>CM041778.1:53807385-54407385 GCA_023374045.1 Limonium bicolor
GTGCGAATTTGACTTTGATAAAACTGATTTGGAGACGTTAGAAATATAGGGGAGATGCTGTCGATTTTTTTCCGCGGTTTAGCTAGCATTTAACCTTGTTTTTTGATGAATTCTAATGTTGTCGTTTTTCATTTATGCATCAGGACTACGACTTTATTTAGGCTTCCGACCTCAACCGTCTTAGCATTGGCTAATCGTCTACCAGAGGTAAGATTTATAATATATAAATAATATTTGACAAACTACCAAACATAGTTATCCGCCCAAGATATACCTAATAGAGGTATATCTTCGGCAGTCCCTGTCGGGACTGTCCACGATTGTTAAATCTCACACCTAGGGTGTGAATGTGCTTTTATTTATTGCTTGTATATGACCATTATGAAATGCTTAATTTAATTCAAATTGTATTTCAATCCTTGCAGGCATGGCTAATCCGGACATGGCTGATGAAGAGTTTGATTTATTTTGTCGTCAGGAGGAGGAAAATGAGCAGCAAATGGTACCGGTCCCATCTACATCTGCCGCTGCTGCTGTTGGCCCATCTACATCTGTCGCTGCTGCTGTTGGACCTTCCATGAGTGCACCTTCTACGAGTGCTACTCAGAGACCCAGAGGTAGAGGTCCGACCCGTGGGTTGAAACTGCAGAAACCGGATCAGATTAGTCTTCTGTGGGACAAGTATGGGAGGTATGGGGGGCAGCAGGTCAGAGTTCGCTAGTATGCTAGGGACTCTGGCCAGATCACATTGCTGCATCAACCACACATGGAAACAAGTCCCGGAAGAAGTTAAGGAGACCATCTGGAAGAAGGTGCAAGAACGATACAAGATCCCAGAAGAAGTGAAGAAGACCGTTCTTTCTTTGGTGTCCGGCAAAGCTAAATCATTCCGTCACTACTTGGTTGAGCATTGGATCAACAGGGTGCCCCCACGTGAGCCTCCGCCGTATGTTGTGTACAATGGCATGATCACTGAAGAGGAGTGGAAGGAGTTCGTTGAGCGGCACGCCACCCCCGAGTTCAGGGTATGTTTGTGCGTACTCTTTTCTTAATTAATGCTCATAATGCTTTATCCCTGATTTTCTAATTAATTTTCTGTTGTACTTTCTTAACAGCAAATACAAGAACAAGCACGGCAAAACCGTGAAGCTAATCTCTCCCCACACCATGGGGCGAAGGGGATATGTGGGCAGCCTCGAGGGATGGAAAGAAGCTGGTTTGCTGACACGGAGGAACGAGGATGGAAGTGAATGCCCGATCGAGGATGTCTCTGAGGCGAGGAGGGTGCAGATGTACATACTGGGACGCCAGAAAACGACCAGCGAAGGTCAGAGGATATTTCCTAATGCTGCGATGGAACAACTGGCTAACCAAATTGTAAGTATTTGAAAGTAGCTGTTAAATAATTTACTTATATACTCAAGTGTTTGTTGATCTTAAATTTAGTGTTAACTTCTTTGACAATTGGACAGTATGAATCGGCACAGAGAGGAGAAGTAGACATACACGCTCCTCCTTCTCAAGACGACGCTCTCAATCAAATACTTGGGAAGAAGGATCACCCGGGGCGTGTTAGAGGATTTGGGGGAGAAGTACGTCGGAAGCACGTATTCCCGCCATCTGCTAGGAAGGGTCAGATGAGTGCTGCTGAAGTCGAGGCGATGGTAGAGCGTAAGTGGGCTGCTGAGCGCCAAGCTAATGAGGAGAAACTGGCTGCTGAGCGCCGGGCTTTCGAGGAGAGGCTACAGGAAGCGTTGAATTCGATCGCACATGCGACTACTCAGCAGCAGCAGCATGATCCTCCTCAACTGTCTTCCTCGTCTAGTTGTGCTCCGGCCGCTGACCCGTACCCATTTGCCAACATCCGGGTTAGCTTTGTTTAACTATTTTTCTCCTAAAATAAAGTATTTAAATAGTATTAGATTGGACTCACTTATTTATTTCACGTATTATCTCTGTTTATTAAAGGAGCAAAAAAACCGTCTCCAAATACCATTAGAAGGGCACCCTGTAGATGCGGCCTACGGGACGGTGTTGCCATCAGGTCCACTCACGCTCATCAGTTTCGTACGTCTACCCCCATTCTACGCGCGTGTGACCTTGGACCTGATCATTGATGGATTTGAGCATGCATACCTTCCAATGGCGTTTGACAACAAATGCACTGATCGAAGCGAAGGGAGACATATTGCCCTGGCCAGCATGTTATATTGTTGTCACCGATGAGGTAAGACTGTTTGACAACCATTTAGTATCTAATAAAATGCATTATTTAGCATTAAGTGTCTAATCTAATCTATTATAGATCCCTGAGCTTCCTCGCCGCGTAACCCGGCCCAGACTAGAAGAGACCAGCGCGCCGGCGAATCCTGAGATCCCTGAGCTTCCTCGCCGCGTATCCCGGCCCAGAGAAGAAGAGATCAGCGCGCCGGCGAATCCTGTCAGAAGTACAAGGGTATGTTCTAGATAAATGTTTAATGTTACTATAATAATCAATTAGTAATTATCTTTACATTTATACTTTACTGTTTGTGTGTGAAGGGTAAGAATCCAGTGAGTCGGGGTGCGAAAGGTAAGAATCCAGCGCCCGTCCGGGGTCGCACCAGGACTTCTGAGGCGCCTAAAAATAAGCTCGCACTGCCACAAAAACTTGTTAATGTTTTGGGGGCCAAGCAGATGAATCTCTACGACAAGATCATATTGAAGTCATCTCAAACTAACAACTTCATGATGACGCTTCCAAAGTCGATGTTTCACTACGAAGAAGATATGATCACGGCAATCAACTTTGAGGACATCAGGGAGATGATGTGTGGAGATTATCTGAACATTAACATTATTCAAGCTTATCTAAAGTAAGTGTTCTTTCCTCATACTGTAAAAACATATAGAATAAGTATCTATGAAGTTGCATTGGCTAACTTTTTATAGTACATGTGATATAATAGAGGTCTGCTTGAGAGATGTGCTGAGAAGGACATGACCTCCATTACTGCGGTGTGCCCGGAGCGTTTATCGTACGACTCAGTCACTAGGGACCCGGGGAGGTTTTGTAATTACATGATTCATTGCTTCAATGTTGCTGATCGACAGAATAAATTATTCATTCTAATGCCGTATCACCAAACGTGAGTTCTGATATAAAATTACATACTAATTAGCTAACTTTTTTACCTTCATTTCTCATTTCATTTTGTATTTGACATTGTAGCCACCACTGGGCTTTGTTTATATTCTGCGCTGCCACCGCTACTCTGCTCGTTCTAGATCCACTAGGGCAGTGGACAGAATTCAACACTGAAGACTTAATCAAAGAGTAAGTTTTATTACTATTTAATTGTTTGTAAGTTTTTTGAACCAAAATTAATGTACTTGTTCATTTTGCTAAACGCTTTTGTTAATATATGTAACAGTTGTTACAAAAAAACCCCACAGGGAGAGTTTGGTGATTTGACCGTCGATTACATCAAGGTTTGGTAATTCATGTATTTCATTCGTGCTGCTATTATCTTTGTACAATTGTTTTACATTTGTGAATTTTGGTGATTTAGTGCCCTACCCAAAAGGACTCTAGGAGTTGCGGGTACTACGTGATGCGGTATATGTACGAGTTCTGCGGGTACTTCCCAAGTTTTAAGAATGAAAAGACAAGGTAATACGAACGCTGTCTTGTATTTAATTCTTTCGGCAGATTTTTTGTGTCTTTATCTTAATCTCATTATGTTTTCCATTCTTTTCTTGTTGCAGATTAAAGAGCATTTTGCCAAATTCTCGACTTATCATCCAAACGACTTGTTGCATGTCAGAGAGAGCATGTCAGCCATGTTTATGAGAATGGAGTGGTAGACTAGCTAGCTCTGATGCTGCTATGATGGATTTTGTTTTTCACAGTTTTCTGCACCGTTTTTGTACTGTTTTACGCTTCTGTTTTATGCTATTTCTTGCTGGGAGTCATCCTAGCTGTATCTACCATGTATAGGTTACACTGCTACCTTTGTAGCCCTCTGATTCTGCTAGTTGCTGCTGCTGTAACAGATTATATTTTTGTAATGAATTGCTAGCTGCTGCTGTAACAGATTCTAGCTGCTGTATTGAATATTTCTGTTGCAATTGTGTGCAGAGAATGAATTTGCAATTGTTATCTCTGTTGCAATTGTGTAACATGAATATGCAATTGTGCGCAGAGAATGAATTTGCAATTGAATATTTCTGTAACAGATTTTCGATCTGGTGTATATTAGATGTTATCTCTGTTGCAATTGTGCGCAGAGAATGAATTTGTATTGTTGGTATTTGATTCAGGTGGTTCAATTGTGCAGTTTCTGCACATTTGTTGGTCTGATGCCCTCTGTTGCTTATCTGTTACAATTTGTCTCTTGCAATTGTGTAGATTTGTAAAAAAAATAAAAAAAATTACACTTTAGATGACGGTTATCACAATAACCGTAATCTAAAGTCCTTTGGGCGCGCGCGCCAAAAGACTTTACATTACGGTTATTGTGAAAACCGTCATCTAAAGTGTCAACTTTACATTACGGTTTTAGTAAAACCGTAATCTAAAGTCCTTTGGTGCGCGCGCGCCAAAGGACTTTAGATTACGGTTTACTAATAACCGTAATGTAAAGTCAATGACACGCGGGACGGAAAAGGGCCTTTAATTACGTTTAAAACCGTAATTAAAGACGTCGCCATCTTTATTGACGCCCGCGTAGATTACGGTCCAGAACCGTAATTATACACGGTTTTGGACCGTAATTAAAGGCTCGCGTTCCACCAGTGTATTACTACCTTAGTGAAAACTATTAAAAAGGTATCTCTAAGATAAGTCCAATTTTATTGGATAATTCGTGTTGCTATAGTAGTAATGAAAGAGTATAATTGGAACTCCTTACGAGTCTCTTGGTGGTCGTTGAATCAATGATCATGAAGTATCAATTTTAATGCTATTACAATAGAATGATTAATGGGTTATGGTATCTATAGATAAACACATATGACTAACCCTCACCGTCCAAGAGATTTATTGAGGGTGTGTTTAATTGAACCCGTGGCTTAATACCCAGATGATAAAGATGATTACATCTATACTGATCAGAAAATGCTTACCACCAAAAATTCTACTTATAAAAGAGCCGTCGATATTAATATAGAGCAAATATGCTAAAGTGTAAAAGTGATGGATGTATTCGACCAAGTGCTTCCCAAGTAACTGGGTGCAGGACCAATCAAAGATTGGGGATGCATAAAATCAAAGTAATAAAGTGATGTTTTCATCAGGGGGAGCAATGATGATTGTACTCTTTTTCCTTCACCATGGTGTTTTTCCCATTGGGTTTTTTTCAAGTAAGGTTTTAACGAGGCAATCGATGAAAATCATCCAATGAATTCATTGTATGTGAATGCCAACTAAAAATATCTATGATTGATTATTATAGCTATGTAAAGTTATTATAAGTCGGTACTCTTTTCCTTTTCCCGAGGTTTTTATTTCACAAGGTTTTTCTAAGCGAGGTTTTTAACGAGGCAGCATATAACAAAATGTTTCATCCAAGGCGGAGTGTTATAAATAAATATATTTATAGTGGACTCCACATCATATGTAATTTGGGTTTCCCCATGCACTCTCTATCAATAGTGGTTTTGTATACTATTGGAATAAGAAGAATATCAGTTGCGTCCCTATCTCGTGTCTATCTACAATTTCTCTTCTTCTCATTTACAACACCATGATCATTGTGTAGTCACTTGGGTTGCTTTCTAGTTCGAGTCCCCTACTTTAAAACAAAATTATATAACTCATTAAATCTTTTTGGGAAAATTCACAATATACCCCTATTTTCTTTCGTAATTCACAATGTACCCTTGTTGGTTTTCATAATTCAACATTAAACATACTTAAATGTTGTCCAAAATTGATGAAACTTTACATGGACGATGCTAAAGTGATATATTTTGGTCCAATATCAAATTTGAAGTTTTTTAAGCTCACACGTGACCTGTGGGACCCAATGAAAATTGTGACATGTTCATTGGGTCCTACATATCACTTTAACATCGTCCATGTAAAGTTTCATCAATTTTGGACAACATTTAAGCATGTTTAAAGTTGAATTACAAAAACCAACAAGGGTATATTGTGAATTACGAAAGAAAATAGGGGTATATTGTGAAATTTCCCAATGTTTTTTCATTATTATGAAGAAAGAACATTCATAAATTCACTCAGACGACTAGCAGGACTATCAAAGACTTACCTTAAAGGGGGTGATTAAGGTAACTACAAAATAAACAATTATAAATGTATTTTCTTCATTTTTTCTTAAAAGAAATTCATGTACCACAGAAAAACTAGTGACACGTAAAAACATTCCTCGGGTAGTATGATGTACTCCCTCCTATTCAAAATATCTGTCATTTTAAAGATGAATCTGGACAGTTTTTTGTCCAGATTTATCTCTAAAATGACAGATATTTTGAATAGAAGGGAGTATTATATTTTAGAGTTGTTCATAATTTCACGCCCGCATGTGTTGAAAGCTCTCCCACCCACACCAAAATTTAGAAGAACATATTGACACACAAGTTATACAAAAGGTAAAATTACCATGCACACATCCATGGACTGCCTTAGTGAAAACCTTTTTACTAATGAAGGTAAATGTCCTTTATGTCCTTTTTCAAACATATTTTATTTTACTTTAGGACTTTAAAACAACAAATGAGATGACGAACTAAAATTAAAAGTTAGAGATGCTCCATTTTTAGTTCCAAGACTCTATTTATGCTCAACAAATGATAATGTCAACTATACAAGGAAATTATTTCACTTCAAAACTAACATTATTTCATTTCAAAACTAACATTATTTCTAATCCAGGGCATAACTCTTTCACAACCTAGTTCGAGAATGGAAAAGGCATATCAACATACTAAAAGAGATTCAAAGAAATCAAGAAGGAATCAAAGTGATATAATACTGCTTCTATAATACATATATACAAGCACTTGGAAGTGCTAGCAAACTAGCGACGATTTTGATCGATCAGCAAGCACATGAGCATAGAATAGATCAGATTTTCCCAAGCACAGTGTTTTCTTTTCAACTTCAGCGCCATCCCTATCGACCTCCTCCTGGTAAAAGGATGGCACAGTAATAGGAGAAATATCGAGGCTATCTAGAGTGTTCAACCCTTAGGACTCAAGAATCATCTTGGCCCTGAAAGATCCCACTGCATACCCCAGATTGCTAACGGCCTAATGTATTGCAGAGATCTAAAATTCGCGTCTATGGTCTATGCCACCAATATTCTAGTTAGTTTTCTGGTTAATTTTGTTTTGACCCACGACCACCCCCCCCCCCCCCCCCCCCCTTAATGAGAAAGACCAAACTACCCTCCACATAGAACCCTAGCTAAATTATACTAAAACAATAACCCTAGCTAAATTCGGTGGATTTTGGAAACGGGAATGAATAAAACTGTTGTTATAATGCTTATTGTTTACCTCTCAAGGTGCAATAGAAGAAATAAAAAACTTCTAGTCGTCAAAGATAATAAGATAAGTTCGATTATATAGCCGGTTTCAGCCCGTACTCACTCTGGTGCAAGAGATACAACAAACTACCAATGCGAGAGATGCAGCAAATTACCGATTTCGAACACAATGAAGTATCAAACCGCTTCAGTTGCTAGGCGGACGTGAGAACGATGTTGTTCTGCGCAGTTGTTCAAGAGATGAAGTTCTTCATGATAGAAAGTAGAGGAAAGTAGATACCGAGGAAGAAAAGATTGGACGCTGCTGTAAGTTTTAGTTTTAACAAGATTACCGATGGACTTGTATCCATATTGATTTTGTTTTTTGTTTTTTTTTGTTTTTTTTTTCCAACTTGACACAGCAGACTCAATCATTACATACCTTTCTAGATCTACCTTTCAAAAGAAAATAGGAAGACGCACAACCTTATCCCTACTTAGTTTTTTTCTTGCCTCTCATGGCAACCCTGCTAACACGGGACAGCTTACTAAACCCAACCTACTTAACCCAGGAATCTTTCTTGGTTTATCTTTGGAAGTGTTTCTCGAACACCCGTCGGACTCTTCTTTCGATCCTTCACTTATCGCCTGACATCTCTGACGGTAGCTTGCTCTCTGCTCACGAATGATCCCTTCAAGATTGCTCAGGGCAAGATCCTCATCAGTGACAGAGCACCCAAGCTGCTTAGCAAGTTTGAGCGTCTGCCTCGCTTCCTCTTTCACAAACATCTCCTCTGGAACAACCTCCGGCCTAGGGGGATTCCCAACTGGCTCAAAACCCGGTGGAAACTCTGGGTCTTCGAAGAGGTTACTAAGGCCAAAGCCCTCCGGATCTTCCTCCACCAACCGAGCCTGGGTATCACCATGATCAGGAATTGGACTGTTCTCGCCAATATGTCCAAGGCCATTCCCCAGTTCTGCACCACTTCCCATCTTATCAAACCCCAAGACCTCTTCCTCCGCATATCCCCTTACACTTCTAACGATGTCTTTCATAACTGGATCAGGATCTTGTCTTCTTCCGATTAGTGGCTCACGAATGGAGTTTGGCACCCTAACTCCAGACCCCACAGCTTCAAGATCGGGCTTGCTCTGAACAGGAGGAGGGGGATTGGGCTGCCCATGACCAGGAGACATCTGCTCCAAGCCATAATCATACGGCCATCTGTAGGCACCATCCCAGCCTTGCATTTGGCCCCACCACCCATATGGATCACATCCCTGCATCATGTAATAAAACGATAATTTGAGTTAATAAGATCTCTCGCCTGAATCGTAGGAATTTCGTCTGTAATTTTATTGCAGTGATCACTGAATGTGTTCGTCCCTAAATGTTTTCCACATCCCGTCTACTCCGTAATATGTAGGTAATATAAGCCTCATTACGAGCCAGTTCTCGTCTCGTGCATTTTTTCCTTCAGACTTTACTTAAGGATTTTTTCGTTGGTACAAGTGTGGTTGGTATTATTACTTAATAAATACTGGCAGTGTAAATCGGGAAAAATTCTGATTAAAGGGTCTTTGACCATCTCTATTCCCCATCGAGTGCGTTTTGCACCATAATTCCATAACAGATGTGTTTTTTACTTTTTACTATGTTTACTATTTTCTAGGTCTACATGACTCTACTTCATTGTGTTGTCTTGTCATTTACGCTAATCAGATACTTTTCTTGTCATTGTTTTGATCCATCCATTCTGGGGCGAGTTCACAGTAGGGTGACGTAGCGCTAAGGATGGGTCCGCGCTCTCTCCTCTCTCCTAAATCAAACCTCCGCCCCTTCCAATACCCAACACAGACACCATGTCTCCGACTTTAGAAACCACCGTCCACAACCCTAACACCACCAACCCCACCGCCCTAAAGTTCTCGCATACAACCCCGGCCCCAAAACAGCCAATCTTTCAATCTTCGACCACCTCTCTACAAATCTAGCCACCGGTCTCCTTTCTCCACCTCTCTCCAGAAACCGACCCAGTTTACCTACACAATCAGAACACACTCTCCCGATTCAGACAAATCAATAACAAGATTTACATTACAGATGCCGGACCCTTTTGACTCAAGGGAGGAGATGAGAACAGTCTTCGTGGATAATATCCACGATAACACAAAACTAGGCACCCTTTGGAGGACCTTTGAAAGGTATGGGAAAATCACAGGCCTACATCGACCCAAGCAACGACGAATCGCCACAAACACGAGGTACGCCTTTATATGCTTCACGAACAAGACTGATGCAGAATCTGCAATCAATGGCACGAATGGAACATGGATAGATGGGACTAGACTAGCAACTCAACTAGCTAGACCGAGAAAGTCAGGTAGGCAGGAATGGCAGATGAAGAACTCAGTGCACGCCCAGGATAGTTCTCAGACCAGAGATGGGACTCCTAAAAAGCAATATGAGGAATCTGCACAAGGAAAAGAGCATAGTATCCCGAACAAGCCAGCTCAGGTGGTCCATTTGAACCCGTCGCCAGTTCTGCTACCTTTGTTGGACAGGAGTGCGACGATCATCTCCCTTTTGAAGACAAATCCTAATCATGTGGAGGAATGTTTGGGAAGGAATGAAGGAATAGAATATGTCATAGCACAATCTCCCTATGAGTTCATTGCAGTATTTAACTCTGAGGAGAGGATGAGAAGCTTCATCCAGAAAGGAAAATGGAACCTAAACTGGATTATTGAACCGTGGTCAGAAGATAAAGCGCAAGTTCGACGTTTGGTGAATCTAGTGATTAGAGGTCTCCCTCCTCAAACCTGGTGTGATGAATCGGTAAGAAGCATCCTCAGGAGGTTTGGTAAAGTCGTGCAGCTTGATACTGATATGAGTAAAGTCCCAAGAAATATGGAAATATCAGCAACTGTGGAAACCTCTACCTTCAAAATTATCAATGAGGAAATCGACGTACTCTTTGATAGTAAGGTTTGTAAAGTGGGAGTCATTGAAGTGTGGACAGAGGAAGTAGGGGATAACCTGGCGGAGCAAAGACAAAAGTCACCGGAGGTGCCGGTAACACAGTCGCGTGGTCCAGACGGGGAAGTCCCTAGCCCAGAAATCGAAGAGGTAATAATTAATAGTGACATTAATAATAATCAAATGGAGAATGATGGAACAGATAGTGGAGGGTTGTCAGACACGAGGGGATGGGCAAAACAGCACTTTGGAAAAGGTGCATCAGACATCATAACGACAGAAAATTATTATATCCGGGGAGGAGTCTGCATGGGGAACGATGAGTTGCGAAACAACAGTATGTGGGTTATGGCTCAAATGATTTTCCAGCTAATTAATTCGATAAGGTGGAATAGAAATATAATGCAACCCCAAGGGACTGCTGTCTCAAGCCCACCATTGGTAAGTGAGCTGGGAAACCCAACAGATAGACACCTCTTTGTGTCGGCAGATTCAAACAGGGAGGATGTGGAGTTGCTGGACCATAGTCAGTGCCCAGTAGAACCGATAGTCACCAAATATTATTTAGAGGAAAAGACGCTGAACGTGGAGGTAGGGCTAGGCACAAATACAAGCTTGTCCTCGTTGGACCTCTGTAACAGCCCAAATCGGGTCCAATCCACTCCTGCGGAGGGAGTTACTGCTCAAATAATTATACAACAAGTAGCGGATTCAACGGCTCTAGCAACTCAACGATATAAACAGAACAAATATTCTACCAGGAAAACAAGGGCAAAACGTGTAAGCTACTCAACAGAAGCATGGGAGTGTTTTTGGTTTGGACAACGGCTAAGAATCCATACCCCGTTTCAGCGTAAATCCGTAGAAAATTTTGAACGTATCTTGAGGAAGAAAAGAACAAAGAAAAGAGTAACACAACATGGCTTTGAACCTTGCGTTTCAGAACATCCAAGGTTCCGGGAAAGCAGAGAAATGGGCAGCAGTCAAGAAGGAAATACGGAAGACTGGTGCGGTGATGATAGGTCTCTTGGATACACGTCACACCAAACCATGTAACAGAAGGAGGAATCTTTGGGGGGCTGGCCACAAAGGAGAATGGGTTGAAGTCCTTGCTAGTGGCCAGTCGGGTGGGCTGATTGTTGCTTGGTCAGCAAATGAAGTGGATGCACAGGAAGCCGGCAAAGGAACTAGATGGATTGTCGTGGAAATCAATTTACCATCACGACGTTTCACTGGTATGGTAATATTTGTATATAATCACACAGACCGCACAGGAAGGAGACAGGTGTACCAGGAGATCTGTGATTTCCGAACAGCAAAAAATATTCCAACATTGGTCGTAGGGGACTTCAATGAGGTTCATAAAGGCAATGAAAGGAGAGGTGGTGATAGCAATCAGGTCAATGCGTCAATGAGTGACTTCGAATACTGGATTAGCGCTATGGAACTGGAGGAAGTAGCCCTAAGCGGATGCAAATATACCTGGACCAGGAGGGGTCTTTTCAGCAGAATCGATCGTGCATTTTATGACTGTGAATGGTTGATGCCGTTCCCAAACCTGACGCTCAAAGGTAGACCATGGCGACTCTCTGATCATAGGTACATGTGGGTCAGCTTGCAAGACCAAGAATGGGGTCCAAAACCTTTTCGCAGCCTGGACGCGTGGCTATGTGATAGGACTTTTAGCCCCTTCTTCCAACGGGAGTGGGAAAAACTGTGATCTAGCAGTATGCATGACAAGCTGAAGCAAATGAAAACAGTATTGAAAAAATGGAACAAAGATAGCTTCGGGTATTTTAGCTCCAAGATAGAAGAGCTCACTAGTGCGTTGGAAAAAATAGATCAAACGGACCAAGCTCACGGACCAACCGCGGCCCGAATAGCTGAGAGAGCTAAACTAAAGAACAGTCTGTGGGAAGCAATGAGGATTGAGGAGCGATACTGGATGCAGATGTCAAGAGAGCAGGCGATCAAATATGGTGATCAGAATACAAAGTACTTTCACCGCAAGGCATCGATTAACAGGAGGACCAATCGGATTGGCGCATTACTGATAGATGGCATTTTGACGCGTAATCCAGTACTTATAAGAAGAGAAGTGCGGAAGTATTACGAAAATCTGTTAAAAAAACCGGAACTCAGGGACTATGCCGTTTGAGGAGGGGAGGCCGAAGATAACTAATGCGCAGAAGTCTATGCTGGTTGCCCAGCCGACTAGGGAGGAAATAAGAACCGCTGTTTGGTGTTGTAAGGGAAGTGAAGCTCCAGGTTATGATGGGTTTAATTTCAATTTGTTGAAAACTATGTGGCATGTCGTGGGTGATGACTTTGTGGATGAAGTGAGCAGCTTTTTCAGAACGCAACAGATGAGCATTAGCATCAACACCACATGGATAACCTTGATCCCAAAAATTCCAGAAGCAAATAAGATGGAGGACTTTCGGCCAATCAGCGTCATAGGATGCATTTACAAGGTGATTTCTAAAATTCTAGCTACTCGGTTGAGTAATGTTATCAGCCCGCTGGTGGGGGAGACGCAGACTGCTTTCATCCGAGGAAGGCATATAGTGGAAGGCCTATTGATAGCAAATGAAACAATTAGCTGGCTGAAGGAAAGAAAGGTCAAAGGTGTGCTCTTTAAGATAGATTTTAAGAAAGCTTACGACAGTGTGAAGTGGAGATTTGTTATCAGAATGCTAAAAATTTATCAGCTCCCAGATCAATGGTGTAGATGGATTAATCAGTGTATTAGTACCCCGAGGATCTCGATTCTGGTTAATGGTTCTCCGACACCAACTTTTAAGCCCCAAAGAGGGCTGCGGCAAGGCGACCCGCTTTCACCGCTGTTGTTTACCTTGATTGCTGAAGCTCACAGTTGGATATTGAATGATGCGATCAGGACGGGGGATAGGAGAGGTATCTCAGTGGGCCGTAATGAGATAACAGTTTCACATCTCCAATTCGCGGATGACACGATAATTTTCTGTCGGATGGATGAACACGGATTAAAACTGTCAAATGGGTGGTTACGTGGTTTGCAGATATGAGTGGATTGGAAATCAACTGGAATAAATCGATGGTGTTCGGGGTTAATCTAGAAGAGTATGATGAGAGGATAATCTGCAATGAATGGGGCTGCAGAATCGAAAGTTTACCTAGTATGTACTTGGGACTGCCGCTGGGAGCCAATACTAGAAGAATGTCGACTTGGCAACCAGTAATTAACAAAATCGAAAAAAGGCTGGGATCTTAGAAAGCTACATCCCTGTCGAGGGCTGGAAGGTTAACGCTACTCAAATCAGTTTTATCAAGCCTCCCAATCTATTACATGAGTCTGTTTAAGGTGCCTAAAGGTGTTATCAAGAAAATAGTGACCTTACAGAGGAAATTTCTCTGGGCTAGTGGAACTCGCTGTGGCCTGGCCTTGATGAAATGGAATTTGATTACTAGACCACGTCAGCTTGGTGGTTTAGGAATTACTGAAACTGAAAGTCAAAACGCCAGGCTATTGTTTAAATGGTGGAAGAGTTATCATAATCAGGAGAGCAGTCTCTGGAAAAAGGTGGTTTGTTCCAGATATGGACACGACATTGGACTACCATTGTATGACTCTACCTGGACTATGGATAGGAAGTTTGGTATCTGGAAATCTATTGTCAGTCTGAGCTCCTGGCGTACAGAAATAAGAGAAACACTGATAAGAAACTTAAAATGGACTGTTCGAAATGGGGAGAAGGTGCGGTTTTGGTTGGATATGTGGGTGGGCGATCAAAGTCTCAAGGACAGATATCCCAGACTGTTTTTAATCAGTGAGTACAAGACTGCAGTAATTGCAGATGTTGGATCATGGAATGGGATGGAGTGAGTCTGGAACCTGAGATGGAGAAGGCCTCTGTTTGTATATGAAAGGGAGGCAGTGACTAATATGCTGGAACTGATCAATGCAGTTCGACTTGGTTCGGCGGGGACAGACCAACTCCTGTGGATGGTAGGAAAGGAGGGCAACTTTAACACTAAAATGTTCTATGATAAGGTCAAGGAGCAGGAAACACCCAATCCGGTAGCTTGGCATAAATCCTTTTGGTCCTGCTATGCCCCTCATCGAGTCGAGCTTCTTGTTTGGTTTCTGTTACAAAATAAATTGGCTACGAGAGACAGATTGCTGGGGACAAACATGATTCCTTTGTTTGATGCGATCTGCCCAGTGTGTAAAAGGGCTGTCGAGATCACAGACCATTTGTTTTTTCGATGCCGGGAGACAAGGAAATGTTGGGAGAGGATGCTAAGATGGTGGGGTGTTGAGGGAGTTTTTGATGCTGATAGGGAAAACTGTTTGATTAGGTGGAAGGATCTTACACCAAACCACAGAACTGTAGGGTTGTGGTATACAACTCTTCGGTTCACACTATACAATATTTGGAGAATAAGGAATCGGCTGATTTTTGATAATCTGGAGTTAGATTGGGCAGAAGTGGTGCTGTCAAACAAGATGCAGATTTTGGAATGGGGTATGAGAGAGAGGAAGGGCAAGCAAGCTCCTCTCGGCTACTCGCATCAGAGAACATCAAAAATCTGTTGTAATATGGTGTATGGCTATTTCTGTTTCTGACAAAACCAGACATCGGTTTATGCTTGGATTAGTCCAGCTTGTTGTCCTATCTATTTTCTGTGTGTCTTGCAGGTTCATCCGCAGTCTACATTTGTAGTTCTGCAGTTTTGATTATTTTCTCTGGCTGGGTTTCACCCCATGCTGTACAAACCATGTACTGGTTATTGATCTACTTATGTGGCCACTTATAAAAAAAAAGATACTTTTCTTGTCATTGTTTTATCTATTCACTACAAGTACTTCGATGGACACCATGTGACTTATCTTTCCACTGTTCACACTTTCTTCATTATGAGTGTACTGCCTCACTTTTGATAGTACTTAAACAGAAGAAAAAACAACTCCATATTAACTAGAGTACAAATTTGAATCCACAATGTACTCCATATGCTGCACTTTTCCTTCCTATAAATACTGGATTAATTACTCAATAACCCCTGCATCATTCTCTTCCTTCTACCCTTTGTAATAGATCTATCGTGTACCTTGTGTGTGCATGTTACTCCCTCTTTCAATGAGACTGGATTTTATTTTGAAAGACAAGCAAATTCAAGTTTTATTGATTTCGATATTCACCGGTCAATAACATACCACAATTTATACAACTATGTGGGGAATGTTTTAAGGTCATGTGTTGCAGGGAACTGCATTGTGCACACCATACTGCACAGATTCCTTCACAAGTCTCCCCCCGACGTCGCATGGAATCCGCTACTCATTGCCAACAACCATGATAAACGCCAGATGCTATAAAAGTTTGAGGGTAATCGTGATATCTATGGCAACAGAATGGAGATTTCAATTACCTATTCGCTCACCCCTCCGGTTTTTGTTAATATCTCAAACTCAGAGACTTCAACATAAGATACTGCTGAAGACGAAGGCGATAGTGAAACCTCAGCGTGCAACACTGATGACGATAGGGAAGTAGATGATTAGTGATGTGTAATATTTGAATGTAAGGTCATTACTGTTGTAATTGCTGCATCGTTGGGTCATGCCTCAAGTAAGCACAACCGACGATATCCTTTAATATGAACTTTAGTTGTTGTTTCTATCTACTATTATGAACTATCAAACGACCAAAATGCAAAAAATCATTTAATATGAAATTTACTAGTTTTGTTATGTAGTGATATGAGGTGTCAAACAACCACAATGCAAATAAAACATTTAATATGAAGATCAGTTGTTGTTTTATTATTCTTTTGTTAGATCCCAAAAGTTCGGAGAATATCACAATCATAAAGTTTTCAATATAGCATCTTACCTCCTCCAACTTTAACAAAAGTGCTATGTATGGACCATATCAAATCGAAGCATCTTATCCACGCCCATACTGTGACAACATCTTATCTTATTGAAGGAATGTGATTCATGGCATTTCGGTGCTAGCCTTAACTAAAGTAGATTGGAAACCAGTATAAAAGGAAGACAGTCCTTCAACAGTTCTGACCATTTTCACATCAATTCCTTACCATTTCTATATTACGCCAAAATGAATCTACAAATTACATTGTTCGTAGATTACACTCATATAGTGTATAGGTTTGGCATCAACTTCCGTCCAACTGACACTTCGCAGATACTGAATCTTGAATTGATATTCATCCTTTCTTTTCAAGCGCTAATGTCTTCAATCCGTCAATGTGTGGGTCTGAGTAGCAACGTTCGTTGTACAATTACAATAATATACAGATCATTGAGTTATAGATTCCCTATTCCTTTATGGGAGCTAATGGTTATCACTGAAGATGCAGACATAGAGGCGATGGTAGAAAATTACATGGACTACATCGAGCATATGGATAAGATTCAAATCCTAGTTCAGTTCGACTAATGATATGAAGTGTCGAACGACCGCAATGCAAAAATATCATTTAGTATAAAGTTTAGTTATTGTTTTATTGTTTCATTCTCGTACTTGACTAACACAATGACGTCATTGCTTAAGCATGCATTTTATTATAACGCAATAAAGTTGTAGGCAAAACGTGGTCTTACTTAGATCATATAAACAATTAGTTTCATTAACGAAATGCTATATAAGGTGGTGAAATGCAGTTCCTGTTGGAAGCCACACACAAGGAATAAACATTGCATTGAAAAGCCACATTTTTTATTCCACATTATAGGCCACATGCAGGGAATATATAAAGCTTCTTTTTTTTGGCAAAGACAAATATTCCAAGATAAGGAATTGGATTCTATTACAATGTAGCACAAAAAAAATTCACTTATAAAAGGAGTACACCTCGGTACCATTTTTCATTACAGAGTACATCTCCTCACCTCTCTGCAACAGGTGCACCATCTCTTAGAGTGATGTCTACGACCAACATATGGATGGCTTTGTACATAGGATAAGATTTTATCCTCAACCACGTTCTTAATGTCTACTTGGTCAATGACATCACTCTAAGAAACGGTGTGAAAGTTGTGGTGATAGTAAGGCTACTTACCGTTCTCTTACTTGCTTTGGGGAAGAAGTTCTACTCAACCACTTTCGTAATGTCTAATTGGTCAATGACATCACCCTGAGAGATGATGGCCAAGTTGTGGTGGTTAGTATTGAAATACCCATGAATTTTGAGTTAGGATAAGTATAATGTATAGTCGACATAAGTAAGTTAATCGTTATGTTAGAACAATATATAATAATGGCTAGTCCGAGGTTAGTATATTAATGGCCGGTTTGGACCAAAGTTCGGACCAGAATTGTTTTGCACTTTTAGGACTCGTTTGAAGTCCGTTTTCGAAACCGTTTGCGCCGTTGGACTCGTAATTTCATAAGCTTTCATTTAAGGCAAAATACAGGGTGTTACAAGGTGGTATCATAGCTAAGTTTTCAAAATAAGATAAGATTTGATGGAAAAGAATAAAATCTGGAACAAGCCGTCGTGGGGGTTGCATTGGGTGTCATGATGTGTGCTTGATTATTTTATGCTGAAGTGTGTTGATTTACATACTCCCGTGTACTATGATTTATTTAAGAATGAGTCGTTATGGATATCGGACGATATTGCTTGCGTATATTTTTATATATATACTATATGGGGAGTGTTTGTGCATATTGATGTGTTTGATTCTCTATGATGGAGTGTTCAGAGTTTATCTACTCCCATGTAGCATGAGAGGTATTAAAATTCAGAAGATAATTGTTTGGTTAGCGCTATATAAATATATTTATATGTAAATATTTATGTTAGTATATATATATTTCTAGTATTGGGTTGTAACGTAATCAATTATGGGGAATGCTGAAAATTAGATTGCTTGGAACAAGGGATGAAGGTATTGATTGTGAGGATATTTTCTAGGATGATTTATGTGACACCTTCTGGTGAATTCCTGTTTCTCCCCGATGTTACAATGTTTCCTTATCTGTTATATGGATGAATTTATAAATCTACGCATACTAAGGTGTACAATATTATCAATGTTCATGGTTACTGTGAAGTAGTGAGTTCTATGTGATGCGCCAGACGGACAATATAGTCAAATATTTGGTTTTGTTTCTTTCCTTGTTTGTGAATGTGTGTATTATGGTAACTACTTATTAAGGATTTTTGATGACAATATATTGACTAATTTTGCGGCATATACTCGTAAGGGAAAGGAATAAAATAAGGGACATATATATTATACACTTTAGCAACGACTACCGAGTATTAAGAATACATGTATATATACACGTATATAGATATAATTAGAGAAATATTGATATATTATCGGTGTTAACTCTGGGGAGATTTGGAATGATAGTAATTTCTAATTGTATTAAACTAGGGGGGAATGTGTTGCTTTTTGCCATCATGGTTGTGTGTAAATATGTTTGTCTATGTATTTGATATATGACGAGCCCGTGTAAAAGGAGGTCGGCAACTTTATTTAATGTTGACTGTTCAAAGTGATTGTAGTCATTATGTTAGGTTAACTAAGGTTATAACAAGTCGTGAAATCTATTAATTATATTAACTGTGGCGTAAGAGACAAATAGTTAATTTTTAATTATCATTTATGTTATTTGGCGGTTGGATTTATAAGTTGTCTTCCAAATTTTTATGTTTGGTCTAAATGGATTTAGAGTATTCAGTAAAGGAGTGGTTATGTGTGTAACCAGTTTCTCAAGAATATTATATATGTAGTCAATGGAGTGTGTTTGAAATTATTTCTAGGCTTCTTTAAAAGTAGATATTTTGCAGTATATATATATCTACGTCTTATTCAATACGTTCTTGAACAATAAATTGTGGCAATTGTTTCATTGGCTAGAACACTAGTGTAGTCTTGGTATTAGTTGAAGTGATTGTTGTGATTAGATTGATAAATAAGTATAGGAAGTGTGGTTGCGAAGTGTTACAGTTAGGATTTTGTAAAAAAAAACGTGATAAGTGCAAATGATTTCGATATGTTTGGCCGCGGAAAGTAAAATGTTAGTGTATTTATGTGGGTGTACATATGTAGATGTATCTATTTTAATATTAATAGTTGTTTGCCTTGTTAAATTACTGTGTTGGTGGGAGATATGAACAATGTCGACAAAATTTGAATATGTGTTTAGACATTTATGCAATTTAGGATCATTATACTACTCTTGCTGATTGGGTCCCCATGTTGTTTGCTATTAAGATAGGCTCGGGAATGTTACATGCTTTCTAAATGATAGTATACTCATAGAACTTCATACCAAAGTAGAGCGTAAAATGTGATATGTATTATGAACATAATGTGTCGGTTGGTCTTTTAGCTAGGTTCTGTTAACTCCTTGATGTTGGAAATTTATTATTAAGATGATAGGTTGGCTAATCCAGATTGAGATTATTTTGTTAAATATTGAAATTGAAGTTGAGGTAGAAACCCCTGATTAAGTTTCATTTATATGTTGACGAACTGGTTAGCCATACCATATTAAGTAATAGCATGAAATGTACTAAGTGATGAAACATTTTATTGTCAGTATTAAAAAGGGTTCTTCTGGTGGTCTTGAATTATAATCGGTTGGTTAGAAAATGATTTGTGGGTAAGATTCTTGTAATGCGGTAATTGTTGATGGAGCTAAAAATGAATCTGTAGTGGTTAGGGTTAAGTTGTGAGTATGAGGTTCGTAGTTAGGCAAAGCATATGGAAAATTATTTGTTTGTTTCTGTGTATTTTTTTAATGTATTAAAGTGATTGTTCATGTCAAGTTTTTTTGAGTAGTTTTGGGATAAATATATACAATGTGATAGTATTTTTGGTGAATCTCATGCTAAGTATTGAAGAGACCCTGGTGTTCTGATTTATTGAAATTTATTTTCAAAATTGGTTGTATTATAAATCTTGATGAATTCTCATAGCCTGTTACAAATTGATTAACTATGTCTTGTTGTACAATAGTAAAAGGGTAGTATTTAACTGAGCATTCGGTGTTTGGAAATAACTTAAATTTGTATACTAAATAGAGAAAGCATTAAGTAGATAGAGAAAGGTTTAGAATTACGATCCTTGTAACTGTAGGTTTTAGTAGAAAGTAGTGATGAAATTATTATGTAGGTCTTATCCGTTTTGTTATAAGTAGAGAGAGAATATTTTCTAGATGAGGTTTAAATTGTTGTGAACTCATTCGTTATTAGCAATAGGGGAGGAACTTAGAATTGATAATTGTATGATAAGAGGTAAATTGATCTATGAGTTGAGTCATATTTAAGGAGTAAGTTCTAGGCTATAGATAGTGTTATGACTCTTAGGCGTTACGATTATCATTGGCTATTTTGGTGTGACTAATAATGTAATTTTATTGGGTTAAAAAGATATGTGATTGATCATTGGGGAAATGGTATTAGATTTTGTGGTTGGTGTTAGGTTCATGTCACGGTAGGGGCGGGAAGAATAGGTAAGGCATTCTTGTAGGACTTTGGATATCTGTATTCTTTGGGATTTCGGGATTTCAATTGGGATTCTAAGCATGAGGTTACCATGTCAGTATAAAAAAAATTTAATTGATATTGTGGGATTTATGGCTATTTATTTTGAAATGGGGAATTAGATTAACTTATCTGTTGTGAACCTTGGTTGTATGTTTTGATAGGAATCGTCTATGAATATTGGTGGGAGTATTGATCACCGAGAACTCGATCTAGAGATTTAGGTGGGTATGATGACTTAAAATATGCTTTGACTATAAAAGAAAAAAATTGAGTAATATAATTATATAGATTTCATAGCTCGTAAGTGTGGAGGGTGATTTTTCGGTATGAGGGGGGGTCTATTTAAATAAGGTCTGACTGAGAAACCTAGATCCTAGAAAATGCCATTCTGTGGAGGGTGAAAACCCGTTATTCTGGCAGCCCTCAAATACCTACTAAATCGTCCGTCTTTCCCAGAAAGCATAAAGGGGAGTGCAAGTGTGCACTACACCCGCTCTCGATGGGCTCCATGCGGACTTATGCCTCTATAAGGCGGAATTGACTAGAGTCGCCACCCAGTTTGACCTAAGGAACTAGGAAGGGAGAAGGGTCCTAAGAACCGTTAATTGACTCTGTGATTTGTTGCCTATGGAAAGGACTTATCTGATCATACCAGAGATTCTGTGTGGGTTCGCACTGGGTTACACCCCTTAGAAGTGGCGACGACCACGACTTCGGATTGGTGCCCGAGGAAACCTCGGTCTCCAATTGTCGGGATTACCTTCTTTCAAAACCTTTTTAGGGAGATTCATTTAAAAGCCAAGGATGATTAGGACAGAAGAAGAGAAAACGAGTGGATGAGGCGAGCTTTTCTGCCAAGCTAGCGCCAAGAAGAAGAATTGATGAATTCGAATGAGTGTAGAATGAAAGATTAAGAGTCTGATTTTGAGAGTTGAAGAAGTTGAGAGTTTGTGGGAGTTAGAGGGAATTTGAATGTCTGACAGACATGAAAATCACCTTAAAGTTGGGAAAGGGGTTTTTTGGATTGGAATGGGGTCGCACCCTGGGTGGGCTGCCTACGTACTCAACTCCGTGTTGAGATCAGACCTTACGTAGTTCACGGTTTTGGGTTTTGGAAGTTTTGATGTTTGTGGAGTTTGAAGATATTTGAGGTGTTTGAGAGGTTAGTCTGTGCGACGCTCGGGTCTGTGAGACATTCGAATCTGAAGATGGTGAAGAGACTGAGATGTTTGAGTCTGTGAGACATTTGGGGTGTTCATGATGAAAAAAACGAGATATCGAAGTCTGTGAGACGCTTGGGTCTATGAGACGCTTGAAACCCTGAGATGTCGAAGTCTGTGAGACGCTCGAATCTATGAGACGCTCGGGTCTGTGAGATGTTTGGGTCTGTGAGACATTCAAATCGTTGGGATGACAAAGTCTGTGAGACGCTCGGGTCTATGAGACGTTTGAAACCTCGAGATGTCGAAGTCTGTGAGACGCTCGAATCTGTGAGACGCTCGGGTCTGTGAGATGTTCAGGTCTGTGAGACATTCAAATCATTGGGATGACAAAGTCTGTGAGACGCTCGGGTCTATGAGACATTTAGAGTGTGGGAGAAATCGGAATGAAATTGAAATTGAATTGAAATCGAAGTTGAATCGGGGTTGAATGAATATTGATTTGAATTGAAATAAATTTTGATTTGAATGAGTTTGGAATTGAATTGAATTTGAATTGAGATGAACTTGGAGTTGAATGAATTTTGATTTGAATTGGGATTGAATTGAAATTGAGATTGAGTTTGAATTGGATTGAAGTTTGATTTGGATTAGATGAAATTGGATTGAATTGAATTGGACTGAATTGAAATGAGTTGGGATGAATTGAATTCGGGTTGGGGTTGGAAAACGAATCGAGTCAAAGTTAGACCAGGTCAAAGTTGGATTGGGTCAAATTTGAGGTTGGTCAAAGTTGAGATTGGGTCAAGGTCAAAATTGGGTCAAGGTCAAAGTTGGACCGGGTCAAAGTTCGGTCAAGGTCAACATTCAGATTGGTCAAAGCTAGGTCAAGGTCAACATTCAGTTGGTCAAACTTGAACTTCGTTTGGGCTTTTGGGCCAAAATGGGCTTGGGCCTCAAAATGGGCTTAGACCTTGAAATGGGTTTGGTTTATGGACTTGGGCTTTGGGCCATGGAATTGGGCCGGATTGGGCTTTGGGTCGAGTTTAGAGATGGGCCAAGTTTGGGTTAAGTGGACTGAATGGGCCTTGTTTGAATTTTGGGCCAAAAATTGGGTTTGGGCTTGACTGAGCTTTGGGCCGTGAAATGGGCTTTGGGCATCGAAATGGGTTTGGGCCTTACCCTAACCTTGGGCCTCTTTAACTTTGGATGTTGGGCTTGACTTGATTTTAGGTCAGACTTGATTTTTGATTTTGGGGCCTGAGGCTTGATATGATCTTGGGCCTTGGAATTGGGCCAAACTTTGGATTTGAATTTATTCTCATTTTTTTTTGGTTTAAGTTTTTTTTAAATGAAATTAAGGATGGTTTGGGCTATAAAAGTTTGGAAGGTATTATTCCCCACAAAGCAAATCAGAAATAAGCTAGCTGTGGGGTACCCTCAAGGCTTAAAAGAATTTTCAAAGTTTTGGGTGGTAGTGTTCCCCCCACAAAGCAAATCAGAAATAAGCTAGCTGTGGGGTACCTTCCAAAACTTTGATCAACAGAAAAGGGGTGACCTAAGGGGCCATCTAGGGTTTAGATAGCAAATATATACAAACACCATCATAAGACTGAATATAAAACATGTATATACAGAAAAGAAAAATCAATGGATATAAACATGGATAAGTGCAGTATCAACAATCATGAATGAATAACCACTCAAAAACTGAGAAGCAAGGCAAATTGGAATTATACAATCAAACCGGATTCATTTTTATTGGAGGGTTTATGAGATTAAGACCAAGATACAATAAACTCAGATATTAGTCAGACCTAAACTAGTTAGCAGACCACTTATTTTACCATTGCTTATTTATCCCAAGAGCCAAATTAAACTACAACTGAAAAGACTGCTAACACCACAGAACAGAATCCGCAAGTTTACTTCTCTATCAGGTGAGGTCCAAATTAAGTCATTAACTAAATTACTAGATCCCCTTCTGGGGTTAAAAGCTCCCACTTATTTTCTTCATTACCGACTTTACTTACACAATACAGGTTTGAATGAAAACAAGCCTAAGGCTACAGTTACAATTCTCTGCTTCACACTCTGAGACAAACAGATGACCGCATACATCAATTATTCTCATTCTATTGAAACCGCATAGCTAGAACAGGTGTCGTAACTCACTAAACTGGAAATATGCTTTATCATGACCAATTACAGAAGGACAACAGATTGATAGCAAACATGATTGGAACAGGCAGGAGTATACACATGTGCGCTCGCATCTACACAACAAACACAGACAAGAGCACATAGGAGAGTTTACGAGGAGGAAAATAGCAAGTGAGCACACTCAGATTCCAATTCAAGAGTCCAAACATTATGAGCTTATGAGTCGCTGGGTTTAGAAGGCAGTACCAGAGGGAAGAACCATTTTCTTTTCTGTAAACAAAGAGAGATGCATCAAAGTGAAACCAAGAAACGAATCCAGAAGATAGCCAGATATGTAATAGATAGACATTATCGAATATTCAAGGAAGAGAAAAAATAATAATGATAGTAATAATAATGGACAAAGGGGTGTTTGCTAACTGTCTGTACGATTAGCGTATCAATCTCTCAACAAGGGAAGGTGTAACTTGAAGGGGACAGAACATCTGTGAACCAAGTCTCTGGTGATCCAAGAATACCATTGCAGTAGTAACCCAGATATGAACTTTTGCCAGAAATAAAACATCATTAACCAGAACCATAACCTTTCTATGAATTCAACTGCAAACGGACATGGTAATAACAACCTGTGGAGCATAAGACTACAAGCTTTTCGGCTTTATGCTCCTTTGTCTTCGTGAACCCATAGACCCATGCTGGGTTTAGTATTCAACGCGACGTGCCTCATAGAAAAAAATAAAAAGCGACTTGACAGAGATGATTAAACACTTGCGCATTGAGAATGAAAACGAAATGAAGCAAGTATATTCTCCATGTATTTTTGCAGAACGCGTGTTAACGAACAGAGAGCTAGACGAAGGTCTGAATTCGTCGGTGTGCAAGCATAACTCAAAGCGAAGACGTAGAGTAGAGGCGGAACACCTCATATTTCAAGAATGCAGAAACAGGCTTATAATATAATCTCCTGCAACTCTCGAACCCGTAGACCCATTTTGAGTTCCGGTATTCTTTGGAGCGCATATGTCAAAACGAAGAAAACTTAAATATACGGAAAACAAGTAAATGTGTTCGATCTGCTTGCGGCTTACAATCCGAAACTCCTCGTGTGCTCAAAACCCTACTGGAGTCAATGCTTCGAGTTTCAAAAATAAGGACGAAATAGAGCGGGATCGTTTGAAAGAGACGAAGAGAAAAGGAGGCAAGCTTTGAAGCGGGGGAGTCGGTATTGACATCGGAAATCGATTTCCGGAAAACCAACACCCCATGCGCTTACTGGGGCCGCCACTGATCAAATTCATTGGCAAGAATCAGAGAGGAAAAATGTAGCAGAGAAATGTGGTCGGACTCAGAGATGAGGAAGAGATAAACTAGAAAAGAGAATCGAAAAGAAAGAAGACATGCAGCAAGAGAAGAGAGAATGCTTACTCTGCTGGCAACCGAAGATGAACGAAATCGAAATGGACTAAACCGGCAGTTCGTGGGTGGTAGGATGAAGTTCTAAAGGGAAAACCGTAACTCTCTCGAGGAAGAAGACGCCTGGGGATGTTTTGTTTTTTTTTTGGATTTCAAAAACTGTGGAAGACAATCGGAATGTTCCAATCGACAGAGAATGAGGGTGCTTATGTGCCGGCTCCTTTTTTTTTAGAACGTGCCCATACTGTAGGTTTTCAGGTTGTTTTTTATTGAGAGAAAGGCAAACAGATGTTTATCTAGGGTTTTGTTTTAGACATGGGCTCTCTATTTTGGGCTGTTTGATTAAAAAGAATCGAAGCAGGCCTGTAGGCCAAGGAGGTTGACTGCAGATGGGGAAAAAAAACGGGAATAAAAGCCACCCATAGCCGCGCCAGCTTATGTGGAGATTCGAACCTGTAACCTCAAGTATACCTCCTGGAGACACTAACCGACTGTGCTACAACAGAATTTAATACACCAGTGTCGAAGGTAAGACTAGAGTTTTAAGGCAAGCCGCGAGGGAAAGTGGAAGACACAAGTGTACTTGCAAGATTCGAACCCCAAACCTGTAGAGTCTCAAAAGTGAGCACCCTAACCAGTCAGGCTAGGACAAAATTCATTATGTACGTGTGAGAAATAATACAAGAGCTCTAAGTTCGACTGGATAACCCTTCTAAACAACGACGAATCCAGAAGGAAGCATATACAATAAGATGAGATGGTTAATCTAATGACATGAAAATATGGGATGCAATTAAAAAAAGGGTTCGAAAACGGAATGAGATATAAAATAAAAGAATAGCATATGTACATGAAATAATGAAAATTAATTCTCGTAATGAAGAGAAAACACTCAAAATAAATAGAAATAATGGTAGTAAAGGACACACGAAATAATAAAAATAGTGATGATAAAACGGAGAAAGTCAAAAAAGAAATAACAATAATAATAAAGTATAAATCGATCGAACGCGTAAAATAAAACAAGGTAATGACAAAAAACGTGAAATGTTTTAAAACCAAAGCAACAAAATATGTACATAAAATGGAGTAGGTCAAAACGGATTACGATAAAAGGCTCGCGCTTCCTTTCCCATAGAATCATGAGATTTAAAAGCTCGGCAAAGGAAATTCCTTTGTTTGAAAACGGGGACGACCGCCTTGTTTCTAGGAGCATGTTTATTTTCGTATTTTTTTGTTTCAAAATAAAAATGGGTGAGAATTTTTGGCGTCTACAGTAAGGAGATTTGATTTTGGAATGAAATTGTTAGAAAATGTGTATTGTGATTGGATGTTTGTGATGTATGGATATCTTGTGTGGTGTATATGAGTATTGGGTAAAATAGGAACTCTTATTTAAAACCTTGGATGTAGATCTTCCTTTTTACTAGTTGTAGATTGCATTCTTGGAATGTTATTGAAAGTTCTAAGCTGGGTGAAATACCCCTAAATTAATTTAGGGGATTTCTTTTATAAAAACCCTAAATAATATTATTAAACACTAAATTAGTATATGGTATTATTTAAAAATTATTTAGGGGACTTCTTATTTAAATTCTAAATAATAATACAATTTAATTTAATTTATTATATGGTATTATGAATTTAATAACAAGATTTATAAGTCAATAAATCTTGGAAAAATTCCTAGACACTCCAATTATATATAAAGATTTTAGAAATATTTGGAGCATTGATTTGAAGCATAAAAGTCAATATAAATTCTAGAAACCCTAAAGCTTCTTAAGCCTTGCTAGGGTTGACTTTTTGATAATGGTCAAACCATCCCATGAAACCTATACCAATAAATAGGTTATGGAAAACCATGAAGATCGATAAAAAGAACGTCGAAAACGGATCATCCTAGCCAAAGTTATGATAGAATGAAGTTTAGAGCCAAAATTTTGAAAAGTGCCATGTGTCAAGACCACACGGGTCGCCGGTACTTAGCACAAAAATCGGCTAAGTATTCTCATTTTCACCAGTATTTTGCCCTAACTTGTGACGGCCGTATCTCACTCATCCTTTCGAATTTTCTAGTGCCGTCTTCCTCATTCTTTTCTCCTTAATCTCCTCTTTGCAACCATAACTCACACTTAACCTAACTCTTCCTAAATCCGCCGGAAATTTGATCCGAAGTTGCCTCCGTGCAAAGCCGTAACCCAGAATTCCAAATTGTTCTGAAATCAGGTAAACTTCGTCTCGCCATAACTTCTTCGTTTCTCAGCCAAATTTCGTGTTCTTTAGCTTGTTTTGAAGAGCTCAAATCCCTCTAAAGTTACCTACTCGATCACGTCGGGTTTTTGCCCAGAATTTTTCCAGAAACGACATGGTAAACTCAGATCTTGCGGGATCCATAACTTTCTCCCTAGTTCTTCGTTTTCAATGATTCTTCCACCAATGTTTAGAGTTACATGTCTACTTTAAAATGACGTAGGTTTCGTGGATTGAATCGTTCTCAATTAGCGCGAGTTGGTCCGTGAAGTAGGCTACTCGAACTGCACATGAAATAACGATTTTCCGAAAATTCGATTTCGATTTGCCTTGCCGGCGCATCTCCGGTATGATTCCGACCAAATTCCACCATCTATGATGTTCGTTTTTGCATTTCCGTTCATAACCCTCTATCAATTTAACCAATTACGCAATAAGTTGAGAGAATTTGTAGAAATTCGGATCTGAAACAACATAAACCCTAAGTTTGATTTACCCAGAATCGAATTTACATTATACTGCATGATAGCTCATAAAATTGGTACCATTAGAACCGGAATTCAATTTCGAATCCAATGAAACAAGAATCATCGAATTTCGTTCTGTAGATTGAGAGATATCGGTGAATTAGTACTCGGCATCGAGTTGGGTTTCTCTGATGAACTCGGCGTCTCAGGGCCGTCCGATCGTAGTTAAATGGGACGGACGGCCGAGATTAAAACGTGGATAATTATTCATATATTAAGTTATATAAATTCTAGAATAAAACCCTAACTTGTTGAATTTATTTAATGGCCTTCCCGAATGTATTTTGACTTGAAATTTTAACCATAGATTCCTTATAAAATCTAGTTTATTTTGATGTAAATTAATATGGGTTTTAAGTTTTTAAACGCAAATTATAATTTTTGTAAGTTCTGAGAATTATGGAATTATTTAGATAATTTTAAAAGATATTTTTATGAAATAAAATTTTATAATATGTCTAAAATAGCATAGTTACTATATATTAAATTTGAGAATTTTTAGACATGAGGAAATAGGTCTAAAAATTGTATTTCTAAAATTTTTCGTAAGTTACCTTATAATATAAGGTTTTTAATGTAACGAAAATTAAAGTATGACTTATTAATAAACTTTATAGGTTAAGAATAATATAAGAAGACTAAACTAACATTTAATACAGAATGTTAATAAATATCTTTAGGTATCAACTTTTAAGTGAAGTAAATATATATATATATATATATATATAAAGAAATAAAATAGTAACTTAGATTAAATCAAGGAATTAAATTAATCTATATTATATTAATTATAGAATATAGAAGTTATATCTTAATTGAACTAAGGAAAATACTTTATTTTATAAACCATATATTGGATGTAGATATGTGTAAGAGTTAATAAAAATAATTAAATACAATAAAACTACGTAAAGAATGTCTTGAATAAATCCTAGTATATATATACAATAAATAAATAAAAGAAATAAAATACCTTATAGAAAATAGAATAAGAAGGAATTAATAAGTTAAACTAAACCTATACTTAATACTATTAAAGAATATTGTATGAGGTGGTATTAAATTATGATTATGAAATCAAGCTTAGAGAGTCACCTTTGAATTTCTAAGATTTATATAAACCATATTAGAATACATGTATAATATTATTTGTCAATGACCAGAATGTAAATCTATAATTGGGTTAGGTAATTGATAAGTTGAGACTTAGGAAAAATTGTAATTAGATTACATAAAATAATACACAAACAGATCTTATTATATAATCAATAATAAAATAGATGAAATACTTTTACATCTAAATGTGAAGTGGATTAATGAGTCTAGATTTAGTAATTTCATAACATTTATAGTATTGAACGATAACTTAATGTTTTAAGATAAAATCATTAAAAGGATTATGATATAAAACTATATTAAACTATGATTAGGAAATTAATCTAAATAATAATCCTTAAGTGTCTTGGCATTAGATAAGCCATATGAAATACATTTATAACATTAATTACCAATACTTAGGATGTGAGTTTATAATTAAGTGATGTGTTTAGTAGTTAGAATTTATAAAAAGGTTTATAAATAGAAATTAGATACTTAAAACCTTTGAACCTTTATTTAGAGGAAACTAAGTTACATAAGAGATTATATTGATTTACCTGTAACACCCCATCTCAATCCAAATGTGGTTTCACAACTTAACAACATATATATACACGTCACAGCGGAATTCAATACCCTCCAGAACCTTGCCACGGTTTGACAGACAAAATATACCGAACATTAGTACATACAAATCTTAACCAATACATATCCTTCTTACAATCCCTCACAACCTATACATCTTACTAACTCAAATTGCCATACGAGTGTACATGCACAACTCGTAGGCCAAACTTAACCCGTAACGCTTGTACCCCATCTTACTCTCGTGACGGCCGCCTCCTGACGTTCACTTGTGTAGTAAAAACAGCCCTCAAAGGGGTCAGGACGAATGCTGGTACGATCCTCTCATGGCCCCCAAGCTAACGTCGCTACGACGACTAATTGTCGATAGCATGGAGGTTGATTAGATGCACAACATAATAGAAGGTTCAATAAACAATCAATCCAGATATGAACAATCAAAGTTCAAACAATGAACGACTTAAATGCGTTCCCTTAATTAGTGAGTCAATTATTTCACTCCTTAAGTTACATTTCCTCTTAATCTTAGTCCATCCTTATCTTACCTCAATCTTAGTCTTATCTTAGTCTTAGAAAACAACCATCCTTTAAAAAGGAATGGATGTAGCTTATCTCAGTCTTATAATACAAACCATCCTTTAAATAGGAATGGTTGCAACTTATCTCAACCTTATCTTAATCTTAGAATACAAACCACTCTTTAAATAGAAATGATTGTATCTTATCTCAATGTTTATTTTGTCGGGTCAAAGCGACCCTAGCCAATGAGCTATTAACTCCACTGGTTGAATAAACAACTTATCTTATAATTTAGGATTTAGGTGATCCTACCGCACCATCTTAATGCCACCTACCTTGGACTGTATGTCCAATGTAGCTGAGCCGGCAACCGACCCTAGGCAACAAGTCCGAAGACAAGTCCTTAAGCGGAAGTCGGATCTGTTATAGATACCGACCCTCTTTTTCCTTAGCATGCATGACTGGAGTCAGTCCCGGGTTCCTCACACCCCCTTAAGTTCCAGTTAGTAGAAGTCTCAAGATGATGTTTGTTGGTTAAACCTCTTTCGGTTATTAACAAACTAATATTAGGGAGCGTTCCTTAGTCTCACACAATTCCTTACTGAACGTTGGTTAGTAAGTTCTCACGGTAAGTTGTGTTAGTTTCCAAACATCACACAACAATACAATAAACATAATGTTCTGGTTGCATGCTTTATCTTGTTTAGTGAGCACACAAAAACAAATAGCACACAAGCCGAGGGACACCTCGTTAGCAAGCAGGTCACAAGAAGAACTGTACCGTTCACCGTTGGTTGTCTGGTTGCTTACTCTCCTCCAAGTTCCAAATTCTCAAGCGCTAAAACATTAATTCAATTTTAGGTTGTTAATTACTTTTCCAATAAAGCTAACTTACTTAACTCACTTAGTCACTAATGATCCCCATCTAACACCACTTAAGTTCTTATAAACTTAATCTCAATTGAATCACTTCTCCTCATACCTTATACTTATTCACCCACTTAATTACCATTGTTACCCACCAACATGTCTTAAACAACCTTATATTATCATTACATATCAATCCCCACCATTAGATATCATTTCCTAACCTTAAACAAAGTTTTTGGTTAAAACAACACCACGTCCGAACTTGTGTCCGAGCTTACCAAGTTCGGACGCAAGTCGAGACTCAAAAGGGTGCAACCAGACGTGTGTCCAAACATGTGTCCGAACTTCCCTAAGTTCGGACATAGGTCGAGGAAAAATCAAAGGAAGAATCTCAAGTGTCCGAACATCTAAGTCCGGATGGTAGTTCGGACTCTGGTCGAGACTCAGAAATTTTAATCGCAACAGGGCATGTCCGAGCTTCCAAATTCGGACGGAAGTTCGGACAGGCCAGAATACTCATCTTCTATACCCTTAAACACTTATCTCCTTTCTTGCAAAAATGCCCAACTCTTCCACAAGTGTCCAATTATGTCTTAATACCATATAGGCACTTAAACTCACCTTAGAACATCCTTTAAAACCTCCTTAACCATTTTCTCAATCCTTACAAGAATTTCTAACACTTGTTACTTATTTCCTTATTTTTCTAACATGTAATTTTTGTCTAAAACTCTAACTATCCAAAGTGTTTCCTTCCCAAACAATATAACTTCTCCCTAAGCATTATTGCATCCCTTCTTTTCTTGCTAAACCTTCCAAGGTTATCTTGCATGTCCATGCACAATTCCTTTCTTTTCCTTTTGCTACTCATCAACCTAAACTCATGAACTTACCTATGCATTTCTCCCTCATCTTCTTAGCACCTTAACCTTGTTTTTCTTTACCTTGACTAACCTACACCCTCTTAGACATTTCCATCTCCTTTTACTCAACTTACTCACCATTCTCATGATCACACACTCTTTTACATTCCTAGTCATTTTCCTTGACATTTGACAACATTCTCCTCAAATCTTCACTTCCATCACCCAAGTCCACTCATTACCATCCAACTATGACCTTATTAATCCACTACTAGCATCTTCACCACTTACACAGATATCAAAACTTCTCATTGTTATATTCCCTAGTTCATACCTAAATCATCTGAAAACATTGTACCCATTTCCTCCAAATTTTGCACAAGTCTTGCCATTCCTCATACCATGACTTTGGTGTGTTCAATACACCCATCTAAACTCTAATTTCCTCATAGACAATTCTAGGTCGTTCTAAACCTCTAGAACTCCTTAGTTAACTCATTTCCACTCAATTCCTCAGAATGATCCCTAGTGAATCCTGGGGCATATTAACTCACCACCTCCACTTAAACTCTTTGTTTTCTATTCAAATTTCGCCATAGCTTCTCCAGTATTTTATCATGCCCAAATGCATTGTTTCCCTTATTCAACCAACTCACACACATCAAGTCCTTTCTCATCTTGTTTCCTCACCCAAATAAACTCATACATAATAAACTCAATATAGTGCAATAATCTTAAATTGCATAGCACTAAGGCTCTTAAATGACATGGCTCTTAGGCCCTTAAATGACATGGCTCTTAGGCCCTTAAATGACATGAATTTAAACACTGAATTTCCCACATATAAAAGCTTTCAACCTGCAAATACACCCATCAATCTCATAGTAGTTATAATGCTCTGAGAATCCATCCTAAACTTATCTTGACAACTCATTCCCATTGGTCCTTAATCACAAGTTCATAAGCTTGTTTAAATTCTTTTTCCTAGGTTATATAACCCATTACACAATGTAAGCTCTAAGCCACATTAGTACTTATTTAAATGTCCATCCCTTAAAACTTAAACCACCCTTAGGTAAGCATTTTACCTTGTTTTCCCAAGCTTATCTTAACTTCCTCCTTAGACCTCCTTCATGGATGAATCTCGGCCACCATTGAATTTCCTTTGCCAATGTTCTAATCAATATTCAATGACTCCAATGAGTACTAAACAACACACTAACCTTAAGGAATAAAACCTAGGTTAAAATGTGTTTTAAGGTATTAAATTGAATGTTTTACCTTGGAGTCTTAAGGTAGGCTTGGATATGAATCAAGAAGGACCTCCTCTAGCCCTTGGAGAATAGAAAATAAGCTAGAACAAGGCATAAAAACAAAGCCCCATGAGTAGTAATTTTCGGTCATGTAGAAGAAGTGGTGGAAACATGGTTTTTCTTACATTTTCATTACCTTGAATGAATGGAGAACCAAATGGGCTCTTCAAACTTGATTTTCCTCCATCAATGGAGTTTTCTCATGGCACCAAACTTGAGCTTTGGAGGATTTGAAAAGATAGGAATGAAGGCCTTGATCTAACTAAGAGAAATCCATGCTTACTTTTCAATTTGGAGCAAAGATGAACATTTGGTGAGCAATTGAAGGTGGAGGCACCATGGATGGAGCTCTCTCGGTTTTGGAGCAAGGAAGGGGAAGGAAAACCGATGAAGGAAGGAGAAATGAAGAGAGAGAAGAAAAAGGTGGGCTTAAATGAAGATATTTGTTATAAAAGGTAAATAGTCTTTCTTTTACTTTTCTTCCCTTTTTCATTTCTTATTTGATGAAGTCTTTAATGACTCATCCCTTAGAAAACCGGCCCCCTCATTAGATAAGGCTAACATGGTCTTTGTTGACCAACTAATTGACTTATATTGACTTAAGCTTAATTTGGGCACTATTTGGCACTATTCACAAACTAGTGCACATATTTGTGAAATTTTTGATTTCCCATTGATTTAGACTTCCTAATGTGATACTAAGTAGTACACATGTTAATTAAAGAGTAATGATGGACATTTAGCCACTCAAAACCCATTTACAAGACAATTTTTCAAAAATGTGCTTTAAGACTTCTTAAAGCACATTTTGTGTTTTAACTTGTTTTCAAGCTTGTTTTTCTTTGGTGATTGGTTTAAAATGATCATTAGGATATTACTAAGGTCTTAGCATGATATTTGGGTACTCACCCAACTCTCTCCAAGCTTAGAGCACATTTTTGCCTCAATTGCCCTTAAGGCATTTTCTTGTGTTTTCCTTGGTTTAAATTGTCTACCAATCATTCTAAGGCATATTTTAGCCTTACTACATCATAATTTGATGTTTACTTAGCATACTTAGGTTTGGGGTATTTCAATCTTCCCCCCTTAAAAGAACTTTGTCCCCAAAGTTCCCATGCATCTTATCTTATTAGAATACCTGTCTTACCTCATTCCATAGATCATATAGATCATACTTATGTATACTTAAACTCATTGAATCATTAGATCCACCATATGCTTATACTTAAATATCACACAACATGCTTAAGCATGTATAACACTCAAAATTCCCTTTGTTTCTTTGATGATTAAAACAATCACATAATTTTCCAACGTATTCTCCCATGTCACCGGTCAGTAGACAATGGCTCATTCGTCCTCGTCACCATGGGCCAGAATACAAAACAACTCTGCTCTCCCCATGTCACCGGTCCGAAGACAAAGGCTCGTGCGTCCTTGACTTCATGGGCGAGACTCAGTAAAAAGGAAATCCTTTTTACGAGGTCAAGTGAGGGATAGTTCCCTTTATTTGAAAATACAATCAACTCCGATTTCGTTTTATCCTAAAGCCTCTATCCATAGTGTGATTTAATTGTGACCACTGGTAGGGAGTTTCAGGAATCATCCAACCCTGATGTGATCAGCATCAGTGTTGAACTATCCTTCCACCCCAATTTGTGTTCGGTTTCCCTTGATCCCTAGAAAATCAAGTTCCACCTCCCACGTCATTTTCAAACATCAAATAATTCACTTATATCCAATTTTCTATCTTTTAGTTCTTCTAATCATAATCAATACATCTCCAAGGTGTGGACTCAGTCCATCAATCATTCCCGGTTCATCTCTTAGTAACTACCTCAAGACTTAAATTCCTACTAAGTTCTATAACCGTCTCATACCAATTCTCACCATCTTATATCTCATAGCATTACTATCTTCTTCCTCATATTCATATCGAACAGTATCCCATAGTGTTATCTTATTCTTATCTCACACATAGTCTCATATCGACTCATACCTCATATGTTCCTTATTTCTTAAGTCTCCTTAATCCTCTTCCTTAATTCTCTTAACTTGTACTCACACCGGAGTTAACAAGATAGGTACTTAATATGTATGGTATTCACATCTTCTGTGTGCAATAACCATGATTTATCTCAAAATGTTTATGTAAAACATATTCTCAAATTCTTTTGTGCTATGCACACCGTAGTTTATGTACTCAGTACACAAACATACGCTAAGCGATTTTCGCTCTACCCCCCTTAAAATGGATTACGCCCACGTAATCAACATTATATCATCCTTGAACATAGGTTCAAGATGTCTAATTCTCACCAAGCATTCTAGCTTCCATGTCATTTATCTCACTTATGATTCGATCAGAGGGTTCCGACCATATTACTGGCTTAGTCTCTGTATCGAGGATTCTTAACGGTAATTATACCATATTCTTAACTTAGTTTGATCTAATCTCAAAGGTAGTGGTCTGCTAGCTTCAGCTACGCGACTCTGATAATCTTAGGCTTAACTGCCTTTCTAATCGTTCATAGTATTGTATATCCTTCTGTATCCTTACAGTTTTAGGAATATTGGTCTCTCCGTGGACACGCGTTATCTTAATATATACACGGCCTTGATGAGTTGTAGCTCGTCTATCCAGTCTCCCTGGAGGTCTAATGTTTGTATTCTTAGTGTTTCCTCAAGTATCTAAATCGTACTTTCCATCTGACCTTTGGTCTGAGGATGATTCTTAATATGAAACTACTGTTTAGTGCTTATTGCGCTTTACAGTTTAATCTTAATTTCTTAAGACATGTCCAATGTGTGTACTTAACAATCCGTGCTCTTCGCAGCTCATGGTCCTTGATTATTTGTTCTCTGGGTCCTTTGTGTCGTTGGTTCAACTGAATTCCTTTTCTTTGACTGTTTGTGGTAGTAGCTGCTCTCGTCTGATCTTGCGTCGTTGTCCGTGGTACGGAGACGACTACTTCCCGTGTTCCTTACACCACTCGTCTACATGCATGGGGTACCTTACTGGTACATTACTACTTACCCAACCAACTCATAAATGAGCGTGCAGGCCTGCAAGCCCCTGTGGGGTGCAGTCGTCCCACGTCTCGTTTTAGTAAACTCATAGTGTCCGTCACACGTTTAGCTATTGCTAATTATGAAGTATTCTGTTGTCGATCTCCTCTTCATCGTTCCATGATAACATTTATTGTTCTTCTTGAACTTAATCAAGGGAAATCTATTTACTGTGTTCTTAAGTATGGTATGCTTTAGTTCTTTCTGTATCTCGTACTGATTCGGTCTCTTAGTAACTGAGGTCTCTTTCCATAGAGCCTCTTATCTTGTTTCTAATATTTTGATCTACTAGGAATGCACTTCCAGTTCCTTAAGGAATGGGTAGTGTGCTTCCCGTGAAATCTTACCTAACCAGGTCCAGACTACTGGCACCAATGCACAGTTCGTCTACCATCTTATTTCCTTACTTATATTGGTCTTAACTCATAAATCTAATTGCCTCAGTGTCAATATTTGACGGCTCATACATAACGGTCGCTCTACCGCGCACCATGACTTAATCCCCTTATATAAATATTGTACTCACGACCACTACTACCGTGGTAGTTGGCCTCTACCATGTTGCCCATTGATGGTGCAACTCCTTACTCATTTATTCTAACATCTTATCTTATATTCAATTCCTTCCTGGTGTAAACACGCTAGGGTTTCTTTAATTCCGGTGTTTGGCGGTTGCCGTACCGTGTTGTAAAATGGTTGACTCTTAATATGAAGATGTTCTGCTTCAATCTCAGATTCGTAAGTAGGCTAATTTCTCTCGCATTCTTTCATCCTTATGATGTTGTTTACCATGTAATTTAACCGGTTACTGAAAAAGTCATCCGCTGAATCACAAGCTTTTCTGAGCATTGGTCACTTGACGTGCCATAATGTGCACTCACAATGTTTATCTCTGACGATTACTGATTCTTACATCCTGGGTGTTGGATATGGGGTCTATCTCTGCAGCCTTCCTTATTACTCAAGTGTATCTTGTATCACCCCAACTACTAACAACACACTTAACAACACCTTGCAGCGGAAATCACAGCTCACAACATAATTTAACTCCTTGGTGTTACACGCCGTTAGCCACCCACGTGGCTAACAAGGCTAACATACATACATTGTACCGGTCTGATGGACCAAACTCCCGAGCAACTACACATAAATCTCGTTCCATGTCCAACAATCATTATACACTTACATTACAACTGTACCGAGTAACTACCAATTAACGCCGATACATTTTCGGTCTTACTACACCTACCATACTTACACAATTCTCATGACTACCACATACAAACAACTACCCCGTCCTACTCTCGAACGGCTTTCAGTTCCTTGTACCTGAAACAGGAAAAGAAGAAAGGGTGGCCCCCCAGGGGGCTCAGCACCTTTGCTGGTATGGTAATCCCGCAGCCCACAAGCTACCGGGCCTCGCACAACTAATTGTCGTCTTAGCATGCGGTTGATTTTATTTAAAACATGCACACATTACACATAAACGTCATGCTTAAAGGCACACATCCGTTAATAGAACACAAGCACAAGGTTAGCACACACAACATAACAACACACTTCACTAATTAACATACACAAACTTATTTCCATTCTTCTTAGAGAACATAAACTTTACTTAGGGAGTGTCGGGGTGATATAAGCCCGAGCACAACATACATACATTTTCTTTACTTAGGCGTGGCGGCCTCATATAGGACCGATCACACCTTACACAATTTCCCCCTAGCTCTAGTAGTGATGAGGTAGGTAAGCCTTGGTTAAGCTTGTGGGTGGTTGTAATTCAAGGAGGAAAAACAACCGTAACATAATAAAGAGGGAGTCGAAGCGAACTTAGGCACCAACACCCTACCAACATTACACATAATTTCCCCCTAACCCGATTGGAAGTTGGGTAGGTAAGCTTTGGCTAAGCTAGTGGGAGGTCGAAATCCAATGAAGGAAAGCAACCCTTAACATAACAGGATGGGAGTTAATTCACATATATAGATCAACTCCCAAACAACACGCGCGACCGGAACGACCGGATTCCTCACCATACATAACATATATATATTAGTTAAAGGTTCCTTTATGGAACTTATCACATACATACATCACATAGTGTTACTAACTTTGTTAGACACATAAGGGAAGTAACATCCCTTTCTAACAAACATGGATAACTGCATCCGATAACAACAAGACACAAAACAAGGTCACATACTTCATACATAGTCACAACATACACAAACGCACGGATAACCGTAGTTAGAACGTTCCCGTGGGTTGGGACGTTTACTCCGAATACCGATTCTCTTATGTGAACCTAAGGTCGGTTAACTATTATTTAACACGTAATAAGGTTAAGCGGTATCGGAGTTAATTACGCCACAATAATGAATTACTATAAACTCATTTCATGCTTTATCTTGCAAGGTGGCAAACACACATAAAACACATTGGCATACAAGCCAGTGTAATCCGGTAGGACACAGGTTGCAAGAAAACCATACCTTACACCATGGGTTTATCTTTACCGGGGGTTCTCATGCTCCTCGGTTCATACTTGTTCCTCGTGTCTTACTCTTGAACCACTATTTACATGTCAAATGGTTCAATTAATATTAAGGCACTACGGTACGCACATAATCGCTACTCCCGTACTTACCTCGTTATCCCGTTATTTCGGTTTAACTTAGCGTACTTAATTTCTTAACTTACTCACTTACTTCCAACACTTGTTTATACTTCTTAGGACCTTTATAAGCCACCAAAAACTCCTATACAACATCTAAAACCAATACCATTCAATCCCCCATGTTTAGAACCCTTAAAAACACTTTCTAGGTAATTCTGGGGGTGGTCCAGGACTTGGTCCTCACCCTAGGTCCCGGACCAATCAAAGAATGAACTCTCGGCCTATTTTTATACACTGGTTCGGGACTTGGTCCTGGACTAAGGTCCCGGACCACACCTTGTTTTGAGTCTCGAACTGATTTTAAATGCGGTCCGGGACTTGGTACATATCCTAAGTCCCAGACCCTGCTAAAAGCTGCTGTTAAGGTCATTTTTCAACCCCTAATCAACCCTTAAATCATCCTCAAACTTTCCCTACTCTTTCCACAAGTTTTCTACATAATTAATCACCCCAAAACATACCTTAAACCACTCCAAATCATTGGTTTAATCCACCACCCAATCCTTGTTCAAATTCAACAAACTCACTTTCACATTCTTGCATTTTGCACACTTGTGCATTTCTATTTCCTTTTTATAGTTCTTACCTTCTACCAATCTCACCAAAACCATCATTGACCATTATAAATCATTCCTACATGAATGCACTTCTAAAACCCACATTCACTTCTTGTTTCACAAGTTACAAACACTAACTCTTTTCTAGCATTTCTAAGCTCCACATGTGTAACTTGCTATAGATTTTCATCCTGATCTTCCGAGTTTCCCAAATACCATTTCAAGGCTATTAAATCACTCTACTCAGCACTACAACACCAAGGTTCTCCCATTCATCAAGCTATCATCAAAACACACATTTGCTACCAACATTTCGCCATAACCTCCCCATAAATCCACATACTCCCAATCATCAATCTCACCAATTTCATTCCTAATCTAGCCACACCCTCACAAGGGTCCTACCAGCACAATATAAATCCTCAAAGTCCTTCAACAACAACATAACTCCAAAATCTCCATAAACCACAATATAAACACAAACTCAAAACACTTGGCTCCAAGGCCCATTGATTCACAATTAATTTCACAAATCCTTCGAATCAGCTAAACACATTATTTCACATATTTTGGGTCCATATTCAATTTCACCCATCCCAAGCTTTAAAACACTTAAACAAGCTTTAAGGTAGATTCCTTACCTTAATTTACAAGTCTCACATTAATTCTCCTCTTGCTCCTCATCTCCTCAAAATCGGTCATGAGGGGATGGAGTTTCAAAACTCCATCCCAACATTCAAGAAACACAAAATACATTCCATTAATTATCTAAACCCTTAGGAAACTTTAATTCAATCAAAGGGCTTAAAACATAAGGTTAGGGTTTACCTTTTTAGCCTTTTAAGAGGGATTCTCTCCCTTGAATCAAGAAGGGAATTACTCCACCATTGAAGGATTAATTTGGAGCTCAAGAACAAGAAGAAAAACAAGGTATCAAAATGGTGAAAAATCGATTACACCAAGTGAATGAAAGATGACTTTTTCTTGGGAATTTTTACCTTAGAATGAAGAGGAGACTCCAAGCTATCTTTTGATGTCATTTTCTCTTCAAATGGGAAAAACCCATGGAGATGAAACTCATCCTTTTCGAATTTTGAAAAGAGGGAACGATAGAGGAGGATGAGGGGATTACAAATATGTAATTATTTTTGAGTTTGGAGCATGAATGGAGCTTGTACAAGGAGAGGAAGTGAGGCTGCCATGGAGGAGCTTCAAAATCGCCATACTTGGCTGGAGGAAGAAGGAGAGTTCAGATGGGGGGGAAAACGTGAGTGAGGGAATAGGAATGGGAGAGAGAGAGTGTTAAAGTGATTTGTACTTTTCTTTCTACTTTTTGCTTTTATCTTTCTTTTCTTTTCTTTCTTATTTACTAATAAAAGAGAGGGGAGGCTGCTTACTAGTTAAAAAACCGGCCCCACTAATATAATACCAGCTGGAGCGTTTTCGTTTTTTTTTACAGAAAAACGCTCGTTAATTTACCCGGTTTTAGCACTATTCACTAACCGGGCCCGTTTCTCGGATTTTTCTCGTTTCTTTAATTTTGATAGCCCTTAGGCTTCCATTAATGGTTCATTATAGTTATATATTTGACTATAATTTTTACGGGGTTGTTTAACCGTTTAAAGTCACGTTTTCGGGTTTTCTCGAAAAACGCGCTTTAAGACTCCGTTAGCGTTTTAACGCATTGTTCGGATTTGTTTTCTTCCGGGATTTTTCCCACATGTTTCTTAGTGTGTAATTAGGGTATAGAAATATTTTTATAACCCTAACGAAGGTTATGTACCTCCTAAAAAAATTAAATACGCGTTTTCACGTTTTGTGACTTTTACGCGCTTTCTTTTTCTTTTTGTTTTTTATTTCTTCACCAATGATCTTAAGGACTTAATTAGCCTTAGAAAATCATAATTAGATAATTAATTAACATATTAAGATTTAGGGTATTTCAATCTACCCCCCTTAAAAGAACTTCGTCCTCGAAGTTCACACTTCCCAAGCATCATTTGAATTAGAACACAGGGATTACTTGCAACATAGAACTTCCATAACCATCATATTTTACATCATAACCTCGGACTTAACGGTCCGGGTAACGCATCCATACATAACATAACATACTTACATGATAACCTCGGACTCAATGGTCCGGGTACCTTAACAACGTTGTACTTACATAACAACCCTTAGACTCTTAGGTCTGGGTAACATAACAACATTTAGACACTTAGGTCTTGATAACATAACAACCTTTAGACACATGGTCCTGGTAACATAACACTTCCGGAATTCCATCACATTAGGACTCGAGGTCAAGGTAATATTTATCACATATACCACACAACATGTCTTAGCATGTATATCAACTAGAAATTCCTTTTCCATCTCTTCATGGGTTCGAGACCCATGTTGAGTACATATACACTGTGATCCCGCAGAACCCGGTCGCGATGGACACTTGTGGTCCCCGTTCCTTTGGGAGATCAAAACAATTGCATACATCTTTAAAATATACTTCTCATGTCACCGGTCCGAAGACAAAGCCTCATACGTCCTCAGCTTGTGAGCAAGTAATACGAAAATACTCTATATGAGGTTAAGTAGAATGCAATCCTTTATTGGAAAATACCGATTGAAGATCCTTTTTACAAGGTCAAGTAAAAGTAGTCCTTCCTTTGAAAATACCACTTAAGAATCTTAGAGATATTAATTGAAGTCTTGAAAATACCAATTGAAAATTTGGAACCACCAATTTAAAATTCTTCTGAAAACACCATACAACTCCAAGTCCAATTATTATTAACTGCATCTCATTCTTGATTGATTATTTGTGACCACTTATAGGGAGTTTCAAGAATCATCCAACCCTAATGTGATCAGCATCCGAGTTGAACTATCTTTCCACCCCAATTTGTGTTCGGCTTCCCTTGATCTCATGATAATCAAGTTTCACCTCCCACTTCATTTTCAAACAACAACTAATTCAATCAGCATGTACCATTTTCTATCTTTTTAATCCATCTAGTCATAATCATTACATCTCCAAGGGATAGAACTCCGTCTATCATCATCATCATCCAGATTCCACTTAATCCAAGTTACCTAGGGAATTTAATTCTCACTAGGTTCTATGTCGGTGTGATACCTCTTCATAAATCACAATACTGTATATATATATATACTTTTATCATCAAATGCAATACACGGTTTTACATTTAGTATTATATGAACATAACTGTCGGGGTTCAGTTCCCCGGGAGTTTTCCCTACTCCCTTATACTTATACTTTCACACACATTCGTTAACAAAACAACATACTTATCACAATGGTGTTGCATATTCTGTGCGCAATTACCACAATTAAACCATGAATGAATGCGTATGTTTATGTAGCACACGCACCAATCATCAAACAAATCATTTGTGATATGCACACCATAGTTCACGTACACTTGTACGGTAACAGACATTAAGTGGTTTTGCGCTCTACCCCCCTTAAAAGGGATTACGCCCACGTAATCAATCACTTAATCATTGGTTTATAACGTCCTACCGTCGTGAAGTGTTGTATCTCCACGCGGTTTATTATACAATGTGTTCTGGTTTATCTTAGCCATATTGGCGGTTTTAGTCCCTAACCAAGAATTCTCCTTAGAATTTATTTAATTCATAACCAGTTTCGATTCTGGCCTGTGAAACTTCTAGGCGTTAACAATTAGCCTTTTACGCATATTCACAACGCATATCCAACACTTGAATCACTGGCTCACTAGTTTCTGCTGCGTGACTCTTGATAATTTAGAGCTTAGTTGCCCCTACATTATTCCTACTGTATTGTACATTCCCGATTATCACCCTTATCTTGGCAATAACGGTTTCTCTACCGACGCGTGGTATCACTTACCATGAGCGAACTCGGTGAGTTACAGACTTACTATCCACTTCCATGATAATTTACTGTATTCCATAATGACTTACTTGATTTCTTCTGACTTACTGTCGGTTGAGTTTGAGCTACTACCTATTGTGTAGTGCTCTGTCGGTTATTTCCAACACTTGAGGTATATTCCATACCGATATTTAATGATCGTGTTACTGTAGTCACTTATGCCAATCAAGTATCCTTTGATTGGTACAACCGTGCTCCTCTTATGCATCGGTTTTATCACACCATAATTCTTGTTCCTACATCACAATTGACATTACCCAAACTTCCTAGCTATCACACTCGATCATTACCGCGCAAGGGCAATACCAAAACACTCAGTCATACAGAGTGCAGAGGCGTAAACTCTTGACAGTAAGTCTCTTATGCGATTGCAATAGGAATTTATACTGTGTTCCTTATTACATAGTACCAACCACTGGCTTACTGCCCAGTCTGTTTATCACCACTTACTTGTATGTCCCTTGAGTTTTACTCATCACTGGTCTTATTTGCCACACTATTATTTAACAATACTTATGCAACGGTCGCTTACTGTGCACCGTGCTTTCACTCATTGTATAACATTAGCTTACACTGCATCCGCTATTATATTAGCTTCCACCATTCCACTGTGTTTCGCCATTTATTTGGCTGGTTGCTGAATACGCTATTCTTCGAGTCTTTATGCTCCTTGAGCGTTGTTCATTACACATTTAGCATCCCACCCTATGGTGGTTGCTATTTGACTTATCACTCTTTCAGTTTCCACAACTGGTGCAACTCTTTTCGTAGTAACAACATGGTCAACTCTTAACACATTCCCTGAACTTAGTTCGCATAACTACCGCTGTTGCGGTCTCATAGTATCAAGAGGTATCCCCACACTTTAAGCAGTGGTTCGTTATCCGCTTACTTACTTATATAACATAAACTTCTGTGATCAATAACATTTTCTTAACACATCCGTTTTGTGGCTTTTGAGCCTTATTGCCTCGAGCTCTGCCCGTTGTAGGCTGTCCACACACATTACATGGTTTAGATTGGTATTGGGCTCCATGACAAGGTCGTAGTATCACGGTTCCTTTCATGGGATGCCCCTTCAAGGATGTCAGACTTCCCTCTAACGACTTGTGTTTAAACTTGGTGTTAATTTCAGCCTTTGCGTTTCCGTCACGTATCTTGTTCAACCATTGTTGACCCAAACACCCTTTTAAGGATAACTCCTGGGTGTTATTAGGTCATGCCATTACATCTGGCTTGCACTTGTGAGTACATTTAATTAACTGTATTGCCTTACGTTCTTGGCTGGTTAATTATCCTCTCCAGTGAGATTGATATCCCTAGTGATCATTCCGGGAGTTTCGTCCCGTTCGTTGCATCTTAACATGTCCACATTAGGCATCTGTCTCACCATGTGTAGGCTGGGTATTTACTCCAGCTATTACGTTCATCCATCCGGATTCTTAAGACATATACGATGTCTTTACTTATTAATCAGTGCACTTCGCACTTCCAGATTCTTAAACATTTCCTTGCGAATAACTCGCTAATTCCTTTAGTCCTCTTAACTTAACTGGGTTCTTTTACTTCAACCATTCGATGGTAATCCATTGCTCTTGCCTGTCTTTCACTTCGGACCGTAGTATGGATTCAACTACTTCCCGTGTTCTAGACTCCACTCGTATACATACGTGGGGTACCCTACTGATACATTGCTACATACCAGACTAACCCATAAGAAGGTCTGTCAGGCCCACAAGCTCCTATCGGAGTGTGGTCGTCCCACATTACTGTTGGTACACTCGTAGTGTCCGTCACACGCCTAGTGAAGTATTCTGTTGTTAACTCTCCCTTATATTATCCCGTGATAATATGCATTCCGTGGTTCCCGAACTTAATCCAGGGAAAGTTTATCCACCGTTGTATTATTATGAACTCAATCCATTCCTCGGGTCGTTACCCTTGGGTTTACCGGTTTCCATCCGCTTATTCGAAAGTAACTGGGTATAACTTACCTACCTTGTGGCACTGAGGCCGGTGTAGGTCTTCTGGTCTGGTTTTAAAAGAAGAATTAAAACAGGTTGGGTTTGAAAGAAAATTTGGTTTTGGAAAAAGAGTTGAAAATAAATTTAGGTTGAAAGAAAATTTTCGTGGCTTCACAACATTCTCTCGCCTTGACCAAGTCAAGCTTCTTGCCGACTGGTGTATTTCCAATTACAGAGGTCAGGCTACTAAGCCTTTCCACAGTTATGATGATCTCACTTTACTTCATGGTACTTTACCAAGTACTTTATAGTTGCTAATAATTTGCCGCCAGCCTTGTTGTAGTAGCACTTGCCTTGGCAAGTGCGCCATGCTGACTGGCTACTGGTTCAATACACATCGGTTGCGGCACTGCTTTGACCCGCTCTAACATCAGTGGCCTTGTCGGCCCTTACTTGATCTTACAGTCTTAACAACAATCTTTTGAGTACTTCTCACTGTCTTCACATGATAACCATTAACTAGGGTGTCTCCCATTCTGGGAGTCCCCTTTTTACTTAATATTGTATCCTCCTCGCACAACGTTGTAGTTCCTTAATCCGGTTGGTATACCGTTGGTGTACTAGTTAGCATTGTAGTCCCGTAGACGCTCGTCTCTGGTTTCATTACTTCGCTTCCTGCCTGTTGCACAGTTGGTGCGTTGCAAGCTGGTTGTCCTCGACTGCTCCGCATGTCGACCCAGGTTGCCGGAAATTCTATTTTTCTTACGCTTAAGATCCTTTACTTTTCGCTACCCCTCAAGCGGCAGACATTGCTAAATTGGGAACCGTCTTCGGGATTCACGTCCTTCGGAATCTACCGTATGACAGGTTCCGTTCTTTAAGGACACTTAATAAGAGCCAGATCGGGTTTTCCCGAGTAAGAGAGGACTTTTCATCTCTCTGGCGTTCTTTCCTATTGGTTATAAACTAGGGTTTGTGGAGGGCGGGATGGATATCGTAGGTATCCAGTACAACCTGGTATTTCCTAACTTGCGTACGTCTCACGCTATCACTCAACCCTTAACCCTAAGCACTAAACTCTTAACTCGGTACTTCCTAAGCTCGGTAATTCAGTCATCAGAGCGATACTTCGCTCTGATACCACTTTTTGTAACACCCCAACTACTAACAACACACTTAACAACACCTTGCAGCGGAAATCACAGCTCACAACATAATTTAACTCCTTGGTGTTACACGCCGTTAGCCACCCACGTGGCTAACAAGGCTAACATACATACATTGTACCGGTCTGATGGACCAAACTCCCGAGCAACTACACATAAATCTCGTTCCATGTCCAACAATCATTATACACTTACATTACAACTGTACCGAGTAACTACCAATTAACGCCGATACATTTTCGGTCTTACTACACCTACCATACTTACACAATTCTCATGACTACCACATACAAACAACTACCCCGTCCTACTCTCGAACGGCTTTCAGTTCCTTGTACCTGAAACAGGAAAAGAAGAAAGGGTGGCCCCCCAGGGGGCTCAGCACCTTTGCTGGTATGGTAATCCCGCAGCCCGCATGCTACCGGGCCACGCACAACTAATTGTCGTCTTAGCATGCGGTTGATTTTATTTAAAACATGCACACATTACACATAAACGTCATGCTTAAAGGCACACATCCGTTAATAGAACACAAACACAAGGTTAGCACACACAACATAACAACACACTTCACTAATTAACATACACAAACTTATGTTCCATTCTTCTTAGAGAACATAAACTTTACTTAGGGAGTGCCGGGGTGATATAAGCCCGAGCACAACATACATACATTTTCTTTACTTAGGCGTGGCGGCCTCATATAGGACCGATCACACCTTACACAATTTCCCCTAGCTCCAATAGTGATGAGGTAGGTAAGCCTTGGTTAAGCTTGTGGGTGGTTGTAATTCAAGGAGGAAAACAACCGTAACATAATAAAGAGGGAGTCGAAGCGAACTTAGGCATCAACACCCTACCAACATTACACATAATTTCCCCCTAACCCGATTGGAAGTTGGGTAGGTAAGCTTTGGCTAAGCTAGTGGGAGGTCGAAATCCAATGAAGGAAAGCAACCCTTAACATAACAGGATGGGAGTTAATTCACATATATACATCAACTCCCAAACAACACGCGCGACCGGAACGACCGGATTCCTCACCATACATAACATATATATATATATTAGATAAAGGTTCCTTTATGGAACTTATCACATACATACATCACATAGTGTTACTAACTCTGTTAGACACATAAGGGAAGTAACATCCCTTTCTAACAAACATGGATAACTGCATCCGATAACAACAACACACAAAACAAGGTCACATACTTCATACATAGTCACAACATACACAAACGCACGGATAGCCGTAGTTAGAACGTTCCCGTGGGTTGGGACGTTTACTCCGAATACCGATTCTCTTATGTGAACCTAAGGTCGGTTAACTATTATTTAACACGTAATAAGGTTAAGCGGTATCGGAGTTAATTACGCCACAATAATGAATTACTATAAACTCATTTCATGCTTTATCTTGCAAGGTGGCAAACACACAAAAAACACATTGGCATACAAGCCGGTGTAATCCGGTAGGACACAGGTTGCAAGAAAACCATACCTTACACCATGGGTTTATCTTTACCCGGGGTTCTCATGCTCCTCGGTTCATACTTGTTCCTCGTGTCTTATTCTTGAACCACTATTTACATGTCAAATGGTTCAATTAATATTAAGGCACTACGGTACGCACATAATCGCTACTCCTGTACTTACCCCGTTATCCCGTTATTTCGGTTTAACTTAGCGTACTTAATTTCTTAACTTACTCACTTACTTCCAACACTTGTTTGTACTTCTTAGGACCTTTATAAGCCACCAAACAACTCCTATACAACATCTAAAACCAATACCATTCAATCCCCCATGTTTAGAACCCTTAAAAACACTTTCTAGGTAATTCTGGGGGTGGTCCGGGACTTGGTCCTCACCCTAGGTCCCGGACCAATCAAAGAATGAACTCTCGGCCTATTTTCATACACTGGTCCGGGACTTGGTCCTAGACTAAGGTCCCGGACCACACCTTGTTTTGAGTCTCGAACTGATTTTAAATGCGGTCCGGGACTTGGTACATATCCTAAGTCCCGGACCCTGCTAAAAGTGTAAGGTCATTTTTCAACCCCTAATCAACCCTTAAATCATCCTCAAACTTTCCCTACTCTTTCCACAAGTTTCTACATAATTAATCACCCCAAAACATACCTTAAACCACTCCAAATCATTGGTTTAATCCACCACCCAATTCTTGTTCAAATTCAACAAACTCACTTTTCACATTCTTGCATTTTGCACACTTGTGCATTTCTATTTCCTTTTTATAGTTCTTACCTTCTACCAATCTCACCAAAACCATCATTGACCATTATAAATCATTCCTACATGAATGCACTTCTAAAACCCACATTCACTTCTTGTTTCACAAGTTACAAACACTAACTCTTTTCTAGCATTTCTAAGCTCCACATGTGTAACTTGCTACAGATTTTCATCCTTCTCTTCCTAGTTTCCCAAATACCATTTCAAGGCTATTAAATCACTCTACTCAGCACTACAACACCAAGTTCTCCCATTCATCAAGCTATCATCAAAACACACATTTGCTACCAAAATTTCGCCATAACCTCCCCATAAATCCACATACTCCCAATCATCAATCTCACCAATTTCATTCCTAATCTAGCCACACCCTCACAAGGGTCCTACCAGCACAATATAAATCCTCAAAGTCCTTCAACAACAACATAACTCCAAAATCTCCATAAACCACAATATAAACACAAACTCAAAACACTTGGCTCCAAGGCCCATTGATTCACAATTAATTTCACAAATCCTTCGAATCAGCTAAACACATTATTTCACATATTTTGGGTCCATATTCAATTTAACCCATCCCAAGCTTTAAAACACTTAAACAAGCTTTAAGGTAGATTCCTTACCTTAATTTACAAGTCTCACATTAATTCTCCTCTTGCTCCTCATCTCCTCAAAATCGGTCATGAGGGGATGGAGTTTCAAAACTCCATCCCAACATTCAAGAAACACAAAATACATTCCATTAATTATCTAAACCCTTAGGAAACTTTAATTCAATCAAAGGGCTTAAAACATAAGGTTAGGGTTTACCTTTTTAGCCTTTTAAGAGGGATTCTCTCCCTTGAATCAAGAAGGGAATTACTCCACCATTGAAGGATTAATTTGGAGCTCAAGAACAAGAAGAAAAACAAGGTATCAAAATGGTGAAAAATCGATTACACCAAGAGGTGAATGAAAGATGACTTTTTCTTGGGAATTTTTACCTTAGAATGAAGAGGAGACTCCAAGCTATCTTTTGATGTCATTTTCTCTTCAAATGGGAATAACCCATGGAGATTAAACTCATCCTTTTCGAATTTTGAAAAGAGGGAAATAGAGGATGATAGAGGAGGATGAGGGATTACAAATATGTAATTATTTTTGAGTTTGGAGCATGAATGGAGCTTGTACAAGGAGAGGAAGTGAGGCTGCCATGGAGGAGCTTCAAAATAGCCATACTTGGCTGGAGGAAGAAAGAGAGTTCAGATGGGGGGGAAAAACGTGAGTGAGGGAATAGGAATGGGAGAAAGAGAGTGTTAAAGTGATTTGTACTTTTCTTTCTACTTTTTTCTTTTCTCTTTCTTTTCTTTTTTTTCTTGTTTACTAATAAAAGAGAGGGGAGGCTGCTTACTAGTTACAAAACCGGCCCCACTAATATAATATCAGCTGGAGCGTTTTTCGTTTTTTTTTTACAGAAAAACGCTCGTTAATTTACCCGGTTTTAGCACTATTCACTAACCGGGCCCGTTTCTCGGATTTTTCTCGTTTCTTTAATTTTGATAGCCCTTAGGCTTCCATTAATGGTTCATTATAGTTATATATTTGACTATAATTTTTACGGGGTCGTTTAACCGTTTAAAGTCATGTTTTCGGGTTTTCTCGAAAAACGCGCTTTAAGACTCCGTTAGCGTTTTAACGCATTGTTCGGATTCGTTTTCTTCCGGGATTTTTCCCACATGTTTCTTAGTGTGTAATTAGGGTATAGAAATATTTTTATAACCCTAACGAAGGTTATGTACCTCCTAAAAAAATTAAATACGCGTTTTCACGTTTTGTGACTTTTACGCGCTTTCTTTTTCTTTTTGGTTTTTATTTCTTCACCAATGATCTTAAGGACTTAATTAGCCTTAGAAAATCATAATTAGATAATTAATTAACATATTAAGATTTGGGGTATTTCATATCTGGTATGTTCTAAGGTAATCTCAAGGTTTACAGTTTTCATTCTCTAACGAAAGTGTATTACATCTCTAATAAGTGAAAGCCCTTTTGAGGGGTTTATTCCCACTCATGGCCTCACAACAAGGAGAGGTATCCCCACCCTAAAAGGCATGGTTTGTTCTCCGCCCTGCTAATATACTATCTCATTATTCTCATTGGTGCCTTTTGCTGGCAATATTTTCCACAATCTAAGTTATAGGTTTGGTAACCGTTCATATCTACAAGTTGTAGTTCCTTCGTGGCTGAAATAAGCTCTCTTACAACTTATTGCGTCTCGGGCTCTAATGTGGTTAACATCCTTGGCTCGTAGGCTCTTAGTGCTTAATGCCCCAGTTCATTACTTGTACTCTTACTCATCTGTAGGTCATCCTTATAAGATTCTGGTTCTTTGAACACTATCCACCGTTAGGTTACATACTAAATGTAGTATCGGGTTTCATGGTAAGTTGCTGCATCCTGCTTCCTGCTATGGAAGTTTATTCAGGTGATCTGAGGTTACTTAGTGTCCTCGAAAATACTGTCATTTTACTAGACTTATGTCTTTTAGCAATCAAGGTTAGGTTCGTATTAGGCATTTGCCTTACGGTGTCCAAGTTTGATATCATCCTGTCATCTTATGCTTCCATCTCAACGCTTCGTTCAACATTTGTTGACTACACCACAGTTGATGATTAATCATACTTGGGTGTTAATGTATTATCTGTCGTTTATGGGTTTGTTCGGCTCGACTATGCCCGCTCTATGGGGGTAGTCCTCTGAGCTTTCCTCTATCGGAATTGTATGTCCTTGACCCTTAGTAGGTTATAGCTTAAGTTCATTTCCTCTATCCCTGTTTCCAGGGTTTACTAACATATTCAACGAAGATTGTTGTTATTGGTATTCTTAATGGTCATCTCGGGAGTTCTATCCCGTTCCTGTTGGAAGTTGTTCTGTCGACTGCCTTCATTGTATCTCTTGATACATTCCATGTATGTTGTTACTTACGTAGTGTTTTTGCTCGGATTACTGAGCGAACTCTTAGGTTCCTCTTTGAGATCCAGGTTTGGTGTTCTTACCGCACTGTCGGTTGTTGTTGTCGTAGTACGTTGTACTGTTGCTAATATTCATATGGTTTAATATTTCGTCCAAGTTCAGCTCCTGGCTGACTGGTGTGTCACCTCATCTCATCATGGTCAGGCCGTCGGGCCTTTCCAAGGTCTTATTCTTCTGTTCTTATGGATTTACAATCCGGTATTAATATGTATTACAACTGTAGCGTTCTCCTATCTTGCCATGATGGCTTTCCGTGTAGCTTAACCGTGGTAGCACTTGCTATGGCAAGTGCGCCATGCAGGATGGGCTATTGGTACAAGGTATATTGGTAGTGATACTTCCTTCTAATTTCCATGTAATTGGTAGTCCTCGGGACTCCTTCGATAATCTCTTATTTTGGATAACTGACCATCCGGCAGTTTCCTTGTTGTTTGACAGTACTGTCGCTTATCAGGGTGTTCCTCTTTTTGAGGGAACCCCTTGTTACTTTCTTATGTCTTAATCTTCGCTCCCGTTTCCACACCCTTGTCGTGGTTACTAAGTAATGGTTCTCCTTTAGGCACTACTTCGTAGTCCTATTCCAGTATACAGTTGTACGCGTCTTTATTGTCGCCTGCGCTATGTCGGCCAGGTTTTATAACCTTCCTCATTGTATGGGGTTTGGAGTTCCCGTTTCTAGCTAGTCCTTCCAGTAATCTTAACTCTCATGCTTGGTATTATCCCACTGTTATGCTCATTCGGACCACTGTCCGTGCTCATGTCGCTTAGCCTTTCTTATCCATTGCACTCGTAGTGCTTTTCTTACTCATGTCCCTTAACCTTTCTTATCCATTGCACTCGTAGTGCTTTTCTTATCATTGGTATTGCGGTGTAACTCGACTGCGTAGCATGTCGACCCATGTTGCCGGTAATTTCCATTCTCTTACTGATAGAATTCCATTGGTAGCGCCTGTTTCACTGATGCGCTCCATTAAAACGTTCAAGTTCTCATAAACTGTTGTTCAACAAGATGTTTCTCGTATTGCTTACTGTTAACTAACTACCAGATCGGGTTTTCCCGAGTAAGAGAAGGCTTTCTTCTCTCTGGCATTTGTTCCCCATAATTCAAGCAAGGGATGTGGAGGGCGGGTCTAGGTACTATGGATATCCGGTAAACACCGGGAAGTCCTAGCTAACGCACCTCTCACTCTAACACTCAACCCTTAACCCATAACTCAAACTCAACCTCAGTATTCTCCTAAGTTCGGTAATTCTTGTCTTCAGAGCGTAACTACGCTCTGATACCACTTTTTGTAACACCCCATCTCAATCCAAATGTGGTTTCGCAACTTAACAACATATATATACACGTCACAGCGGAATTCAATACCCTCCAGGACCTTGCCACGGTCTGACAGACAGAATATACCGAACATTAGTACATACAAATCTTAACCAATACATATCCTTCTTACAATCCCTCACAGCCTATACATCTTACTAACTCAAATTGTCATACGAGTGTACATGCACAACTCGTAGGCCAAACTTAACCCGTAACGCTTGTACCCCATCTTACTCTCGTGACGGCCGCCTCCTGACGTTCACCTGTGTAGTAAAAACAGCCCCCAAAGGGGGTCAGCACGAATGCTGGTACGATCCTCTCATGGCCCCCAAGCTAACGTGGCAACGACGACTAATTGTCGATAGCATGGAGGTTGATTAGATGCACAACATAATAGAAGGTGCAATAAACAATCAATCCAAATATGAACAATCAAAGTTCAAACACAATGATTGACTTAAATGCGTTCCCTTAATTAGTGAGTCAATTATTTCACTCCTTAAGTTACATTTCCTCTTAATCTTAGTCCATCCTTATCTTACCTCAATCTTAGTCTTATCTTAGTCTTAGAAAACAACCATCCTTTAAAAAGGAATGGATGTAGCTTATCTCAGTCTTATAATACAAACCATCCTTTAAATAGGAATGGTTGCAACTTATCTCAACCTTATCTTAATCTTAGAATACAAACCACTCTTTAAATAGAAATGATTGTATCTTATCTCAATGTTTATTTTTGTCGGGTCAAAAGCGACCCTAGCCAATGAGCTATTAACTCCACTGGTTGAATAAACAACTTATCTTATAATTTAGGATTTAGGTGATCCTACCGCACCATCTTAATGCCACCTACCTTGGACATTATGTGTAATACCCTTGAGGTTTACCTCCCACATCGATTGGAGGGGAGAACAAAGTGTGCCTTATAGGTGCATGGATACCTCTTCCTTGTGTGACGCGTTTTGGGGCTAGGAAACCCCGGGAACAAATCCGTGCGGCCTGCGTGCCAAAGCGGACAATATCACACATGTGGGCTGATTGGGCTGGGCTGTCACAGATGGTATCAGAGCCAGACCCAGGTCGGTGTGCCAGTGTGGACCGCGAGGGCGCTGGGCTCCCAAGGGGGGTGGAGTGTAATACCCTTGAGGTTTACCTCCCACATCGATTGGAGGGGAGAACGAAGTGTGCCTTATAGGTGCATGGATACCTCTTCCTTGTGTGACGCGTTTTGGGGCTAGGAAACCCCGGGAACAAATCCGTGCGGCCTGCGTGCCAAAGCGGACAATATCACACATGTGGGCTGATTGGGCTGGGCTGTCACAGTATGTCCAATGTAGCTGAGCCGGCAACCGACCCTAGGCAACAAGTCCGAAGACAAGTCCTTAAGCGGAAGTCGGATCTGCTATAGATACCGACCCCCTTTTTCCTTAGCATGCATGACCGGAGTCAGTCCCGGGTTCCTCACTCCCCCCTTAAGTTCCAGTTAGTAGAAGTCTCAAGACGATGTTTGTTGGTTAAACCTCTTTCGATTATTAACAAACTAATATTAGGGAGCGTTCCTTAGTCTCACACAATTCCTTACTAAACGTTGGTTAGTAAGTTCTCATGGTAAGTTGTGTTAGTTTCCAAACATCACACAACAATACAATAAACATAATGTTCTGGTTGCATGCTTTATCTTGTTTAGTGAGCACACAAAAACAAATAGCACACAAGCCGAGGGACACCTCCTTAGCAAGCAGGTCACAAGAAGAACTGTACCGTTCACCGTTGGTTGTCCGGTTGCTTACTCTCCTCCAAGTTCCAAATTCTCAAGCCCTAAAACATTAATTCAATTTTAGGTTGTTAATTACTTTTCCAATAAAACTAACTTACTTAACTCACTTAGTCACTAATGATCCCCATCTAACACCACTTAAGTTCTTATTAACTTAATCTCAATTGAATCATTTCTCCTCATACCTTATACTTATTCACCCACTTAATTACCATTGTTACCCACCAACATGTCTTAAACAACCTTATATTATCATTACATATCAATCCCCACCATTAGATATCATTTCCTAACCTTAAACAAAGTTTTTGGTCAAAACAGCACCACGTCCGAACTTGTGTCCGAGCTTACCAAGTTCGGACGCAAGTCGAGACTCAAAATGGTGCAACCAGACGTGTGTCCGAACATGTGTCCGAACTTCCCTAAGTTCGGACATAGGTCGAGGAAAAATCAAAGGAAGAATCTCAAGTGTCCGAACATCTAAGTCCGGACGGTAGTTCGGACTCTGGTCGAGACTCAGAAATTTTAATCGCAACAGGGCATGTCCGAGCTTCCAAATTCGGACGGAAGTTCGGACAGGCCAGAATACTCATCTTCTATACCCTTAAACACTTATCTCCTTTCTTGCAAAAATGCCCAACTCTTCCACAAGTGTCCCATTATGTCTTAATACCATATAGGCACTTAAACTCACCTTAGAACATCCTTTAAAACCTCCTTAACCATTTTCTCAATCCTTACAAGAATTTCTAACACTTGTTACTTATTTCCTTATTTTTCCAACATGTAATTTTTGTCTAAAACTCTAACTATCCTAAGTGTTTCCTCCCCAATCAATATAACTTCTCCCTAAGCATTATTGCATCCCTTCTTTGCTTGCTAAACCTTCCAAGGTTATCTTGCATGTCCATGCACAATTCCTTTCTTTTCCTTTTGCTACTCATCAACCTAAACTCATGAACTTACCTATGCATTTCTCCCCATCTTCTTAGCACCTTAACCTTGTTTTTCTTTACCTTGACTAACCTACACCCTCCTTAGATATTTCCATCTCCTTTTACTCAACTTACTCACCATTCTCATGATCACACGCTCTTTTACATTCCTAGTCATTTTCCTTGACATTTGACAACATTCTCCTCAAATCTTCACTTCCATCACCCAAGTCCACTCATTACCATCCAACTATGACCTTATTAATCCACTACTAGCATCTTCACCACTTACACAGATATCAAAACTTCTCATTGTTATATTCCCTAGTTCATACCTAAATCATCTTAAAACATTGTACCCATTTCCTCCAAATTTTGCACAAGTCTTACCATTCCTCATACCATGACTTTGGTGTGTTCAATACACCCATCTAAACTCTAATTTCCTCATAGACAATTCTAGGTCGTTCTAAACCTCCAGAACTCCTTAGTTAACTCATTTCCACTCAATTCCTCAGAATGATCCCTAGTGAATCCTAAGGCATATTAACTCACCACCTCCACTTAAACTCTTTGTTTTGTATTCAAATTTCGCCATAGCTTCTCTAGTATTTTATCATGCCCAAATGCATTGTTTCCCTTATTCAACCAACTCACACACATCAAGTCCTTTCTCATCTTGTTTCCTCACCCAAATCAACTCATACATAATAAACTCAATATAGTGCAATAATCTTAAATTGCATAGCACTAAGGCTCTTAATGACATGGCTCTTAGGCCCTTAAATGACATGAATTTAAACACTGAATTTCCCACATATAAAAGCTTTCAACCTGCAAATACTCCCATCAATCTCATAGTAGTTATAATGCTCTTAGAATCCATCCTAAACTTATCTTATCAACTCATTCCCATTGGTCCTTAATCACAAGTTCATAAGCTTGTTTAAATTCTTTTTCCTAGGTTATATAACCCATTACACAATGTAAGCTCTAAGCCACATTAGTACTTATTTAAATGCCATCCCTTAAAACTTAAACCACCCTTATGTAAGCATTTTACCTTGTTTTCCCAAGCTTATCTTAACTTCCTCCTTAGACCTCCTTCATGGATGAATCTCGGCCACCATTGAATTTCCTTTGCCAATGTTCTAATCAATATTCAATGACTCCAATGAGTACTAAACAACACACTAACCTTAAGGAATAAAACCTAGGTTAAAATGTGTTTTAAGGTATTAAATTGAATGTTTTACCTTGGAGTCTTAAGGTAGGCTTGGATATGAATCAAGAAGGACCTCCTCTAGCCCTTGGAGAATAGAAAATAAGCTAGAACAAGGCATAAAAACAAAGCCCCATGAGTAGTAATTTTCGGCCATGTAGAAGAAGTGGTGGAAACATGGTTTTTCTTACATTTTCATTACCTTGAATGAATGGAGAACCAAATGGGCTCTTCAAACTTGATTTTCCTCCATCAATGGAGTTTTCTCATGGCACCAAACTTGAGCTTTGGAGGATTTGAAAAGATAGGAATGAAGGCGTTGATCTAACTAAGAGAAATCTATGCTTACTTTTCAATTTGGAGCAAAGATGAACATGTAACACCCCATCCAACATTAACACACTTACAACAAACTGCAGCGGAAAACATACTTCATCACATTACTTAACTCGTTGGTGTTACACGCCGTTAACCACCCACGTGGCTAACAAGGCTATTACACATACATTGTATCGGTCTGATGGACTAGATTCCCAAGCGACTACGCATTATTGTCCCTCTCCATAAACAACAACAACAACATATACCTTAAACTGTACCGAGTATTCACAAACTAATGCCGATAACAATTTCGGTCTTACTACACCTACTGTACATATATAACTTAAATGCATACCCATGTACAACGACTACCCCGTCCTACTCTCGAACGGCCTCCAGCTCCTTGTACCTGAAATAGGAAAAAGAAGAGAAAGGGTGGCCCCCCAGGGGCTCAGCACCTTTGCTGGTATGGTAATCCCGCAGCCCGCATACTACCGGGCCACGCACAACTATTTGTCGTCTTAGCATGCGGTTGATTATATTTGAATCATGCATGTAAACTACAAATACACAACACCTTACACTGCACAACAATAGCTCATTAAAACAGCCAATACAACTACACTTAACAAATCACTCATTGTGATCTTTAACCCCTAGAGTGCTTCTCCTTTAATGGAGCTATTTCCTTAATAGACGACACATACCCACCAATCGGGTTATCCTTAAACGCCTCTTACAATAAACTGGAATTCATATCCATAATCCACCTACTCCACATCTTAACAACATATCACGTCACATCGCAATAAGAATTGCAGCACAACAATAATACATAACACAACGGGAACGGTTCCCTTTATGAACCGGCCCCAAACATAGTCAGTTCACTTGTAGCCTAGAGAATGTTGCCAGTCTCATGATAAGCTCGTTACATAACTCGTTACCGTCTTGTTAGATGAACGGATAACTTAACGCAAGGTGCCTCAGATATAGTGATCCAAGCACACCGAACAAACATAAACATAGTATGCCCATGTGGCCCGACGTGAGTCAGTAAAATAGCCTTGGTTAAGCTAAAGGGAAGGTTGGAAACCAAATTGGAAAACAACCATAACATACAAAGAGAATCGAACCGGTTATGACATCGACTCCCATACTCACACGCGTGGCCGGAACAGACCGGACTCCTCACTTCCCCCGTTAGCACTTGTTAGAAGTTCAACATTGAACTTAATAAACAATCACAAACATTGGGTTAAGTCTTGTTAGACACACACAAGGGAAGAGAGAGTCATACATTCACACACAAACATCACACACAAACATCACATGACTAACTCACGCATAGCTGTGGTTAGAACGTTCCTTAGGTCGGAAACGTTATTACCGGATGCCGTTCTCTTACGTTTACCTAATAGTGGTTAACTAGCCTTTCATGCGCATTCGAGGTTACCGGTATCGGCACGTAAACACACAACAACAATAACGACTGTAAACTTGTTTCATGATTTATCTTATAACGTGGCAAACATACAGAAAAACACATTGGCATACAAGCCGGTGTAATCCGGTAGGACACAGGTTGCAAGAAAACCATACCTGTCACCGGGGTTTCACTCTAACGTGCCATCCCATGTTCCTCGTAACATCTTTGAACAACTGGTAACATTACATTTACTTTTATTAACATCGGGGTAACATGGTTGTTTAAAGTCTAATGCTCATAACTTATCCCCGTTAACTAGTTAAATAACTTCACATTTTAACTTGTTTTACTTTTACATTTTAATACAACTTTTCCCCCACTAAACTGTCATTATAACTCACTTAACATGTCCTTAAAAATTTTATAACATCATTACTTAATAATCCCCATCATCCTATAACCTTAAACAATGTTTTTGGTCCATACAGCACCTTGTCCGAACTTGTGTCCGGACTTCCCAAGTTCGGACACCGTTCGAGGCTCAAATGGGTGTAATCAGACGACTGTCCGAACATGCGTCCGAGCTTCCCAAGTTCGGACGCTGTTCGAGGCCAAAACAGAATGTAGAGATAGGTGTGTCCAAACTTCCAAATTCGGACGGTAGTTCGGACACCGGTCAAAGTTCAGGAGACTTACGCGCAACAGGGCATGTCCGAACGTCCATGTTCGGACGGTAGTTCGGACGTGCCCAAAACTCAATTTTCTATACCTTTAAACACTTACTCATTTCTTGCCTAAATGCTCAATACTCATAATACTTCCCCCTTAGGTTTATAGCATGTTCCCACACTATATTTAGCCCACCAAAAATACTTCATGTCCTTCCAAGAATTTTCTTCACAAGTTCAACATCCTCCTTACCTAAACATCATTTCCTCCTTGTACATCAACATTACCTAAATCTTAACAAACTCCTCCAAGACTTTAGTACATCCCAAAACACCCATTGGATTTCTAGAACTTCCAAGATAATGCCTAAATCCTTCTTGCCTTCTAAAACACCTTAATGCACCTTTCTTTCCCTAGTAAAACACTTAACCATTCTCAACACTTCCAAACTCACCAAAACTCATTTCAAACACTTAAAACTTCTTATACATTATCTAAATTTTGACATGGGTTCTTCTAGCACATTGCTATACCAAAGCACATAGCTTTCACCATTAGACATTCAAGAACACCTAAAATCCATCAAGAGTATTCTCACACACAAACACTTAGGTTTTCACCCTTTTACAACCAAAAACACTTAATCACTTAATACACATTCCTTACACACAAACATATTGTTTTTCCTCCTTTAACCATCCAAGACACTCATCTTCACAAAGAATGTTCTTTACAAACATCTAAATCCTTAAACTACACTACATCACAATATAGTGCATAAACTTAAGTTGCTTGACACTTAGGTCCTTAAGTAACATGGCTCATAGGCCCTTAAATGCATTTAACTTAAACACTGAATTTCCCACATTTATATTGCCTTTAACCTGCAAATACACTCAACATTACATATGCCTCTTAATAATCTCCTTAAGAACAATTCACTAGCTCTTTTCCCATTGGCTCCTTAGGTATTTTATTAAGCAAATCAAGCTCATTTTCCCTAAGGCATAAATTACATTAGGTTAGCACACTTACCTCTTTTCTTCGAGATTTTTACTTGAACACTCTTGTTCTTCCTTGTTTGGAAATCGGCAAGAGGACTTGGTTACTTGTCAATGTTCTAATCAACGTACAAGTAAAACCAATGAGCATTCAAGCTTCATGCTTAAACTCATTTACAAACCCTAGGTTATATATATTGTCTTAACACATTAGGATAGTTGTTTTACCTTGGAATAAAAAGAGAGCTTGAATAAGCATCAAGAGAGGACTCCACCAAGCCCTTGAATGGTTGGAATGAAGCTAGAACAAGGCAAGATGAAGGCACCATAAGTGGTGATTTTCGGTCACACACAAAAACAAGAGGAAATGTTGTTTTTCTTTGATTTTCCTTACCTTGAAGCAAAGGAGAATGACAAGGCATGAAAAGGTGAGCTCAAGCTCCAACAATGGTGAATCTTCATGGCACCGAAATGGAGTTCTTGAAGATTTGAAAAGATAGAAGTGTAGAGTTTGCTCCAACTAGAAGAATGGTGGTCTTTGTTTTTGATTTGGCGGAGGGAGCTAGGAGATACAAGAGTTCAAAGCTTGAAGATGGTGGATGAGCTGTAGCATTACCGAAGGAGAAGGGAGAAGAGGATTGGAGACCATGTGAAATGAAGAAGGAAAGAAGAAAATGAGAAGGAAGGTTGCTTTTGGAGATATTTATGCTAAAGTAAATAGTAACTTTTGCTTTATAACTTTTCCTTGTTTATTTGATTGGTCAAGTGTGGTGAGTCACACATGAAAAACCGGCCCCTTAGTTTTTTAGGCCAAGTCATGGTCTTTGTTGACCAATTAACTTACTTATATTGACTTATGTCATAAACTAGCATTTTTTGTTACTATTCACAAAAACAAGGCACATTCTTGTGAAATTTTTGATTTCCCATTGATTTAGACCTCCAAATATAATACTAAGTAGTACACATGTTAATTAAAGAGTAATGATGGACATTTAGCCATTCAAAACTCATTTACAAGACAATTTTTCAAAAATGTGCTTTAAGACTCCTTAAAGCACATTTTGTGTTTTAGCTTGTTTTCAAGCTTGGTTTTCTTTAGTAAGTGATTTAATATGTTCATTAACATACTATTAAGGTATAGATATGACCTTTAGGTCTTATACAAATTTATCCCAAGCTTAGAGCACATTTCTGCCCATATTGACCTTAAGGTATTTATTTGTGTTTTGTTTGGTTTAATTGTCTACCAAGGTTTCCTAAGGACTTAATTAGCCTTATTAAATCATAATTGAATGTTATTTAGTCTTGGTAGGTTCTTTGGGTCCTAACCAAGTTCACTCCAAGCTTAGAGCATGTTTTTGCTCAAACTGTGTCTTAGTGCTTTATTGTGTATTACTATGGTTTAAATTGTTCATTGATGTTTCTAAGGCACTTTTTAGCCTTTAAATACCATGTTTTAACATTTAAACAACATATCAAGATTTGGGGTATTTCAAAACATTTGGTGAGTAATTGAAGGTGGAGGCACCATGGATGGAGCTCTCTCGGTTTTGGAGCAAGGAAGGGGAAGGAAAACCGATGAAGGAAGGAGAAATGAAGAGAGAGAAGAAAAAGGTGGGCTTAAATGAAGATATTTGTTATAAAAGGTAAATAGTCTTTCTTTTACTTTTCTTCCCTTTTTCTGTTCTTATTTGATGAAGTCTTTAATGACTCATCCCTTAGAAAACCGGCCCCCTCATTAGATAAGACTAACATGGTCTTTGTTGATACTAAGTAGTACACATGTTAATTAAAGAGTAATGATGGACATTTAGCCACTCAAAACCCATTTACAAGACAATTTTTCAAAAATGTGCTTTAAGACTTCTTAAAGCATATTTTATGTTTTAACTTGTTTTCAAGCTTGGTTTTCTTTGGTGATTGGTTTAAAATGACCATTAGGATATTACTAAGGTCTTAGCATGATATTTGGGTACTCACCCAAGTCTCTCCAAGCTTAGAGCACATTTTTGCCTTAATTGCCCTTAAGGCATTTTCTTGTGTTTTCCTTGGTTTAAATTGTCTACCAATCATTCTAAGGCATATTTTAGCCTTACTACATCATAATTTGATGTTTACTTAGCATACTTAGGTTTGGGGTATTTCATTACCTTTTGACACTGGAAATATTAATGTGTCATTTGAATATAAGGTATGGGGATTTTTCAGAATAGATTATCTTATTAAATAATTAACAATTTCACTTATGAATCAGAATTTAATTCTTAGATAAATTCTACCTTATGTTAAGATGTAATGCTTATCCTAAAACATAATAAAGGGAATTAACTTATTGAGTTGTTCCTTTGAAACCTCGGGTTTTGTAAATAATTTAAAACGTATTTAAGACTTAAGTTTATTGAAGTTCAGTATAAAAGGATTATACATAGTCTATGGAGGGAATGTGTGTTAAAATAAAACATTTAGGAAATTAAATGTAAGCAAGGATACATAAAAGGTTATCTTAAAACGCCTTATTATATAGTTAATGATAAAGTAAATAATAAACCTTGGGAATACTAAATGTCAGAGTTCGATAAATCTAAGTTAACTATAATATAGTTATTCAAGATGAGAAGCAATTTAACATCTTATGATAAGATTATTAGATGGTTGTAATAAAAGTCATTCTGAACTAAACATAAGATGAGTTTAGTAACTCAATTAGGTTATAATAAAATGCATCTACAACACTATGATTCCAATATACAGGATGTAGATCTTAATTAAGTTAAGGGGAAACTTAATCATAATGGATTATCTAGTAGATATTGGTAAAATACATAATCATTACATTATGAAATAATAGTATAGTATTCTAAGATAAACCTATCATAGGTCATAATACGATGTTTATTCTAAATTAAGAATAAAAGTATTGAGTTTAAGAATTGTTTTTGAAATTCTAAGGTTTATTGAATAACATAAAATGCATTTATGACATAAGGGTCTCAAGAGTCTTGAATTGAGAATTAGGGTTAAGTATGAGTAAAGTGGATAAAAGTGGAACAATTAACAAGTGTTAATAAAATACATTCCTTGGTCTTACAACCTTGAGTTATACAACATTCTAAGACAAATCAAAGGTTATACATAACATTTAAGTGAGGTCTTAAAAGACAATTGAGACTTAGAAATAAGAGTGAGGAATTTATTTAAGTTTAGCTTAGGCTACAAGTTATTGATGATAGACTATCTTTAATGTTCCTCAGAGTGTTGTTAAATGTTGCATGAGTCTACTAGAACTGCTACAACGTTAATCAGGTACGATTTCTCGTACTCAGATACTTTTGCTAACAAACTTATGAGACGTTTTTGAAAAATGCTAACTGAGCTTGAATGGATTTCAAAAGGAAGTTGTTGCGTGGCTAACTCAGCTTAATGTGACTAACTGAGCCTTGAATGTGAAACTTACATGGCTATTGGTTCCTTCTATTTGGTTGTTTCATTAAACATTAACTGCCTAGGGTTTACGCTTCGGAACTCTGTAGGACTGAGTGTTTTGGTATTGCTCTGGTGCAGTTAATGATCTAGTGGGAATATGGAAAAGGTCAATCTTGGTAAATTCTTCCTTTGACTCTGAATATTGTTTCATCCATGAGCTGAGTGTTTGTTGTGACGTGCGCGTGTCTTCATTGGTAACAGTGAGGGGATGTATATCCCCTGTCCTAAAAGGACATTATAAACAATGAGGGGTTGTATATCCCCTGTCCAAAAGGACGTTGTAAACAGTGAGGGGCTGTATATCCCCTATCCTAAAAGGACGTACTTGGCGGTGGGGGCTATCTCTCCCAATTGGTTTTATTCAACTCTTGAGTTGTTGGTTCTTGGATATCTTCTTTCATTCCTAGTCCTTGTGACTACTTGGGTCTTTCTACTCCTAACTGGAACTGAATCTAACACAGGCAATGGATGTTCACTAACTGATGTTGTGATTTCTTTTAATTGACTAACTTTAACTTTCTGTTATTTATCTCTTGTCTCAACATGTTATCTTGACTTGGTGATTTTAAAGTGACTTGTTCCTCTGTGTTGTTTTAAGTGTTTGTCTTCAAGTTATTATTTATTAAAGAGTTATATTTATGAGTGTTTTGGAGAATCGTACCAGTTCCATTCCAGGAAACTGACTCACCCCTCTCAGGGTGGGCTGCTTGGTTCCATCTTACAGGTACGAAATTGTTCATACAGGTGGCCACGAAGAGTATGAGTGATTGGGATGGGAATTAGGATTTGTGGAGAGTTGTTGTATTTTGCTATTAATGTAGTCACGTTATGTTTTCTCGAGTTCAGACTGTAACATTTGTAAGTAGTGATTGGTGAGGTTTTGTACCCGGTGTTTGGAACCCGATGATCTGTAATCGTCATTAGGGTTTTCATTCCGCTGTATTTATTTTAAATACGGGCGTTACACTGGGTGTTGAATGTAAGATGAAGAACATGTCTCAACGAAGAAAAGTAAAGGGCATCTTTTAGGTTACAAGATGGAATTTGTAGGGATCTAGAATTCTAGTTCAAGAAATGACATTTAGATTTGGGGAAATATTCAGAGGGAGGTTAATGAAAGTTTTCAGAAGGAGCATATTCTTTAGTGAATTCGGTTGTGGTTAAAAGATGAGTTGGAGATTAATTCTATGAATTCTTTTAAATGTTAATTTGTGTTTGGTGTGTATTGAATTAATTTATTTATCATTCTCTGTAAAAGGGTTGGAATCATGATACCTGAATGTTGAGGTGTTGCACCTAATTTCGTGGAAGGCATGAGATATATTAAGCGTTATATTATAGGTGGACTTAAAATGGGAAATGTCACGGTAAATGCGGGGATAGATATGATGTGTACTGGTATCAAAATTGGTGTTATTAATGTGATGTGATGAATATGGAATGGTTGAGTTGATTTGGACTTCTGCCCTATGTATTGGATTGGTGAAATGTTCTGGACTTCAATCTATGTGGTGAACCGTTTAAATTGGTTTGAATTTTGGTTTGTGTATTGAAATGATTGTCCAAGGGGGCCGAGAACCACGCCGTCCTTTGTCATTCGACTGGTGTGCTTTAGATTAGTTTCAGCTTCGAGGGCGAAGCTTTATTTTTAGGGGGATGAGATGAAATACCCATGAATTTTGAGTTAGGATAAGTATAATGTATAGTCGACGTAAGTAAGTTAACCGTTATGTTAGAACAATATATAATAATGGCTAGTCCGAGGTTAGTATATTAATGGCCAGTGAAGTCAAAAACTTTTATCTTATTCTTATTTTCCTTTCTCTTCCTAAATTGATTATAAACATACATACTTTCTTTATTCCATCCGATGTTATTATTTAAATTATTATCTCAACATTCTATAGACATTACAACGTCTTCCTAATCCTAAGAGTTCAATTCCTGTTTTACTACTTCTACGTTTATTATAGGTTGGTAAGATCCTTATTTTCCTCCGATTTATTTAAATTATTATTAATCTAGTTTCTTACTAACGTAACAACATATCCCTTTTTGTTGGAGTCGATGATTTATTTTATTTCTATTTCCTATTATATCAAAATAAATATTTTATCCTCTCCTTAGATATTTGTGCTCGTCGTTATCTCTTCCTCATTTTTTTCAAAACAATAAACACTTTTTAATTTCTAATCGGTTGAATCTAGTCATCTCAAGTTACTTACAATCTAATTATTTATCTTGCCTTTCAATCATTACAACACTAAATGTATAATTCATTTTCCTAACTACTTGCGACGATTATTATTTCTTTTCTTTTCTAAAACTGGTTACGTTTTATCTGGCACTAACTATGTGGATTCTCTTTGAATTATTTACAATATTAGTTATTTTCTCCTCCTTCAGAATGGATTACTTTTTATTTAATTAACAATGTTGATCTTATCTACTGCTAACAAATAACTATTTTATTACTTGTCTTTCTACTAATTTTTATTCCTAATCATTAAATTATTTAACCTTATCATTATCTACTCATCCCTTCATTACCGATCATTCATCCTTATCTACTAACATTATTTCCTTCTTTTCATTAATTAATTAATTCATACCTATCCACTTCCTCTTCTTTCTCAACTAATTTATTATTAATTGCAAATACATTTTTGTTTCCCCTCACTCAAAATTTATTCCTATAAATACCCACAACTATTTTCTTCTTCCTTCATCAATTTCACGTTCATCCTTCCCAATACAAGATCTCTAGCTCTTTCTTATTCCTTCAAGTTTCTTCAAGGTTCTCCCCTGGTGCCGAGTTAGGGTCGTTCGAAGGTAAGTGTAATTCTACTAGTTGGGATTACAAGGTTATGATTCTATATATTTTTATTGGAGGATTGTTGAAAATGTTTATTTTAAATCCTAGATGTCAAGTTCATTAATGGTGGATGCTATTAGTAGTGGGCGATATCCGTTCTCGACTAGACATGGATTCCAGGTAAATGTTGTGCTCAACATTCTCTACCTCCGTGTTTTGCGAAATATCAATGGATTGGATTTACAGTGGGTTTTGATATTGTGGAGGTCTGGGAATTATTTTCCCTGTGTATTCAAGTGAAATGTTTTGCAAAAGGGTTTGAATAAATGTTTTGGGAGACTTTATTTGAATTGGTTACTGGATTGTTGGTACCTCTTGGTGCTCCGTGTAAATTGCTGGTGCCTTTATGGCGCTCCATGTAATTATTGGTACTACGTACCCCGTGGATATTCTTATTACTTTTTCCTGCAGACATTACTTGCAGTTAAGCTCTAATGATCTACTCCTTTGGGTCATAAGTTACCTTCTGGGGGGTGTGCACACTTAAGGACGTAGAGTGAGGTGGGATTCTAATTGTTGCGACCCTAATTTGGGGGTCGTCCGTGTATACCATTGATTTGATTCTTGGAAAGTTCTCCCCCGAAATGTTTTTGCTAATGGTGATTTGGAGTTAGTGAAATTAATTAACGTTATGGTGTGAGTTAATGTTTTGCAAATGCAAATGAGTTTCAAAATGTGTTTTACAAGTTGAGGCAATGTTTACTCAGTTTCGCTGATTTGCACGATCCCTTCGTGCTTTTGTATATTGTTTTCTGATCGCAGGTAATCATGGCTGAATTGGGGATTGGGATCGCGCTACCACATAATCTAGGAAAAATGAAGTTATCTCTGAGTCATTAAGAAGAGTTATGTTGAGTTGAAACACTTTTATTCAAGTTACAAAGTTTGGTAAATGTTTAGGAATTTATTTTTGGGTTGAATAAAGCCTGAGCACTCAATGGGTGTTGAGTGTGGTGGTAAGTCCTTTGACAATTATAAATCGTTTGAGATTATCATATGTCAATTTCAAAGTTGTTTGCGCTGTACTTCTTTGGTATATATTGCTAACTATGTTGATTAAAACAGTTCCTCATCCGTTATTAGTTTTGAGTTTATTTTTGTGTCTTTCTAACTCTGTTTTCAAACTGATTTTCACAAGTATGGACCTGTCCGAACGTTCGTCCGGACATCCATGTTTGGACAGATCCCGAAGCACATTTTATTTTTCTGTCCTTAGCTGTGTCCGAACATCTGTCCGAACTTCAATGTTCGGACAGCATGCGAGGACGAATCCAACTTGTAAGTCTCGACTTATGTCCGAACTTACAAGTTCGGACCAAAGTTCGGACCAGAATTGTTTTGCACTTTTATGACTCGTTTGAAGTCCGTTTTCGAAAACGTTTGTGCCGTAGGACTTGTAATTTCATAAGCTTTCATTTAAGGCAAAATCCAGGGTGTTACAAGTATAACTTGGCTTGGTATGTTTTAGTGTATATTCCCCACTTTGGTGATTTTTTTGAAGCAGTAGTTGACGTCTGATGGAGCTAAATTTTTGCAACAATGTTGTCCACATGTAAGACTTCACACACGCACAAAGTTACAGACAAAACGGGTGTCATTTGGTACTTCAAATTAATCAAGGAAGATAGCACCAGCAAACAGTTTATTATAATTCAATTTTAGTGTATGTTCCCCACTATGGTGTATTTTTCGAAGTAGTAGTTGATGTCCGATGGAGCTCAATTTTTGCAAAAATGTTTTCCACATTGAATAACTCACACACACAAATTTACAGACAAAACAGATGTCATTTGGTACTTCAAATTAATCAAAGAAGATAGCACCAGCAAGCAGTTTATTATAATTCAATTTTAGTGCATGTTCCCCACTTTGTTGAGTTTTTCAAAGCAATAGTTGATGTCCGATGGAGCTATATTTTTGCAAAAATGTTTTCCACATGTAAGACTTCACACACACAAATTTATAGACAAAACGGATGTCATTTGGTACTTCGAATTAATCAAGGTAGATAGCACCAGCAAGCAGTTTATTATAATTCAATTTCAGTGTATGTTCCCCACTGGTGATTTTTTCGAAGCAGTAGTTGATGTCCGATGGAGCTAAATTTTTGCAACAATGTTATCCACATGTATGACTTCACACACACACAAAGTTACGGACAAAATGGATGTCATTTGGTACTTCGAATTAATCAAGGAAGATAGCACCAGCAAGCAGTTTATTATAATTGAATTTCAGTGTATGTTCCCCACTTTGGTGATTTTTTTGAAGCAGTAGTTGATGTCCGATAGAGCTAAATTTTTTCAAAAATGTTTTCCACATGTAAGACTTCACAAACACAAAGTTAAGGACAAAACGGATGTCATTTGGTACTTCGAATTAATCAAGGAAGATAGCACCAGCAAGCAGTTTATTATAATTCAATTTCAGTGTATGTTCCCCACTTTGGTGATTTTTTCGAAGTAGTAGTTGATGTCCGATGGAGCTAAATTTTTGTAAAAATGTTGTCCACATGTAATAATTCACACACACAAAGTTACGGACAAAACGGATGTCATTTGGTACTTCGAATTAATCAAGGAAGATAGCACCAACAAGCAGTTTATTATAATTCAATTTCAGTGTATGTTCCCCACTTTGGTGATTTTTTCGAAGCAGTAGTTGATGTCCGATGGAGATAAATTTTTGCAACAATGTTTTCCACGTGTAAGACTTCACACATACAAAGTTACGGACAAATTCTATAAAATTTGGTACTTTGAATTAATTGAGCAAGATAGCACCAGCAAGCAATTTTTAAAAACTTACTAAATTCTATAACAACAAACCAAAAGCAGCAAAGACCATAGGTTACATTGACCACGTTTTCAGTTGCCATCCAAAAACATAAATAAAAATATACATTAACCTGGAATAAAACATAAATAATGTAATGATCTATGGAGGAGAACCAAATGTGAAATCACCGTTGTAGTAGTGGGGGTTCCTAGTCCTGGAATTTTGGCCTCTCAACCACATTTGGTTCTTCTTCGTGGTGGGTGGTGTGCCAGCTTGATCAGGCTGTGTTTGATAAGGGCCACTCAGCTGGATGGTGGCAGTAGGTGCGAACGGCTGATGATCAATCGGCATCACGGGCTGTTGTCTCAGTGCGGGCATGTTTGTTCAGTCCATCTGCCCAAGATGAAGAAAAGAAACGTCGTATGTGGTAAAGTTGGTCCTGAGTGTGGGTGTAGTATGTGATGACCCCGCCCCCGCATCAAATTGTATCCCGAAATCTGGTGGCAGCTGACCCACCATAATATTGACAGATGAAGAGTGTACTGGAGTAGACGTACCTAGTGTAGGTGTACGTGGCCTATGAGGTATGACCGGACGATAGCCATCCATGTCCGGTGCTGGGAGCGTAGGTCCCATCAATAGCAATGTCTGAGCATCAGGCTGTTCTGCCCGTTGTGGCTCCTCTGCCTGATGTGGCTGATGCTCGGCCTCCATAGGTTCTGCCATACGACGTGGCCCTCTTCGTCTTTGACTGTACAGCCGGTTTCTGACTGCTCGGGGAGGAAGGTTGTCGTGGATGACATATGGAGGGTATTGGATGTCCATCATCTGAGGCGTCTGGCTTGAGAAGTTCTGGTCGAAGTGGGCTACTCTTTGGTAGTGACCAACATCTAGTGCCTGGGGCTCCTGAGATGCAAAATCCCTAACACCCTGGTCTATAGGAATGCAATGCAGATGCTCTAGTGTGTTTGTCTATTCAATTATGTCATCATATTTAAGTTATGGATCTATTATAAACAACAAATAATGAACAATTAAATAAATAACACTTATAGTGATCACATTCCGTCCACTCTCCTCGGTGTACCATGTGATCGAGTGTTGTCGGTGCCAGACCATGTATGCACACCTCATATCAAGCGGGACACTCCTTGGTATCTATGCTAGTGGTATCTGAAACTGATGTCTATTTCTCCAAATGTCAACAAGGTCGCGGAAGATCTCCCACCTCTTAGCATCAGTCCTCCCGGACCTCGTAATAACGTAAAGAAGGGTTTGGTATTGGTTGGTCTACGCCAAACTGCCGCAGCACCCTATCAGGCTGGTGACCTTCCACCACATTATAGTGGGTGACAAACACACGTAGCTCAAATTGTTGAGGATTTGGTGATCTTACACCATGTGGCTGCCAAATCCACTATATATACACATAATAGGTTTTGTTAGACTTGTTACCAATAAATCAATAAGCTAAATATAATGAAGTGGGTTCTCACCTCTCTTTGCATAGGTGGAACATGTAGCGTATCTAAGTAGGCACGGGTCAAGTGTGAGTCAATGTTGCACAACTTTTCATTGTATTTGCAATGAAGAAATTAGAAAATTTAAATGGACTTTAACATTATTAACAGAGGGCAAATTAATTTGAAGACGTTACCTGTAAGCTAGGGGAAGCTCAGGAGGTGGCTCAATCAAGTTCTTGAGACGGAAATGAGGTAGGCGTTCATACACCCACACAGTCAATAGCTTGCTACAGCCATTCAGACAGGTTGAATCATACTTAGTAGCTAGTATTGCACATCTTTTTGTACAGATGTGCAATTAAAGTAGAACCGCGGCTCACCGTACCAGCATTGGCAAAGTCCTGAAAGATTCGGAGGTATGCAACATCGACGCATGCCCCGTTCGCATTAGGAAATAGCAGACCACCAATCACTCGAAGCATGAACACCCTAGCATGCTGCTGGTGTACCACAGGGTCGTGAAGATGAAAGTCTAGGTCGGTCTCGACAAATCTAGAGGCAAGCCAATTTATAGGGATCTGGTTGCCTCTACGGGTGGGTGGTGCATCACCAAGAAGTGCTATGCACACTCCATTCACATCAGGTGTATCAGTGCCAAAACATAAAGGGAACCCCTTAAGTGGTAGCCCAAATATGATATGCACATCCTCTAGAGTGATGGTCACCTCACCAAACGGCATAAGGAAAGTATGTGTCTCTGGACGCCACCTCTCTATCAAAGCGCTAATGATCCCTTTTCTAGTGGTAAGTCCCAACCCACAAACTGTGAACAAACCAACTCTCATAATGTATGGGGCTATAGATGGGTGAGGAACCTGAGCCTTCCAGTTTGATCTGGTTCTTAGGGTACGATTTCTGTAAGGTTCGTACCTTTGAGCAATAAAACAAGTATTTATAAGATAGTTAACAGAGGAAGATATAAAATTAAATCTAAAACAAATAAATCCAATGAATTATAGTAGATTGGGTAAACAAACTATACTTTAACTAACTCTAATTAACTATGGTTATAATTGTAAATTTTAGTTTGATTCTTAACTACGACTATTTATTTTGGATTACTTTAATGACCCAAACAAGCTATCAATAAAACAAATATTTATAAAATTATTAAAATAGGAAGATACAAAATTAAATGTAAAACAAATAAATTCTGTCAATTATAGTAGATTAGATTAACTAACTATACTTTAACTAACTCTATTTAACTATTTAGTGTACAAATAATCGAACTCATACGAATAATAATCGAAATCATGTAATTTGAGTTAAAAAATAAACAAATTTAGTGTACAAATAATTGAACTCATATGAACAATAATATATTATTGTTCATTTTTTGTAAATAACTATTCAACATATAAGTTAATCAATTATGGTTATTTTTATTCAACGGTAATTAATCAAAATGCTAATTAAAATATAACCAAGTAAACTAATTTAAAATACACTACATAAGTTTATATTCATAATATTAAGTTCGGATTAATAATGCAACATTTCGATCATACAAACTATAATACATTCCTCGGACTATTTATAATAAACTATTCAACATAAATTATTAGTTAAATACTTTATTCTGGTTAAACATGATTAATCGAAACACTAATTACTTTTGAACACTGCAACTAGTCACGAATAGATGAAATATATTTATAATTATAAAGCTACATTGTAATGAAAGAAACTACAATGTGACCATCTCTACATTCTAATCATAAAGTTACATTATAATTATAAATCTACATTATAATTAGCGAAATATATTTATAATGATAAAGCTAGATTCTAATTAAAGAAACTACAATGTTGTTAATCATCTACATATAATTTCACTCAAAGAATTGACCATCTCTAGTATATCATCAATTACTATAAATATAACATAGATACTAAGGGGGCGTTTGTTTCGAGCGGGGGAAACAGAATGGAATCAGGAAAGGGAATGGAGAGGAATGGAAAAGGATTCCCTTTGATTTTCCCGGTTGTTTGTTTGGGCTGTGGGGAATTAAATAAATAATCGGTCAACGGCCACCGGTCAATGGTCAACGGTTGTCGGCTGCCGGTCAACGGTCACTAATTGCCGGTCAATATTCACCGGTCATCGGTCAATGGTCATTAGTCATCGGTCAATGGTCATATGTTACCGGGGTAACATGTACTGGGGAAAGGGAATCCCATTCCCTAGTAGGGGGTGGGGAATCAAGATAGAGGGTTTTGGGGTAATCCCATTCCCTTTCCCTTTCCTGAAAATAGGAAAAACTGGCAAAACAAACAGGAGGAAGGGGAATCATTCCGATTCCCTTTCCTGATTACCCCAAAACAAACACCGCCTAAATACCCATCACTAAAAACAATAAACAATTTTTAAAAAATAATACAAATTCAAGAAAAAAACTAACCTCATCCATAGATGCATAAGCTGTAGAAAATGTGGCTCGTCTGTAAGCTGAATGGTTTTCCTCGGTTGGTCCTTACGAATCAAATACATGAAACTGTCCCAGATCCATGGCTTCTCCTGAGTGGATAGAGTAGTAGGTGGGGAGGTGGACTGGTTGTGGGGTGTGGGGAGCTGCGTAGTATGGGGGGGATGTGATATAGGGAGGGGGAATGGAGGGGGAAGGTGGCGATTTGAGAGGGGGAAGGGGGAGGGGGGGGGAGGGATGAACTGGGTTCATGGAGAGGGAAGGGGAGAAGAAGGGGGGCAATTTACGGAGGAGGGAGGAGAAGTGGGAAGCGGCGGATGAAATAAGGAAGAAGAAGGATGTGAAAGGAGAATCGCAAGAGAAACCGAGGAGGAGAACGAGAACTAGGAATGGATCGAGCCGATCGACGAGGGGTCGAGAGCGACTGAAGAGTTGTCGAGAGAAAGAAGAAAGAAAAATGTATGTTCTAACTTGTATTACGGGAAAAGAAAACGAGACATATATGCAGATACAAAGAACCGTTGCTAAACGGGATTAAGAAAACTAATTACCGTTGATAAACGGTAAACCAAGGGTAAGGAGGGAAAAATGGAATAAAGACTATTCTAACACCCCCCCCCCCCCAAACCTAGGAAAAGAGCTATTTTTCTAGGTTTGAAATGTTCATCACTCCCATCGACAAAAGTTGTTGTTGGTAGTCTTTTCCCGATAGACGCTTGGTCAGCATATCCGCCTTTTGATGCAAATTAGAGATGTGAACGACGTCAATGAGGCCGGCCTTGATCTGATCACGAACGTAGTGGACATCAATTTCGATATGCTTGGTACGTTCGTGAAGAACCGGATTGTGAGCAATGTAGACGGCTGATTTGTTGTCGCACTTCAAGGGTATGGGAGTGACGTCATCTATGCCAAGCTCGTAGAGAAGGCGGGAAAGCCAAGCCAATTCGGTGGTGACCCGTCGAAGAGCATGATACTCGGCTTCAGCGGAAGAGAGAGAGACAGAAGCTTGTTTCTTGGATTTCCAAGATATGGGGGAGCCTCCGAAAAGGATGTAGTAGCCACTAACGGATCTGCGAGAAATAGGACACGACGCCCAATCAGAATCGCAGTAAGCTAAGAGAGAATAATCAGACGTATTATTTAAAAAAATGCCATAACCGAGTGTCCCTTTGATATACTGAAGAACATGGATGGCGGCATCCCAGTGGCTTTGGCAAGGCTTTTGGTTGAATTGACTAAGGAGTTGGATGCTAAAGTTGAGATCCGGACGGGTGTTGATGAGATAGTTCAACTTGCCAATTAGACGCCAGTATTCGGTAGCGTCGGGAAGAAGAGGCCCGTCTTGCAATTGGAGTTTAGAACCGGGGGCAAGAGGACTAGCAACCGATCTCTTGGAAGAGATGTCATACTCGGTGAGAAGATTAGAGGAAAATCTGGTTTGAGTGATACCGATCCCATGAGAAGCATAATGAAACTCAAGCCCAAGGAAGTATGTGAGAGCTCCGAGATCTTTGATTTTGAAGGAATCATGGAGGGTTTTCTTGACTTGAAGAATTTTGGTGTCATCATTCCCACATAGGAGGATATCATCGACATAGACGCCGAGAAAGAGGACAGAGCTTCCATTCTTCCACTTGAATAAGGAATGATCATTATCTGAAAGAACAAACCCAAGGTTAGTAAGACTAGTAGAAAGTTTAGCATACCACTGACGAGAAGCTTGTTTCAAACCGTATAATGATTTCTGCAATTTGCATACTAAACCGGTAGAAACAGTCAAGCCATCAGGAATTCTCATATAGATTTCCTCGTGGAGGTCGCCATGAATAAAAGCGTTGTTGATGTCAAGTTGATGAATCATCCAACGTCGTTTTGTAGCAACGCTCACTAAAGTGCGGATAGTCGTCATCTTGATGACAGGAGAGAAAGTCTCATGAAAATCTTCTCCTTCCTTTTGTGTGAACCCGCGCACGACCAAACGAGCTTTATATCGATCGATGGTACCATCAGCTTTGTGCTTGGTGCGATACACCCATCAACAAGTGATGCATCTTTTTCCTTTTGGAAGTTTAACAAGAGTCCATGTCTTGTTTTCTTCAAGAGCTTGGAGCTCATAATTCATGGCAGCCCTCCGGATGTTGAACAGCAACACGGTATGAGGATGGTTCTAGGGGACAATGCATTTGGACCTGAGAACACAAAACCTGAGAGGGGATAAAATCAGTAATGGAATTCAGAGAAGGAAGAAGATTAGGTTTCGAATTGTTGAGCCTAGTAGATAAAAGACGAGTAAAAGAGTCTTGGCCGACTTGGTTGCATTCGTAGTCTGCAAGTCGGATTGGGACATGTCTCGTCCTTGTGGAGCGGCGGATATTTGGAGGCCCGAGAGAATTGGACAATTCGTCGTGGGTTTGATTATCGTCAGAAGAAGGACCGACAAAAGTATCCAAATTCAGAGAATCTGAATTGAACTGATCCTTATCTTCAGGATGAGGTATCGAAAAAGGGGTTGGAGATTTATCTTTTTCGGTAAACACAGACCGACTTTCAGTGGGCTCCGATATGTGATAAACCGAATTTTCTGATTCATGGGCTTCTGGATCGGGCCTGTTGTTATCCTCTTCGTGAACAGTTGTATCATCATGGTCATCATCGGTAGACACGGGAAATAAAGGAGGCATGTCATGAGCCGATTTAATCGCCTGAGAAGCCGATTCCTGCAGAGGGAAGACTTCCTCAAAGAAAATTAGATCACAACTGGTAATGATTTTATTTTCATCAAGGAGAAGAACCCGATGCCCTTTCTTGCACAAGCCTGGTCCCAGATAAATGCCTTTGTGCCCACGACTGTCAAATTTGTTTCGGCCAACGGTTGGCCCGGTGTGATAGACCAAAGAACCGAAAGTTTTAATGTTGCTCAAATCGGGAGGAGAACCATATAAACATTCATAGGGAGATAAGCCATTTAGGGTTGAGGATGGTAATCTATTGATAAGAAAGGTTGCCATAAGAACACTCTCACCCCAATATGTAATATCTAACCATGATTGAAAAAATAAAGCCCGAGCAGTTTCAAGCAAATAACGATGTTTTCTTTCAACTACCCCGTTTTGTTGCGGAGTATAAACGCAAGTGGTCTGATGTATAATACCCTTCTTTTGAAAAAAATCTTGTAAAATTCTAGACAATCCCAACTCATAAGTGTTGTCAGAACGAACAATTTTAACAAATTTATTCAATTGTCTTTCAACCATGCTTATGAAATTTTGAATATGCTGCGATGCTTCAGATTTGGATTTCATGAGGTGGACCCAAGTTGATCTACTAGCATCATCAACAATAGTAAGAAAGTAGCGACAACCATCATGATTAGTAGTAGAGCAAGGACCCCAAGTATCAATGTGAATAAGATCAAAACAATGTTTAGATCTATTATTAGAAAGAGGGAAAGGTAATCTATGCCCCTTGGCCCTAAAGCAAACATCGCAAACAAAATTGTCAAGAACTTCATGTTTCTGAAACAGACCCATTCGAATCATCTTGTCCAGAGGAGGATGTCACATCCTCCTATGTAACATCAAAACCCGGGAATTACAAGAATAAACAGCACCAGAATGTTTATTACAATCGCCAAAGATATCATGCAACAGTTTATTATCTAAAAAATATAGCCCATCCTTTTGATGCCCGATCTGTCTTTTACTCTTCCAGGTATGGGCCTGTAAATAACAGCCATCAGAATCAAACAAGACTACACAATTGCTTTGCCTAGCCAATTTACTAACAGAGGCAAGAGAGAGTTTGAAAGTGGGAACATGAAGAACATTCTCTAGCCTAAAGTTATCAGCAAGCAAAACAGTTCCGATCTCATTAATAGCTTCAATGTTGCCATTAGGCATTGTGACATACTTAACATCAGAGGACTGTTTTATATTGCTAAGTAGAGATTTGTTACCAGTTAAATGCTCACTAGCACCAGAATCTAAAAGCCACTCATGATCAATATGTGTGGAGCATGAGTTATTGCATTTAGATAAAACAGTACCTGCAAAATGTGATTCATTCCTATTGCCAAAAACATTGTTGCTCAAAGCACCTTTATCAGAAATCTTTCCTGTCTGATCAAGCAAGTTGCAAAGTTTGGTCAGCTTGTCTATATTTGAAACAGAAAGGCCTTTCATACCTTCAGTTTTCTTGCCAACAGAATTTGCGGTAGAGGTGTTCTTGGATCCCTTCCACCAGTCAGGATAGCCACAGATTTCAAAACACCCGCTTTTGAGATGCCCAGTTTTGCCACAGTGAGTGCAAATGTTGTTGTTCTTCTTGCCGGTATTGTCTTTTCTGAACTTGCTCCTTTCTCCAAAAGTCGATTCAGTTCTACTGGTATTATTCGCGAATGACATGCCAGAGACCTCATTCTCCCCTTTTCCATTGATTCTCTGCCTCTCCTCTTGGAGAATTATGGCATAAGCAGAATCTAAACTTGGGAGGGGTTTTTTTCATGAGAAGATTTCCTCTAACATTGACAAAGTCCTCACGTAATCCCAACAGAAACTGAAACAGCCTTTGATTTTCAGAGTGCTTTGTTATTTTTTCACTATAACCACAAACGCAGGTGCTTATATTTGTCATGCCAGCAATATCATCCCAAATACTAGTTAATCTGGTGAAATACTCAGTCACAGAAGAATTTCCCTGTTCGATTCTAGACAAATCGCGATTAAGCTCAAAGAGACGCGTACTGTCGATTTGATCAAACCTTCAAACAAGGCGTCTCCGCATGTCGTATGCGGTGGAGCAGGAAACCAGACTATCTCCGATGTTGGTGTCGACAAAGGCGAGAATCCAAGAACAAACTAGACCGTCACATCTGTCCCAAGCGTCTCTGCGGTTCTTGGCCACTTTCGATTTCTTCAAGGTAACATCTATCATCTTAATCTTGTTCTTGGCAAGCAAGCAAATCTCGATTTTCTTCTTCCAATTCTGAAATCCCTTCTTCCCGTCAAATTTTGTCGAAGTAAGTTGGACTCCGGGAGTTTCTGAATTCGCCACCGTCAGAGGGTCCGAATCGATGCGTCGTTTACTTTTCTTCTTCTCGATAACCTCTTCCTCTTCAGATTTCGACGATTCTTCCTCATCGTCGCGTAAGTCGTCATCTTCTTCCTCAGATTCAGACGACATTTTGTAGAAATTAGGGTTAGAAGGCGGTCGTTACCGCTCTGATACCATGTGAAAGGAGAATCGCAAGAGAAACTGAGGAGGAGAACGAGAACTGGGAATGGATCGAGCCGATCGACGAGGGGTCGAGAGCGACTGAAGAGTTGTCGAGAGAAAGAAGAAAGAAAAATGTATGTTCTAACTTGTATTACGGGAAAAGAAGACGAGACATATATGCAGATACAAAGAACCGTTGCTAAACGGGATTAAGAAAACTAATTACCGTTGATAAACGGTAAACCAAGGGTAAGGAGGGAAAAATGGAATAAAGACTATTCTAACAGAGGAAGAGTGTAGTATTTATGCGCTTCAGGTTAAAAAAAAAATTGATTTCTGCTTTGTTCAGGAGGCGCACACTGTAGGTCAGCCTCCCAGGTGGCTAACCTGTAGATTGCGCATCCTTAACGAAGCAGAAATCAAAAAAAATTATCTGTTAGTGAGGCGCACAATAGAAGTCAGTCAGCCGGCAAACTAACTTCTATTGTGCGCTTCCTTTACAAAAAGTAAAAAACGCCCCAGCCATTGAATTATGAGACAAAAGACTCTTAATATGGAATTGAGTGGGTCAAACACCCCTTGACCGGAATTTTTCCTCCAAATCGTAATTAACAAAGGAAGAAATTCCATGGATAGATTCGGTAGGTAAACCACCTTTTTCTAGTAACAGGTGGTGAAAAATAAATCACAGTTGAATAAAAAAATAGAACATTAAGTTCTTTTTCCTTACAAAGAATTGTCATGGTATCCGTCTTCATTTGTTTGGGAGGAGCTAGGAAGAATAGTTGCCAGAGTACAAACTACCGCTTAGTTTAGATACTCTTATCTCGGAATACATTTTTGATGAGCATTAATCAAGAGGTGCTAAGACCTCTGTTTTTTTGTTGGAGAACTGCAATTTATTCACAATGACTTAAAAATGAATTGTATATGTAATATGATCTTGCGTAATGCAGCTTTGGATCTGAAGCCAGTCTGTGCAAAGTGAGAGTAACGGTGATTCATCATAACTCAATTCACATCAATTTAGTTGGCTTCACAACTAGCATTCCATATCCGCCGCATTGAATTCCTATCACACGGGAATATACTAGTACTCTGTCTCCGAACTAAAAAAGAAGAAAGAAAGGTTATTCGTCTGCTTCCTAACCAAAGAATCATTAATACCCAAACAATGCTCGAGTCCTTCATCTAACTCTCTCTATATATATATACTCTTTAAACAGTCTACAATCTACGACCCAGTTGAGTTTCTATAAACCATTCACAGAAGTTGATTCACTTGTTGTACTGTACGTCTCTTGTTTACATTATATATCCGTTTCTGTTTCAAATTAATAAGCAACTGTAATATGGCAACCAAGGTAGTTCACCTCCTGCTGGTTGCTTCATTCCTACTTATCTACACAGTTAGTGCCAGAAATGTACCAGCTGATGGCAGCTCTTTAAAGGATCAGAAGAGCTTTAGCCTCTTTATAGGAGGGGCTAAAGGGCTTGGCATTAACATTGGTGATGGTGATGGCTTTGGTGGTGCTGGTGGTGTTGGTGGATTAACTGGTGGGTATGGTGGTGGACTTGGGGGTCTCGGTGGTGCAAGTGGATTAGGTGGGCTTGGGCTTGGTGGGCTTGGTGCAGGAGGAGGAGGGACAAGTGGAGGAGCCTTACCTTAATTGAATTGCTGATGGCTTATGTCTTAATGCATGGTTGAAACCTCAAATCTTTCGTAGCTAGTTTGAAGTGTCGTTTTCATGAATAAATTAAATCAGCATTGTAATTTTCTTTACCCAACCTCCATTTCATTGTACTAATTTCACTTGTCGGAACTATCTTACTTTGATATTTTATTGATAAAACAAAAGTAGTGCAGAAGCTAAGTGGTAAAACTAGTATTACTATATTGTTTATTATATATTCATGAATTATAAGACAGTATTAACAGATTAAAAATATAATCCACACAAGAATTTTGATTGAAAACAGAAAGCACCCGAGGGCACTCTGGGATAACCTGACCACCAGCAATTCCAAGAGCGTGCATGGATTAGTACTAATGAACAAACGAGAACTGAACACTTTGACTCATTACTAAATTTTGGACAGGACATCTCAATAATGAACATAGTAAATTGATTGAGTGTTACGATTCCTCAAGTGGCATATAATGAAAAAACATAGCGTCAATTAATGGTGGCCATCGGGTCCGGTTCTACCCGGAACCGATTGGAACCGGAACCGGCCGAGAACCGGTGGGAACCGGAACCGGAACCGAACCGCCTCAGCCGGTTCTGAATACGAATACATGTTTTGAGATTCGGGCCCGAACCGGGCCCGGAACCGGAACCGCCTAGAACCGCCTGGAACCGCCTGGAACCGTCGTCGGATTCGGAACCGTAACCGGAACCGGTAGAACCGGTTGAAGTTACCGTTGGTTATGTTAAGGAATATGTACAAAAGGTTAATATAGCATTGAAAAAGCTACACGATGAATATACTTCAAAGTATCGTCCGGGGGAACTTTCTTCTACTAGTGGTAGTGGTTCCTCTTCTAAACCACCACGCCCTGGTAGCAAAAGCAGTTCCTTGATTTCTAGTATTTTGAAAAGACCAAGATCAGTTCAATCGGGTTCCGGATTTTGTACATATGATGATTATATTAACTTTACATTTATTTTTGTTGATGATGATGGTGATATAGATGTTCTTAAGTGGTGGCAAGCACATGAAGCCAAGTTTCCAATCCTTTCAAAGATAGCCCGAGATATGCTAGGAATTCCAGCATCAACCATGGCTTCAGAGTCGGCGTTTAGTGCGGGCAAACGAGTATTGGATGAAAAGAGATCAAGCCTTGCACCAGACTCAATCAAGGTTTGTGTTCAGAAGTATGATTAGGACTTAGCCGAGCTTAGATCCCAAGCAAGTGCATTGCAATATGAAGGCCAACATGATGATTGGTATGAGATGAATGGGGATAACACCACTTAGGACTTCTATCTTGTAATATTTTAGAATGTATTAGTAATTTAGTATTACTTTCTTTCCATGTAATCTTTTTTTTAAGACTTGCAAATTGAAATCATGTAACCTCGTAGTAGCTGTACTCTTTTTCCTTATTAGGGTTTTCCCAATGGGTTTTTACCTAACAAGGTTTTAATGAGGCAGTGAATCATATAATAAAATTCTCTTTGTTCCTTATTTTTTGTAAATTCAATAAAAATTCCTAAGTCTTTGTTTCTTACACATTTAAGATTATAAACTTGAAGAATAACCTATCTAGGAGTAAAGTGGATGAAAAGAGCAACGTGTACGCTCAAACGGGTCTCAAATCGGAGCTAAAACGAAGCAACTGGAGCCGATCGAATCTTTCCGGAACCGCTTCGGAACCGGTCGGAACCGATCAGAACCGGAACCGGAACCGGCCGGAACCGGTCGGAACCGGTTTTTTGACCGAATCCGAAGTGAATCCAGATTTCAGAACCGGAATCGGAACCGGAACCGCCCAGACCGGTTCCGAATACGAATACACATTTTCCGGAACCGGAACCGGTGGAACCGGAACCGGACCCGTGGCCACCATTAGCGTCAATTGTGAACTCAACTTGAAATATTTTAAGTCAATATAAATCTAACCCAAATCCAATATAGGTTCTATTTCTTTAACCCCTAATGAAAAGTGGGTTGATCCGAACGTAAACATTTTTTTAGATTTTAATTTTATTTTTTAACTACTGATTTATCCAATATATAAATTATATATGATTAATAAAAAATTAATTAATTACTAAACATAACATTTAGTTATAAAGTATTTGGCTAATATCTAATTTAGTCATAAATTAATTTAAATATTTAAATATAACATAATTTTTATTTCCATACTTTTTTTATTTTTAGGTTACGGAATCAATGAAATGGGTATCAATGATTCAATTTGAACCTAGCGTGAAAATCTTTTCTAATTAAAAATCTCAATCTAGGGTTAGTTTTGCATCAATTTTAAATTCAGATGAAATTGACATCGCTAGTAGTTTTGACACAGGTTTGGCAAGGGCTCTCCGTCCTGGATGATAACTTCTGGCAATTGGGTTGGTTGAAGTGAGAATATGTAGGCCGGCCCATTTTTTTTTTTTTTTGCTAGAGACGTCGATCCCACTGACAAGGGTGAATTGAGCCATCGTCCCTTGCCCCAAACTCATTCCCTTTCTTAATACTCGGATTGCACTCACCCAACTCCAACCAGGCTGCTTTCGTGCACAGCAGATTAATTACTGATCAGGTGATGCTTTCTCATGAAATCCTCCACCGCATGCGTCGTTTGAAAGCTAAAACTAAGGGACACTTTGCTTTTAAGGTTGACATGTCCAAAGCTTTTGACCGAGTAGAATGGGACTTCGTCCTTGATGTGCTCTCAACTATGGGCTTTCATGCATCTTGGATATCGTTGGTTAGACAATGCATTACAACAGTTCGTACCTCTGTTCTTATTAATGGATATCCAGGGTCATTCTTTCATCCACAACGTGGACTTTGTCAGGGCGATCCTTTGTCACCTATTTTGTTTATAATCTGTATGGAGACATTAACCTCAGCTCTTGAATTAGCTACTGATGTTGGCGTCTATCGGGGTTTCACTCTTCCAGGCCTTGCTACTCCTATTTCAAACTTGCTATTTGCTGATGACTGTGTGATCTTTGGGGAAGCTACACCATCCAATGCGGAAGCTCTTAACGACATCTTGCATGACTTTAAAGCTGCATCAGGCCAATGTATCAATACTTCAAAGTCTGCAGTTATGTTGTCGTCTGGCTTGTCGTCTGTTTTAAGGGCTGAAATAGTGGCAAAGCTTTATACACATCAAGTAGTGGACTTGGGAGTCTACCTTGGTTTCCCCAGCAATATTGGTAAGAAACGATGCTCAGTGTTTAATTACATTAAGGACAGAGAATCTAAACGTATTAATAGCTGGACAAAGTAAGTTTCACAGGCAGGGAGAACAATTTTAGTCAAAGCTATCCTTCAGACAATCCCCTCTTATGCTATGTCTATTATCCTTTTGCCAAAAAAGTTGTTGAAGCAAATTCAGAAGATGATAAATAGTTTATGGTGGGGAGGAACAGCACACATCGGCTATTCGATGGACTAAATGGTCATCATTATGTCGTGATCAAAATTCGGGCGGTCTGGGTTTCAGAGACCTACATACTTTCAATCGTGTACTCCTTGCCAAACAGATGTGGCGCGTCATAGTGGAACCGTACACACTGCTTTCGTAGTTTTATCATGCAAAATATCTCTCTCAGTCTTCCTGGATGGTAGTACAACCTAGTGCCACTTCAAGTCCCATTTGGCGAGCATTGCTTAGTGTGCGGGATATTATTGAATTTGGTGGCAGAAGGGCAATTGTTAATGGCAGGGAAACGAAGATTACGGACCGGTGGCTCCCGTCCAAACCAGGAGGGAAGTTGTTTACTTGGAAGCTTCCGCCAATGGTTCGTCAATGCTCATCAATGGCTTCCCTTATAACAGGGTCCAACACTTGGAATTGCCAGATGCTACAGTAGTGCTGTGATGAAGCAGACGTAGCTCATATTCTCCACATTTCATTGCCACAATTACCTCATACAAGCACTGACTCTATGGCACTCCAAGATTTCTGGTATTGGGGCATATCTGCATCGCGTAACTTCACCGTATCATCAGCTTATTATGCAGCATTATCAATGAAAAATGCATCAATCCCTTCATCTTCCAAAAATGATCATACACATAAGGCTTTCAAAAGAATTTGGGCATTGGATATCCCTCCAAGGGTTAAGCTATTCGGATGGAAAGTTTTAGTAAAAGCAGTTGCATGCAAAACCGCTATTTGGGATAGAATCAAGGTGGATATGCTGACAGGATGTCATTTCTGTGGGGCAAATGAAACAACACTGCATGCATTATATCAATGTCCTGTTGTTCGACCCTTGTGGAGGCTGAAATACCCCTAACCATTAAATAATAAAATAATGGGAATTAAAGGTTTATTTGAGGGATTATGAAACCATAAGAAAACACATAAACACTTAGGCGTTAAAAACGCACACAAACTCCTTAAGGTCAAAAACGTGCGTTAAGTCGGACCTTGGGTTAACCAAGTTATACAAGCTATAAAACTCATACAAAATCAAATAATGTTCATGATATATCATTTAAAACAAAATGCTTGGAGTAAATTTTCAATTAAATGAAAAGTGCCTGGAGGAACCCTTGCGGTCCCCACAAACCCTAGAAAAGGCCCGGGATTGCTGAAGTGGCACGAAACTCTAAATAAATCATTCTTAGAGTTCCTACCACCATTAATTATCATTCTAAATAGAATGCTCAAGTTAGATTTAAAAGAATACACAAAATGCCCGGGAGAAACGCTTAAAGCACAAAAAGGTCCCGAAAGTCCCGGGAATGTCTCAGGAATGTGTTTTGGGTATATATAACCCAATGAAACACCTATAAATACTCTAATAAATATAAATACTCATTAATATCACATTGGTAACTCTAAATCCAGAGATTTACAATTTTCACAATTTTTACATTAAAATATTAATATAATAATAAAATAATGTAAAATTAAGTCTCCATTGACTAAATTGGTCAATGTTGACCATTGACCACGAAATGGACCCTCCATATCCAATTTATTAAGGCTCCTAACAAGGCATGTGACCATTCCCATGTGCTATTAAATATGGCTCATTACTTTTAATTAAAATATTAAAAGTATACTTTTACATTAAAAACATTAAAACTTGTCTACCCACTTGACCACCCATGTGCCTCCATTGCCGATTGATGAAGGGCTGTCTCCCTTGTATTGTGGCCGATTCCAAGCCATTCCAAGCAATGGATGATGACTCACCATTGTTATTTGACTAAAATGACAATAATGCTCTAAAGTCATTAATTAGGTGTGACTTATATATCCACCTTGCCCCACCATTTCTGCCTGCCTAGAAGCTCATTCTCATCCATTTAGCAACCTAAAATAATTGCTAATGAGTCACCAAAACATTACAAACATAAAATAAGACTAAAAAGACATAAAAGGCAAAAAATGAGAACTCTTGTCCCATTACCCCTTCCAGCCGTGAACTCACCAGCCAAATGCTCTCTTTGGCACCTCCATGACCGTAAGTAAACAACAAACTCAGTTGGTGTGTTCTCTTGATCTAGGTAAGCTTCTAAGGCATGAAAATGTCCATTTTCTTCATCTTTCTTTCCTCCTTCCATTGATCTAAGCTCCAACCATTTCTATACATGTATGTAGTGTGATTTGGAGGTTAAAAGGAGGTATAATTTTGGCTGTAACAAGGTAGAAGGAGGGAAGTTCAAGTCTTGACCATTTAAGGTAAAAAATGTGCTTTAAGCACATATCTCTTCTTCCTTGTCAATTCCGGCTGTAAACCTTGGTTCCCTAGCCTTATTTTCTTCTCCTTTTCATGTGGATTCAGTTGGTATACCAAGATCTACATGGAATGTCCATATCCATGCCAAAAACACCATTTTTGGCATTTTAAACAAGGTAAGGCCTAGCCATCTTCCAAGCTAGTTACCCACGGTTTTGTGCCTTGGTTTAAAGATTGTTTTGATACTCTTTCTTTTATGGAAAAATAGGGCCGAGATACTACCCTAACAAGCTTGAAGATTAAAGGTAAAAGTTCATGATTTTCATTACTTAAATTGCTTCCCATGGTTAGCTCATGCTCGGAGTTAAATCATGTCTTGTTTCTGTATGAAGAAAAGTAAATCAAGCTATGGAGAAATATTCCCTAAGGTGTTGTGGCCGAACAAGGTTTTAACCTTGCTAAATCAAGGTATAAATCACTTAAACCTTAACTTTGTTATGTTAATATGTTCTTAAGAAATTCTTAAAAATATTGTCGTGAGAGAACTAGAAGAAATGGTCATGTTTGACCTTAAATTGATTAAGGAAATGACTTAGTAAATTTATCTAAGTAATTAAGTAACATAAATGTCAAAATTAAGACTTTATGTGGCAGATTGGTAATTAATGTAAAATATATGGTGAGGCCGAAAGTTACTTGTATTTTGGGGCATTTATGTGTAATTTATGTTATGAGCAAATGTTTGTAATAAGGCCATGTACTTTAGGCCATTTTATTTATGTATATGTAGTTTAAACTAGGTTTTAGGTAATAAATAAGTATTACCGCAAGTTATAAGGGGTTAGACTATAATTAAATCAAATTTGGGGGCTAAATAATAATAAAGCTGAAATTTAGGTGTTAAAAGGATTTAAAATAAAAATTATAAGATTTTATAAAGTTTTGGGGTTAATTGGTAAATTCTGGAAAATAGGGGTTAAACCGTAAATTAAGAAAGTAATGGTCAAGGCTATATTGAGGAGGTCAACCTTGACCATTGGGTAGGTTTTGACCAAATGAGATAAGTTAAATAACTTATTTAAGGTTATATAATAAGATAAGTATTTAATTGTAACATTTTTATAATATATGGGGTATGTATGGTAATTACCAAAAATTAAGGGTGTAAATGGTATTTTAAACACCCATGGGCTATTAGGAATTTTTAGGATTTTATTGGGTTGAATTTGGAATTAAAATAAGCTATATATGTATAATATATAGTTATTATGTCATTGTTACACTTTGAAAAAGAAAATGGGGTGGAAATGTAAATACCGAGAGTTTAGGGGTTAGGAATGATATTTATAACCCTTTGGTATAGTTTGGTGATTTTTAGAATAATATAAGGTGTTTTAAAAAGATAAGTGTATAATATATAGTTTTGATGATATTATAAAACCATATGTTATAAATTGGGTCAAATTGTAATTATAAAAAGTTAATGGGTTAAGAAATGAATTAGAACAGAATTTAGGTTATGTTCGGTTATTTGGAATATGTATAACTATAGGTTATATTTAAAGTAAGGTTTAAAATGTTATATTATATGGTATATATAACATGGTATAAATTATGGGGTGATTTTGGTAATAAACATAAAGATATGGTAAGTTAATAAGATTGGTTTAATTGGATGTGCCTTTTCGGTAATTAATATAAGTTTTGTATAAAAACTATATGTTATAATTTATATAAGATAAAGATATCATACTATATGATATTAGTATATGGTATAACATTACATAATGTTATGTGGTCAAAATGAAATTAAAATAAAGTATAGTGCTGTACCGAATTTATGAAGGTTGGAAAATGAATTTTAGACTATGGTCTACAATGTTATAAGTGTTATAGCAATTATATGGTATTAATGTGGTTTAAATGGAATTAATATAAACAAGGGTATTCACATTAAATAATGTGACAAACTATAAGTAAATGAGATTTATAAACTAAGGTAAATGTTGAATAAACCTTAGGAGTTGGAATTACACAACATAAAATGTTATATGTTATTAAGATAATGATCTTAATATAGGTTGTGACAATATAACACGACTAATGGGAATAATCATCTCACATAAGATGATAAAATGTGACATATGGTATAAGAGTTTTAAAACTCATGAAACTTACCTATATATGGTAAATATATACATATGCGAGAATTATGTATATAAGGATGGATATATAATTATGGTTGGAAACCATATAATATAATGGTGAAGGTTATTATATGAAAATAGTTTATAAACTATAAGTTATGGGTTTTTGAATTCAAATATAGATATTACAAGATTAATGGATTATATAATACAATGTATTATAATGGATGGTGGGATAATAATACTATACGATGAATAATGCATGTATACATGCAACCATAGGTTATAAAATTTATTATGCATGCAACTATAGGTTACAATACGTGCCTAAGCATGCGATGAAACAGTTGAATTAAATATACGAGAACGAATGAACTAATGTGAAAGTGTGACGCTTATAAACTACTACGACGTTCTTATGAAACCGACTCCACTGTTAAACCAAAGTATTAATACAAACATTAAGTAAGGAGTTTAAAGGATAACGGTAACTTAACTAATAACAGTTGAAATCCAGGGATGTAGTACTGGGGTTACTGACATTATTCGGAAATACCGAGTCAATTTGTCATGTGGATTGACACCTAGCGTTCCTCGTATTTTTAGATCACCTTTCAGATGTGTGCGCTCGACAAGCTTAGTGGACTACACTGTGCATCCTTGGTCTAAGGTGTACGGTATGTGAAGAAGGGTTTGATACGGGTTGACCTAAGAAAGGGCCTGGAATTGTTTGATAACTTGTATGTTGTTATGTGTGTGGATATGTGCATATGATGATGTGTGTTAATGCGTTACTTAATTATGCGCGAGCGTCCTACGGGACTAACACTACGTCGATATAGATCGACTTATATAAACATACATATGTGTTGGTGTGATGACGCGATGGTTACTTGATATAATACCCTTAGTATTAATATTAAGTTTATAAAGGACCTAAGTAAAACACTTAGGTACGGGATACGACAATGTCGATCTCTAGAGCATGGATCTCGAACATGAATATAACCTAGATTACTTCTAGGTATGCGTGAGACCCATTGGGCAGCAAATTAATAAAATGTATTCTCCATAAAACTAAGAGTTTATCTTAATCCTATGAGAGAAATGGTATGAGATGAGGGGAGGAATCCCGGTAGTTTACGAACTACCTGGTTGCGCATTTGTGATCATTGAGGGGTACCTGATCGGGTTCCACTCCAGGAAATTTCCCAACGAGCCCTAATTGGATCGTGGGTCAGATGGTACCTGCTGTTGGTACACGGCTATGGCCTTTATATGGACGCCTTACGAGGCAAAGTGAATAGTCAGGGGCCTCCGGACCTTTGGCGAAATGAGCACCTTTGTGTGTACGGGAGGACTACTGTCCATTGGTAAGGTTAATCGGGTTGTCCCAACATGACGCCCAACTGGTAATTAATTAAACATGGTTTGGATGGATGGGGCCTTGAAGGCCAAATAATATTAAATATGGAAACCGTTCGCTAAGGCGATTATACATAGTACTGCAATTATTCGATACGTTCGTTTATTTGTCTGTTGTTTGTGAAATATAATGTTTATTTGAAATGGATGGGTGACTATGTGTTTGTGCATGATTAATTATATCTGTAAAATGGTAAAGCATGAAATCAATCTAAAATCAAGATGGTTAAAATGACAGGTGACCAATAGGGTCTAGGCCCGCATACTCAGCGTTTATCGCTGAGCCTTTATGGCTTGTTGCAGGTTTCTGTTCATCGTTGAAGCCGAAGTACGAGATCAGGGTAGATGCTCACTTATCGACGGTTATTGTTTTTGGACTTAGGATGATGTATAGGATTTGTCTCTTTGTCACAGCGGTTTGGTAGTGCTGTTTATTTTCGTTGTTGGATTTAGTTTCTGCTTTGTTACTCGCATGGACGAGTAATGGCAGGTGACACCCATGTGAGAGTTTATGTTGTTTATTCTTCCACTGTAAGATGTCTTTAATTGTGCTACGTGAGGGATTATTACATGTTTTTGGAGAGGGGTGTTATAGAGGCAGTTTGGACTTGTACTCCCGACATCTTTCCAGTCGGATCAAGCTCTGAGAGATTGGTTTTTTAATTTTTGTATAGAGCAATCATCATCTAAGATTGGGCTTTATTTATGTCACTTCTAGAGAGTCTGGTTTGCTCGTTGTCAGGTTTTTCATGGCCAAGCCCGCAGTTTTGATCATGGATGGTGTCAAGCTGATAGTTTTATTCACGCAGCCACATCTATGCTCTCCGTTGCGTCAACAACTCTCCAGCTACATCGGCAACATCATCCTACAATGCACGAGTTTTATGTTGATGCAAGTTTGGATCCACAAGACAGAGTTGGCACTGCCTGGGTTCAACGTTTGAAGGGCAAGCTTGTATCAGTTGGAAGTGCTGGTCTTCGAGAGCGCATGCAAATTGCTGATGCGAAGGCCATAGCGATCGAGAAGGTTTTACACATAGCATTACAATCTGAGATCCGCTCTTTTAGAGTACTCTCCGACTGCAAATCCATTGTTCAATATCTGTAAGGTGGTGGAACTACGTCCTTGTTATCTTCTACAACAGACATTTTGAATCGCATCATTGCACAATTAGGTTGCTTCAACGACATCTTATGGTGTTACATTCCGAGGGAAGTAAATGTATCAGCGCATAGTCTTGCTAACCATGCCCGGCGGTTGCAACTATCGGGTTCATGGACTCCGGCTAATATGCCGGAACTTGTTCTAAAACTTGTCTCTTGATATACAATACACTATCTTTTCAAAAAAAAAAAAAAACTCCAAGTTCAGGGAGTGAGCCGTGCTTGCCTCCCTGCATTTTGGTATATTGGCAGGTGCTGTCAATGTATACTTTCGTAATTTATCAAAAACCGATGAGAACTAAGAAACACCGGGGCAGCTGTTGTATGATGTTTCACGTTCTCGAAATGTTTCGGGACGCGAAACACCTTGAAACGTGATCAAAACGTTTCCAGATGCCACTTTCTTACATTGAAATGTTTCATATATTCCGAAACATCCCAAGTAACTTATTGAAACGTTTCCGACAAACACAAGGAAAAGTAAGAGTGGCAAAAGATCACGCCTCAATGTTTTCTTTTTTTAAAAAAATCACAATATACCTTTTTTTATAGTTCACAATATATGTCCGTTGATTTTCATAATTCAACTTTAAACATGTTTAAATGTTATCCAAAATTGATGAAATTGTACATGGACGATGCTACAATGTTATATTTTAGTCCAATATCAAATTTGAAGTTTTTTAAACTCACATGTGACCTGTGGGACCCAATGAAAATTGTGACATGTTCATTGGATCTCACGTATCACATATAAGCTTAAAACACTTTAAATTTAATATTGGACCAAAATATAACACTCTAGTATCATCCATGTTAAGTTTCATCAATTTTAAATAACATTTAAACATGTTTAAAGTTGAATTACGAAAATCAATAGGGTTATATTGTGAATTAAAAAAAAAGATATATTGTGAATTTTCCTCTTTTTAGGAAATCAATCTGAACTTTACTTTTTCATTAAGAATTTAGATAACGATGACAAATGTACACCATTAAATAGCATCGGAGAGAAAACGTGGAGTTGCCATGGCCCATGGTAGGGATGGCAATGGGTCGGGTTTGGGTCTGGTGGACCATCACCCGCACCCGTCACCCGACTTCATCCGCTCCACCCGTACCCGACCCGTCACCCGTTATGTATCACCCATCACCCGTTTCACCCGTCACCCGCGGGTGAAGCGGGTGAATCCGTTTTCCCATTTACCCGTTTGTTTTTCTTTTTCCTTGTTCGCCACTAAAGTTTGCAAATTACTGTGAGTGAAGAGAAAATAGAGACACAAAGGATGTATGTTCTATGTTCTCCAGTTAGGATTGTGAAATTTACTTCAGAGAAAATAATAAAATAGTGCACAGAGCATGTACATTCCATGTTAGCCAATTATGGTTGCAAAATTACCATGAGTGAAGAGAGAAAATAGAGGCGCAGAGCATGTATGATCAATGTTCGCCTGTTAGGATTGCGAAATTACCTTCAGTCAAGAGAATGAAAAACTTCGTAGAGCATGTAAGTTATTTGTTTTTCAGTTAGGGTTTCAAAATTACCGAGAGTGAAGAAAGAAAATAGAGGCACAGAGCATTTTTGTTCCATGTTTGCCAGTTGGGGTTGCAATTACCTTCAGTGAAGATAATTAAAAACTGCGTAGAGCAAGTATGCTAGGGCTGTAAAATTACCGAGAGTGGTGAGAATAAAGAATGACCCAGTCACCCAGAGCATGAATGTTCCTTGTTCACTAGTTAGGGTTACAAAAATCCTAAGTGAAGGAGAATGAATAATAAGTAAAAATTTAACATATATATATATATAATCTATGCGGGTGAGCGGGTCGGGTGATGGGTGAAAAATGTTCACCCGTCACCCGACCTACACCCGTACCCGTTCCACCCGTCACCCGTTTTTCACCCGTTTTATGCGGGTTTTTCACCCGGTTTAGCGGGTCGGGTGACCGGGTGAAATGGGTACCCGCGGACCCATTGTCATCCCTAGCCCATGGGCTGCTGCATCATATTTTTTTACCTTTCACCTTAAATAAACATCAAAATAAAACAGAAATCTATTGTTGTAGATTTTAAATTGGGAAAATTCACAAAATATCATTGTTTGAGTTTCTAATTCATAAAATATCACTGTTTTTATCGTAATTCAACTTTAAACATGTTTAAATGTTGTTCAAAATTGATGAAACTTTACATGGACGATACTAGAGTGTTGTAGATTTTGGTCCAATATCAAATTTGAAGTTTTTTAAGATCATATGTGACATGTGGGACCCAATGATAAAGAATTCTAATATGTATATTTCATTTTCACATATTGTATTGCAATTAATTCTAATTAATTCGATTCAATAGAATAATCGAAATACTAAATTAAAATAACTCAAAAAAATAAGAAAAAACCTTCGAATATCTAAATCCAGATACCGAACAGAATCTCTGTAAAACATTAAGGGATTCTGTTTAAGACCTTCAAATTAATTAAGATTAAGAATAGGTTAGGTACAAAAAATCATTTTTATGTCAATCCAAAGCCCATAAAAGTTTTCGAATAAAAAAGTGTCCGTTGAGCGCCTCACGGCTATGTCATAATAAATCCAAACACTTGCCTTGTCTCGACTTCCCGATCATAATTGTTCTAGTGAATAACTAAAGAAACTCGAAAGCTGGGAGATAGAAGAGAAAGAAACGAATTCTAAATATCTTTCAGAGGTTCATTAATTACTTGACGCTTGGCAGGTCTCTTTGTATGTCGTGTCCGGAAAGAGGACTCAATGATTATTCGTTCGCCTCCCACATGTCACATATGAGCTTAAAAAACTTCAAATTTGATATTGGACCAAAATATAACACTTTAGCATCGTCCATGTAAAGTTTCATCAATTTTGGACAACATTTAAACATGTTTAAAATTGAATTACGAAAAAAACAGTGATATTTTATGAATTATAAACTCAAACAGTGGTATTTTATGAATTTTCCCTTTTAAATTTCACCATTAGATAAACATCAAAATACAATGTAGAAGATAAACATATTTTACGGTTTTAAATACTAACCGCCCCTGCTCCGTAATCCAATATAATATTTAAAAGCAACTACTAATAAAACAGAAGTTATTCACAACCCTAATTCTTCCTTTCTGTCGTAATCGTAAAAAATGTCACTAGTGTTTAAGAGAACTCTATTGTTGCTGATCCATTATTGCTGCTCCATCGTTGTTGCTCGGTTGTTGATTCACAGCAAGTCCCCAGTCCCCACTACTTTTTACTAGTCTCAAAAGTAGAAATTTGCTAGTCCCAGTATAAATCTGCTACCCCACCTTTTGCAATCTCAATTCCCAAGCCAAACTTTTTTTTCCCTTTTTTCAGTCAAATCGAATAAGACAAGATTGATTTTACCGGGTCACTCGGTCACTTTCTTTTAATTCAAGAGTATTGTTCAAAAAAAAAAAGAGTATCTAAAGATCACCGTATTAGGCATAGTATATTATACATATTTTTTCAAGGGAAAATTACATCGCCCACCCATGACGTTTGGTGAAATTACACAGCCCTCCCACGAGGTTTCAAAAATTACATAGTCCATCCATGTGGTTTCCACAATTTTACATCCAACAACTTTTTAATATTTGATCAACTTAAAAGATGGTTAAATGATATCTAAATTTGATGAAACTTTACATGGATGATGCTAAGGTGTTATATTTTTGTTCAATGCCAAATCCAAAGTTTTTTAAGGTCATATATGACCTGTGGGACCCAATGAAACATGAGACACGTTCATCGGGTCCCACGGATCATATATGAGCTTAAAAACGTTGGATTTCACGTTTTACCAAAATATAACACTTTAATATTGTCCATGTAAAGTTTCATCAAATTTGGATATCATTTAACCATCTTTTAAGTTGATCAAATATTAGAAAAGTTGCTGGATGTAAAATTGAGGAAACCACATGGGTGGGCAAAGTAATTTTTGAAACCTCGTGGGTGGGCTGTGTAATTTCGTCAAACGTCATGGGTGGGTGATGTAATTTTCCCTTTTTTCAATTATACATAAAACAAGATGTTATAATACCATAATAGAATACTCTCCAATTGTAAAACGTAATCAAATTTTTTTGTTTTTATGTCAAAGGTAACTAATTATTTTATTTTTTAGTGTGATATCTAAATGAAGGGTTATTAAAATAAATGGGTGTAAAATGTATGATATGTGGGATTCTATGCTTGAAGAGATTAAAAACAAGATATAGTCATATGAACGTAGAGATCATGCGGATGAAAGCCTTTTCTATGAGGTTTGAGGGCCAAAAGCAACACTCCATTGTATTGTCTTGCTCATTCATTGAACCCAAGATAATATTTTCTTAATTAAGGTTATTTATTATATTGATTTGTGAGTAACTTCACTATATAGACTTAATACTTTATACACTGTGGGTTTTATAGAAATATTTGACCCAATAAGGTCCCTGGTAAAATTTCTCCTATTGAGATCTCCATAGACATATTGAATTTTTTCGAAGACTTTGCACAAATGAAGATGAGTTGGACAAGGTTATTGATGAATATCCATCTTTTTCATTCAATACGGAAGCATTTGGAGACATGACATCTATTTTTAGAAAAGATGATACAAATCCTCTTACTTTACTTGGTAGGTTAACTTTGTTGCCCAAGCACCTATTGTACAAGTTTTGGTTTTGAAAGTTCTTGGACAACCAACTTCTTCCTCTCGTTGTGAAAGAAATTGAACACTTATTTTTTATCCATTTTTTTAGAGGAAATTAACTCCCAAATAACTTAAAGATTTAGACTTTATCCGTAGCAACTTGTATATTCTTTCAAGAAACAATGAGAAATATCACAATGTCAAGGAGTGTGGGGGAGATGCTTTTGGAACATTAGAATATAGTCGATTCTTAACTAGGTGGGGTTACATGAACTTTTGTTTTATTATAGTATGATTATGCAACACATCTGTAGACGTTCACTTATGTCGGTGCAACATAGGATAAGAATTTTCATATCACCGGAATACCGAAGTGCATGACTCATCAGATCTACCAGCAACGACAGAGGGCACCTTAGCACTTCCCATCACCGCCAGCCAGCTACTCAAATTGTATTAAAGATGCTTCACGGGGGAGCCTTTTTGTTTGACATAAGGGCCCGAAAAATTCAAAACCGCAAACTTGGGGTGAGTGATACAAGATGATGAATGTCGAGTCACCATGTCATGTATGTCAGATTACTACAACAATTTCCATTGACTGTGCGTATCCTGTGATACTGGCGGTGGTGTATATTATGACGTTCTGATTACAGGGTTCACAGGATGGTGGGTGATGATGAAAAATACACATTCGATCAAAGGATACACGAGCCCACCGCTGACGGGAACATTTTTAGAATTTATTGTGGATGGGTCCGGTGTGGTACTACATTCTACTATTGCAAAACAGCCAGACCGTCGACCAGAGCCTAAACACATTTCTTTAATGGCCGCTCAACAGCACCAAACCGATTCTGTAGAAAGTTGGAGAAATGACTTCTCCTTTCTTTAATACTATATCTTCTTCGGAAGAATCCTAAGTTTCAGAGCACATTCACAAAGATATAGGATGGCAACTCCACAAAATCAGGGATTCTAGAGCCTGATCAGGACCTCTTTTCTGCACAATTAACAGAAATTTGTATTTTACATGAAAAATATTTGGGAAAATTCACAATATACCCCATTTTTGAAACTTTGTCACAAGATACCTCTATTTTCTTTGCTAATTCACAAAATATCCCCTTTTTAAAAACGGCGTCAAATATTCTGTTAACCTCCCCTGGAAAATAATTATTTTGCCTCTGACCTGTTTTTCTTTTTTTTTTTTGAAAAATTCGCAGTTTTTTTGGCTACTTTTTTTTGAAAATTTTTGAATTTAAGTTTGTTGTTCACGAAATACCCTTGTTTATGTTTTGAAGTTCACAAGATACCCCTATTTATGTTTTGTAGTTCACGTAATACCCTTATCACCCTGATGCCCTGGTAAAGCATCGTCTAGTTTTCTCTTATTTTTCAAGTGCCTTCAGCCTCTTCATAATCCCAGGACAAATGTTGTTTGCATTCCAGTTCTCTGAGGTTTCTTTTCTCTCGGAATGTCTCACCAATAGCTGAGTACGAATTCCTGTCATTCACAATTAGATACAATTATAATATATGGCCAGAGACAAACTAGTATAGCATGGATTATTTACATAGTTAGGTAAATACATTCAAGTAAAGAGTAGATTGATTTAGTCATGTGGACAAACAATAATGTCACAGACATTGGGTTTGAAAAGGCTACCTCTTGGTCGAACTCAGTAGCGGACTAGAACTTTTGTTTAAGGGGGGCAAAAAAAAATCTTGACACTATTGTTCTTTAAAACATTATGTTATTTTATATTTTAAAAAATTTATAAGAGCATTTTGTAAATTTTCAAAAGTTTCGGGGGGGGCCTTCCCCCCTTTGTGTTCACCCCTGGTCAAACTTGTGTTGTGCCAAGCACTGTAATGGGATATCGCTCAGATATTTGAATGCACCAAAATCCATCTCCCTAATGGCCACCGCCCCCCGCCCTCCCCTCCGAAACTTTTGAAAATTTGCAAAATGCTCTTATAAATTTTTGAAAAATACAAAATAACATAATGTTTTAAAGAACAATAGTGTCAAGATTTTTTTTACCCCCCCAAAACAAAAGTTCTAGTCTGCTACTGAGTTCGACCAAGAGGGAAGCCTTTTTTAAACACAATGTCTGTGACATTATTGTTTGTCCACTTGACTAAATCAATATACTCTTTACTTGAATGTATTTACCTAACTATGTAAATAATCCATGCTATACTAGTTTGTCTCTGATCATATATTATAATTGTGTCTAATTGTGAATGACAGAGATTCGTACTCAGCTAGTGGTGAGATATTCCGAGAGACAAGAAACCTCAAAGAACTGGAATGCAAACAACATTTGTCCTGGGATTATGAAGAGGCTGAAGGCACTTGAAAAACAAGAAAAAACTAGACGATGCTTTACCAGAGCATTAGGGTGATGAAGGTATTTCATGAACTACAAAACATAAACAAGGGTATCTTGTGAACTTCAAAACATAAACATGGGTATTTCATGAACAACAAACTTAAATAAGGGTATATTATAAAATTTAAAATTTTTCAAAAAAATAGCCAAAAAAACTATGAATTTTTTTAAAAAAAAGAAAAACGGGTCAGGGACAAAATAGTCATTTTTCAGGGAAATTAACGGAATATGTAACACCATTTTAAAAAGGAGCATTTTGTGAAATAACAAAGAAAAAAGGGGTATCTTATGACAAAGTTTCAAAAAAAGGGTATATTGTAAATTACAAATGAAAACAGGGATATATTGTGAATTTTCCCAAAACATTTTACTAATCGTCATACATACTGAAAATTACTGAGATGAGCTAACAAGCGTATTCTACTTTTCTTTCTGAAACTCTCACTTACCTAGAAAGATTCACTAACAAAAGCGATCAATGACCAGGGGAAACAGACACTCAAATTCAACTCCATTATGCTGGCCTTATAATGTTCGTGATGCAAGAAATATGATCTACTACTGCAGACAACAAAATACAACTCGGAGACATTAAATAAAACAGAAGGGAAACAGCTCGTATCCTTGGCTCAAGTGCAATCAATGACGATTCGTGGGATGGGGAATACAAAACTTAACCAACTAGGGCACACATTAAACTCAATTACTCTATCATCAAGCGAAACAATTGTAAATCAACCCAAAAAAGGCCCACTAGCACAAGGGTTTTCTAATACAACTAATCACCCTTTCTCCTGAAAGAGCATCCCTCAGTAAGCCTCGCGCGTCCTCCAGTTGGTTGGCACAATACCGTCTGGCAGTTGCCACACACCACGACAGTTTGGGAATGACTGAAAACCGTGGTTCTGCAATTGCAAAAATCAAGTAGTAACAAATTATTAGTCAAAATCCACATAATCTATCAGAAGCATTAACAACAACAATACTATGACATTTACAGAAAAATACGACTGTTCACTCATCTCAATATTAGCACACAGATACTGTAACAAAACATAATTTATTGCAAGATATATCGCCACACAGTTTCTACCAGACAACATACTAAGTTTCTGTTTGTTTCTCCACGCTGAAGAGGTAGTTGCACTAAACATTAGCAAGAAAGACGTTCAGAGATCAATTGGGCAGCAATAAACGTGCAAGGAACCTAAACAGGGGATAACTAGCGTCTTGTGGAGTGGTCATGAGGGAGGGACCACAGAGGACAGCTGTAGACTTGTTTGTCGTGTACCATTGTTACCTCAGACTCTCCTGAGTTGGCGAAGGCAATTCCTTTGAAGAACGGGCTGAGATGGCCAAGTTGGGGGATGTAAAATTTGAGTTCAGCTCCAGACTGAACTTACTCTTACATTAGGATGCAAAATGTAATTTGAATAATATTAGAGCTATGGTCTGTTATTTTGCTAAGGTGGAGTGTAAGATGCCAACTTGCCAATGCCATCTGACTCAACTGCAAGAACTGACTGAGGGCATGATGTCTATGATTGTTAATTGGGAGGATGATTTCCACCCAATACATGAAACTTGCTTGCTCCATTGATATGGGGCTTCTTTTGCAGTAATTATGATAACAGTGCATCATTTTTTTCCAGAAACACTGCAGAACTAATAAAAACGCTTGATCAGCATAGTCAGGCATATAATTCATAACCATTTCTCTACAGCCAATCCCCATATCCTCCGGTAACCAAACATCACATTCTTCTCCACCATCATGTTTCTATAACAAGCTAGATTTGAGGAAGAGAGGGCTGGCCATTTTAACACGACCCGCTTAACTAACACGAACCCAACACAAAGTTTGCAAGTTTGAGTTATAAAGTTTGACAAGATTAGATAAACAGGTCATGTCTGGGTTGACCCACATAATAACCATGTCGGGTTTCGCTTAGTATGTGTAACCCATTCAAGTCATTTAGACCTGGCAATTCGAGTCACCCGGATCGGGTTCGATTCGGATCGGGTCATTTGTAGATATTCAATATTTCAGTCCAGACCGGGTTGGGTTCATCTGGTTAAGTTAGATTCAGGTGACTTTAGTTTGATGATTTCAGGTTTGGATGTTTTTGGTTCGGGTTAGCCTTGGGTCTGTTCGGATTCTTCAGGTTGCGGGTCACATTCAGGTGACTTATTTGGGTTAAGTTGGGTTGAAATTTTCTTTTTAAAGTACAAGTTTAAGTAACCTTTGTTAACTTATATTGATTTTAATATTCAGCTCCACCTTACTCTTAAGTTGAGTAACTCTTGATCAAGACTGCTATTGTGTATTGGTAGATATAATCAAATTGAACAAAAATTATTACATATGAACACTATTATATATACCAATTGTGAGCAATGACCACTATTGGATGTCTAAAGTAACATTATGTGTTTTTGGTTTCAAAATTATTGTTTATGGTTGAACAACTGAAGTAGATTTAGGTTCTAGCACAACATTCGAGTGAATTTGATTCGAGTGAATTCGATTTAGGCGAGTTTGGTTCAGGTGAGTTCAGTTTAGGTGGATTCAGGTTGTAGGAAAATTACAGTTTGATTCAGTTTTGGTTCGGGCCAGTTCAGATTTTCGTGTTGCAGTTCAGGTCACATCATTCGGTTTAAAATCAGGTGCGGATCGGGTTGGGTTGGATCGGTTTTTTGAATTCAGGTTACTTTTGTCAGGTCTAAAGTCATTTATATTAAATAATTGTATATTATAAATGGTAGATTAATTGTTTTAGGTCAATTTTTATTATTAATATACTATATTAAAAATATAAAATTTTAATTAAAGTACATTAGGATGTTGTGTCATTAGTTTGTATCACAGGGCAATTTAGTTCTATGTTACTATCAAGTTGGTTTAGGATTAACAGTTTACTTAAGTAGTGTTTCCTAGCGTGTAAATCATCCTAGAGATTGTAAATGAAAATAGGCATCTTAGAGGATTGTGGAGGGAGATACACCTCGAATCATATCAACTGATATCAGAGCTTCTCTTCACTTCATAGTGAATCTTGGTTCATGGTAATTGACATGGAGTGGAAAGGAATCGACTATGGAAACTTTGGAGAAAGAGCAGACAGTGATTCATGGGAGATTGAAACTCAAGCTTGGGGCGACAATTTTGGGAAGGAGATTAGAAGTTGATTCCACAATAGCAATGGTTTCAATACTACTCTTGCTACTGGTTCTTCTTCCCCAGAGTAGTTTTTCAACTTCAACCTTGAGGACAAGGTTGCTTTAGAGAGGTGGTGATGTTAGGCTGTTGTGTCATTAGTTAGTATTACAGGGGCAGTTTGGTAATGTGTTTTTGTCAAGTTATTTGGAATTAGCAATCTACTTAAGTAGAGTTTTCTAGAATGTAAATCACCCTGGAGATCTTTAATGAAAATAGGCCTCTTAGAGGAATGTGGAGCGAGATACACCTCGAATCTTATCAAAGTAAAGGTAATAATATCATAGAAAATATTATTAATTAGTCAAACTATTTTCTTATATATAACTAAACAGGTTACACAAATCAGACTTAGGTATAACATATGTGGGTTTGGATTTCACATTTTGACACGATTATTTTATTGCGTCAGGTCATGTGAACCCATTTATTAAATGGGTTGGGTTTGGGTTGGGACTAACACGACCCGCGATCCGTCTTGCCACCCCTATCAGTAACAAATAGGCAAACCCAACTACACCCTGAGTCTAGTATTGGTTAAACTTGGTTCACATATGAAGGAAAAGCTCAAGCACCACAGTTCTAACAAATATATGGAAAACAACTGAGATAAACTTAGAATAAATAAAGATACGTTCAAAGCAGATAGAAACTGATTTCTGCACTTACATGTTGAAACATCCCTGGCATTTGACATCCTGGGTAAAACGAGACAAAATAAAAAGTTATCAGAATATCTCATCATCTAAAAACGAGAAAAAACTAAAAAAAAAAATTGACAAGCAAGAGCGAGGGGAGACCATGAAAAAGGAATTCGGGGATTGAACAAGACGTTTGAGCTTGTGCTTCCTCTTCTCAAGCTCAGCCGGTGGGTTCAACAAATCAATATCGTTTTGGAGAACCTGTTACATTTACACAGATACCGGTTTTAAAACTAGTCCAAACAAACAGAAGATCCAGAAACAACGAAATTAAACCTATAACGTCGCTACAGTCGACCGAGGATAAAACAAAAAGAACTCCCGAATCGCGACCCAAAAACGGTAATGTCAATGACAGTAAAGAAACAAGGAAAAAAGTGCTGGAAAAAGGAAATCTAACCATTGTCAATACGATAGTTTATCCGCGAAGCTCAGCGAGCGCAGGTTGCTGGAAGCGCAAAATGCAACGGCGGTCGGAAGGAGAGAGAAGGTGACCGGGACAAGACTTGAGGGTTTTAAGAGGGAAGCCCAGATACTGCGAGAATCATTTTAAACAATTGTCCATGGGCATGTCGGTTCAGCTTTCAAACGAAAACATTCGCTGGGTCTATAGCCCGTCTAAATAAATAAAAATCACAATAATGGGTCCAAGCCTTCAAATAAAATAGGCCCACTATAACAATTGAGTTGGATCCGAGCTCATGTCATCACCTGCGCGGCTGCTGCGCCGTCTTCTACGGAACAAATCTACATTTTGGCAATCTGACTATCATACAACCGGTTGTACGATGTTTACATTACACTCGAACAATCTTCACAGTTAATTTGAACATCATCATATAAAGTTGAACAACTCTTAATAATACATGTAACTTTTTCATCAATGTGAACAATCAATACAAAAACTTGAACAACACTTGAATTTAAAATGAACGGTTGTACGATGCTCACCGTACAACGGTTGTACAATAGAATTTGCGACATTTTGGTACTTGTTTAAATAATGCTCACTTTTTTCAGTTTAACTAAAATAGCGAAGTTTGTTTTAATGGGGTGACGGAATGAAATCAGGAAAGAGAATTGAAAGAAATGGAAAATATTTTTCTTTGATTTTCTCGGTCGTTTGTTAGACTCGGGGGAAAAGAAATAAATAATCGGTCAACGGCCGCCGCTCAATGTCCAAGAAGTGTCGGCAGCCAGTCAACAGTTATTAATTGCCGGTCAACATTCACCGATCACTGATCAATGGTTATTAGTCATCGGTTAATGGTCATGTATCATCGGTCAAAGTGTACTGGGAAAGGGAATTCTATTCTTTAGTAGGTGGTGGGGAATCAAGATAGAGGGTTTTAGAGTAATCATATTCCCTTTCCCTTTTCAGCAAATGGAAAAAACTGGCAAAACAAACAACAAGAAAGGGAACAAATGCCCCCTCAATCTTTTACTAGTAAAAACTACTAGTATTTAAATTTATTATGCAAATAGTGTTTGACCAAGGTTTTATTATATCAATTAGATAGGTAATTTGGAATAATTGCACAGTCTAGTTGTACGTCTCTCTAAGAATTGGCCTGCTAGACCCATATGTTCAAAAAAATAAGGAATAATATGAACAAAAGAATTAGCACTGAATCAAGTATATCCTACTTTGATGGTCTTGGTTGTATTTTGAGTTGTAAAACAGATATAACTAGCTAGAATATTTGGTCAGAGATTGATAAAGTGGTGGTATAAGAATAGGTAAGTATGTTTCAAACAAAAAAAGAATTGATAAACTATTTTTAAGGAACGCGGTGATAGGTTTCCTCCCTCTTGGGTTTCCTCTCTATGCTAGAGTTCTTCACCCTTTTGCGGATTTCCTCGCCATGCATTGGGCAACTCAGTTTGATGTGCTGATTCCTTTGCCACCAACCATCTCCCACCTCCTAGATTTTGCCACAACAAACACGTAATTAAGGCTTTTAGGCCACGTTTTACGTGTTTCCACATGCAAATCATTGCGTACAACCCTGCTCAGAATACCTCTTCAACTCCCGCAACTAAGCTGACGTTTTTTAAAGCCTTGTCTTCTCTTCAGTCGGGCCTTACATCTTCCTCCGCCACTGCACTCTTCGTCTCCTTTGCGCGTCCTCCCTCTATTCCTCCTGCTTTACTCCTACGGCAAATTTGTTATTCCCATCATGGTTGCTTCATCTTCCAAGGTTGAAGTCATCGCCATTCAGTATGCAAACTTAGCCCTAACAGTAGCTGAAGAAGCTTCTCTAGAAGTGTTTGATGTTGCAAATGCATAATCGAGGGTCAACTACACCTGCTCGCTTCTCGGTAAGCTCCTCATTGCTCGATGCTAACAAGATTTTTGTAGGGGGAAACTACGTACAAAAGAATGAAATAATAAAAGAAGAAAATAAATACAAAATAAACCCTACAACTCTATACGGGTAGCAAACAATTCCCAGTCGGAGTATAGTGTGAGTAGATTACGACCGAGAGTATCAAACCCAAGGGACTTAATAGAAAATCAGTCCTAATCCGGGTAAAAACCTATTCTAAATAGGGGGAATTGAAAATAACAATTTAACTAAAAAGCCTAACTAATAAAGATTTGTCCTAGATTCGGGATTACAACAACCAAGTAACAACATGATCACGCAATGAAACTCCAAGACTCAAACTTAACCAAAGAAATGAATGCGCCGGATGTCCTGCCGGACACCAGGTGCACGGCACGTTCAAAGACTTTGAAGATGCCGGACACAAAACATCCGGCAGTGCACCTGGCACGTTCAAATTGTAAATACCATTTTCCTGCTTCGGATCTGATAACAAGAAACTCACTACCCATTATCAAATCGAGCATATATCATGCCACGAAATGAACAAGATAGTGGGAAAGATGGGTTAATTCTCAATCTTTTATGTTAACCCTAAATCATAGATGATTTCATTAAAGAACATTAAGACTTCTTAACCAATTCTACTCTTGGGCTTTTCTTCCTCAAGTAGACTTTGCAAAAAGAGAACAAAGTGGCCAACACCATTCTCTTGCAAGAAGAATAAAGGCTTAATGAATGCTTGTATTATATTGAAATAACCGTATTGTTTACAAGGAAGGAATTCGTAGAACAAGCAAGGAGTTCTACATCACCATCCACACAACTACAAGAAGAGAACACAAGAGGAGAAGGAAATGGTCATAGCCTTAACCCGACAAGTTCTTCTTCTTTTTCGCGTGGATGGATCTGTAGAAACTTCCTTGGACACTAACAATGGAGTGGATGCAGAAATAGAGATGTGAATGGAATGTATAGGGGTGTTGAAGTGTATCAATAAGTGCAGCCCTTCGGCCTATTTATAGGCAACAATTTCTCCTTGTGTCGGGTGGCATGCCGGGTGAAAGTCATCCGGCACCACGTGTTAAATATGCGTAACCGTTAACGGCCAAAACTGCCAGGCGATATGTTGCATGTGTCGGACAGGATACGTCTGGCACCGTACCCGGCATTGGTCAAACCGTCAACTGTAAATAACTACCGCCGCTTGGTCAATCGTGGCGACTTTTCACATATGCCGGATAGGATGTACCCGGCAACACACCCTGCAGCGCTCCTTTTCTGCTCCAAGCCTGTGCCGTGCAAGAGACATCCGGCTTCATGTCCGGCATCACTTGAATTATTGCCTAGGAATTCGTTCCTTGTATAAAAAGCTCACAAAACATAAGTATGTACAAATAACATACTTTAATGCATAATATAACATAAATATTATCTATTTAACCTTATTTACACTAATATACTCCTAAATCTAATACATAAAATATGATAAGTTTGTGACTTATCAAGGCCCTACACTTACCTTTTGCTAGTCCTCGAGCAAAACTAGATCAGAAAGGAGTAATTACTAACGCACAAAACAGATAAACTCTAGAATGACAATTAGATAAACATTCCCAACTGTCTGACTCCATTTCATAAGTATCACTTAAACTTCCTTATCTATAAAAAACATACTACTGGGTATAAAATAAAGAATTTCAAAACCGATCAAAAACTTTTGGGCTATTTTTGCATAAGGGACTATGTAATCTCTCCTTTTTCCGGTTTCCATCATTCAGCTCTATTTTTCAAGAGTTTCTGAAAGTGGCCAAGACACTCATCAATGGTTTGTATTGTTCAACCCTATTTTCCAAGGGTTTCTGAATCAACCATGATTTTTTTTGCATTAAAGAACGGGTAAGTTAGGAGAAAAACAAAAGGAAAAACTCTCGTTTCTTGCTTTTATTCTGAGGCACTTTATGCAACCTTAAGGAATATAATGCTTTTCCTTTGGAAGAATATTTTTTTTTCTTTTTTTCCTCTTCTTTTTTTCACAAAAAACCCTTTATAAGATCTTCACCCAAAAGACTCTTCACAGTTTGAAAAAGAAAAGAAAATATTACCCAAAAGTACATAAAAGAAAGAATTAGGAGAAAGATCATATACTCATGTTAAATAAAAAGAATCAAGAAGTTAAAAACATGAATCTACAAGTCATTAGAAAGCTTACCTCTTGAGAGAACAAGCATTTATTCATTCCTGATCTCATCTCAATCAAAAACATGCAAAAAGCTTAGTAAAACATTGATAAAACTCACAACTTATACGTAATATTTATAAATAAAACCTATTTTTATTTTAATAATTTTTTAAAAAGGGGGATCCCTACCCTACACTTGGCAGGAACACTGTCCCCAGTGTTCAAACTGAAAAGAAAAATTGGATTTTTTTTTTGTTTTTTTGTAACTTAACAGAATGAAAATGACAATGTTACCATGAAATAAATAAGAAGACAAATAAAATAACAGAAAAACAATAAAGGAAAACGAGTAAAGGAAGGGAGACTGAAATACCCCTAAATAATTAAACATTATTTAAATATATAATTTACTACTTAAAGTATGAACGAACAATATTAACACGGTCACGTACGTATATATGTACGTATATATAACGTTACAACATTACAACGTTGCATACATAATTGGTAACGCTATGACCGGAAACATATAGTTAACGCATGGCAAATAAAAACCAAAACCGTATAAAGGTTTAAATCAACATGGCGACATAACAATTAGTCTTTTATATATATGTAAATACCAATATACAAGAATATACATAAATGGGACTGAACCAAAAATAAAAGAGCAAATACGCTCTAGCCGGGATTCAAAACCGAGACCTCTCGTACCTATCCCGAAACCTTAACCACTTGAGCTGTGCCCGAATTCGATATAAACTACACACGATTTATATCTAGTAGCTACTATACATAAGTTACAGAAATGAAGGGTGAATCACCCGACATTCCCTTCTGGAATTGACGCCTTAAACTCAGTTACCTCAAACTTCAAGAGCGACAGAACAATTAGTCTACAGAATTTTTCAGTACTTCAACGCAACAGAAGGAATTGTTTTTGCAACTGCCCATCCCGCTTGGGACTTCCCACGCGACAGTTTCACAGACAACTCCACACCGCTATGTTATAACCAGCCTCACTCTTCTTTCCTTCTGTACCGTCATCTTCTCCAACTCCCACCGAGGACTGCCCACACCTCCATGGCGACTGCTCAGTAGTTAGGTGAGTTTTCCAAGTTGAAACTATGCACATTGTTCTCCTATGAGTTCTCATCTTCAAAGAACTAAACCGTGAATATATGCACCGGCAGCAAAGATCGATACTGGGAGCTAGAACAGTGGGAAACTTCTGTTGAAAAACAGATAAGGACGGAAGTTAGCTTTCTTGTTTCCTCAAGGTGAGATCACACGAAATCAGTTTGAACTCCCCTCTGTTACCATAACAAATCCAGTATACACTAAACCTTTCTTTTGTTCTCTGTTTCCTTACGCAAGCTTCACCATATTTTCTTCATGGTTGTACCGGTTGTAGCCGTACCTAGTCCTGAGTTCTCCTTCTTACTTCCTGTCTCTCCGCATGTAGCAGGCAGTAGGTAGTCCTCAGCTTGTTGAAGGAATGAGACCAAGTCAACTTCCCTTGCTGTACTATCCTCGGTGAAGAAGGAAAAGAAAACCAGGTACAGGCCATGCCTGTTTCAATCACTCCAAACCATGTTTTTCCTCTAAGTTGTCACGGGTTAACGTCTAAATAAATTGTTCCAGTGTACTCAACTGACCAAGGTGCTGTGGGTTCGAGGTTTCCACCAGAGGTGTAGCTAGGGAGTTGTCAAGACTGGTGAGTAACTTCTAAACCAACTCAAGATCAGAAAAACAGAAAGAAAGTTAAATCTATCAGAGTTGATAAACATGCAAACATGTAGCATGTAGCCTCAATGTATTTAGTGCTCTCGAATTAATTACACATTTGTTATCTCATGAATATACTTGACCAAGTCCGTAAATTTGAGTGTGTTGGAGAAAAACAATGAAAAACATATCTCAATACAAGAAAAGAAAACAAACAGAAAATAGAAGTAATGGTTTCTGGTTTCTTTTGTTTCTGGTGTAGTTCAGCTGATAAGACCCGCGTTTAGGGGTATCTACTTTGCAGAGGGAATGTGAGGATAGGAAAGTTTGGACTAGAAACTTAAAACAGCAACGCACACAACTACCTAGATTAGTGATGAAGAGAGGACTGAGAAGAAAAACGAAACTGAAGATTTACAGAAAACAGAAGGAAGTTTACCGGTGTTGATGTTTCTGTTAGTTTTGGGCTTCTGTATTTCTGTACATCTGACTCGTAAGGTGAGCAATGAATCTAAGACATTCCAGCACACCTGAATAAGATAAGAAAATCTTGAGTAAACAGAAAACCCACCTGTTACATCATCGTGAAACAAAGAAAAGAGGAAATACAAGAGACTGGTTTCTGTTTTAGAGACTTTGATTCAGTAACACTAGGAGTGTGTTTTAGTAACTGTAAACCCAGGACCACCTAAACCTTTAGACAATGATGAGAACCAACTAATACGTTAGGATCGAAGTCAGAAGAAGAAGAAAAAGAAAACTGGTGTAAACTGTTTTAACAACAGCAGAAAAGCAGAATAAATCTGAGATTAGGATCTTATGCTTCTAGTGTTAAGTTGTGGGATTGTACTATGAAAGTACCTAAGGAGTTTTGAAGCACCAAACCATCTAGGTACTAACTGCCTTGGAAAATAACAACACATGAACTAGTGCAGGTGTTTCTGTGTAAGCTCAACTAAACTAAAGAAAGAAAGAAACTGAGTAAGGAACTGTTTCTGTGTAACAATGAGATTTGGTTTCTGTGTAGAAGGATTTCAGAAGAGTTTTAAACCTAAACTACTGATAACACTCTTAGCAAGTGGGAAAGATCAGAAAGCCAATTCGTGAACAAACAAAAAAATATATAGAGAAGTTATCAGTATTATAGTTCAGTCTTTCTGTTTTCACGTGTAGTGAAAAGTACTTCTCAGAGGTGTGTGTGTTTTGCTCCTTAGTTTGAGAATGAACTTAGAGCCTTTAATTGATTTAACTAAGTTTGAGGAAACTGTTGGAAAGTTAGTCATCAGATTAGTGCAGTGAAAATGAGGTTAAATGAGAGATCATAGAAAGATAAACAGAAGAATGAGGAGATACCAGTTTTGAATGCAGTTTATGTTTTAGCCTCAGTTTACTTAACGGATAAGTGTAGGGTTATTCCTATATCTGTAACAGAACTGTTTTGGGTTTTGTTTGGGTTTAAAAGCTTGGTGGGATTCCTTAGGAACTGAGTAAATCATTGTGAAGATTTGAGGATCAAAGTGTAAGTTAAACAGAAAAGAAAAACTGGAAGAGGAGGTCCAACTGGTGCAGTTTCTGTTCTGAAATCTTTAATTCAGTAAAACAGTTGCAGTGACATCAGTAAGATTGTTTGAATCATTCTTGGGTCTAAAAAGAATCTCGATGCACCAGTAGTTAAGTTGGGTAAGGAAATGAGGAGAGTGTAACTAGATAAAAAAAACAGACAGTGAAGGAAGCAATAACTCTTATCAGTTTCTGGTAGACTTCAGTCTCAGGAACTTTCTTTTCTGTATATAATTCTGTCAAGAGTCTAAACATCATAGTGGTAAATCTGTGCTGGAGGTTAGAACTGTACTCAGGTGCCTATTTAGGTAGCAAATCAACCTAGGGGAAATTCAAATCAGAATCGTGAGTGAACTGCAGATTTCTGAGGAAGTTATCAGATTATGGTTTTAGTGTTGACATTTTTGACAGTTCTATCTGGTTTCTGTTAAAATGGATTTCAGAGATGTGGCTTCACTGTCTTGAGTGGTTCTTAAGTTTAAATCATTCCTAACATCATCATCTAGTATTATAGAGGCTTTAAGAAGTTAGGAACCCACTGAGGATCAGATAAAATGTAGCAGAAAGGAAAAACGGATATCAGTTTCCATTTTCTGTTTATTGATCAGCTTCAGATTTCAGTTCTATTCAGCTTCAGTTTCCTTTCCAGTTCAGTGGTTAATTGTTTCTGCATCTGTAACTAGCTGCTTTGGGTTGTTCTTAAATTTAAAGGCCTGATAAGATGTTAACTGAGTGGATACAACAGCTATGAAGGATTGCAGATAAGTTTAGCAAACAGGCAGAGAGCAAACTAAAAGAAAGTGTTAGTTCCTGACTGTAGTTCAACTTCAGAAATTTCATGTTTCAGTATAACTCTGTTACAGAAGATAACAGCATTGCAATGGTTTGTTAAGAGTCTAAAACTATACTGAGACACATAAATGAATCATTAAGTAAGTTGGGGAAGGTTAAGAAATGATTAGGTGACAGAAAATAAAACAATAGGAATGAGTTACAGCAGTGCCAAATTTCATTTCAGGTTCTTATGTCTTCTGTGTGAAGGACTTCCAGGGTTGTTAACCTTGATAAATTGGGTCTGTGTCAAAGATATATGTTTGATAACACACTTGACCAAGTGGGTAGACAACCCTTACGAAAGTAGCAATGAAATTAAAGGAACAGAAAGAAAGTAACAGGAAAGATAAACAACAGTCCATGAAACCAGTTTCTGTTTCGGTTTCAGTCTCAGAATTTGCCATCTCTGTATAACTATGTTGCAGGGTGTATAAGTGAATGGCATTGAGTGATTAAAGAGCTTAAAACCAAACTAACTCGTGAGACTGATATGTGAAGCGTATGGAAACCGATCAGAAGACTGAGCAAGGGCTTGAAGAAAAGATACATAAACAATGTTTTCGGTTTATTCCAGGAGCTGAACTGTCTCTGTAAGTGAGCAGAACAGATTGTTTGTGAGTGTTGGAGAGAATTAATCATGAACCTAAAATACTTCTAAGAGGGTGGATTAGACTGATACATTCATTAGGAATTTGGAAATCAACTTAATTACCAAACAGATACAAAAAATATACTACGAAGGCATGAACTTCAGATTTTCTGATGTCATGTGTTAGTGCTGTTCAATTAAGTTACAGTGAGTGGTTAAGTTGTAATACAAACCTGAGTCTTCAATCTATAATTAATATGGTGAGTTTGAGGTGTGAAAGGAAATTTGATGTACATACATATATATGTAACCGATAATTAAACAAGTGTGAAGAGACCTTAGGTCATATCTTACCACAAGGTTTCTGATGTTATAAATTAAATATCTACAGTATATTATAAGTTATGTGGTAGTTTTGTGAGAGATGAAAGTATATACTAAAGGAGCTCAAATGTGACACATGTGTATAGTATTTTCGATACGCTCCTAAGTTGCCAAGCCACATGTAATAAAGTCTAGTGACACATAAAATATCGTACCGTACAACATTACAGAACAAACGTAACGCAAATAATATTGTGTGGCTAGGGATATAGTTATTCAAACTGTTATGCTAAATGCATACATACAAAGATAAACACGTACCAAGAAATAAAGTTATACACTATAGTTATAACGACATAAAATACTAAGGTTAGTATAGGACCTTGGTTTGATAAGTAAACCCTAGTGAAGTATCATAAGTGTATAACGTAAGGTTTCATGCTCTAATGTAAACCGAGAAATAACTCACACAACGAGTAAGGGGTTTATAAAATATTAACAACGTTACTTTAACTAGTAACAAATGTTAAGTCTGGGGACATAGTACTAGGGTTTCAAACGTTATTCGGAAATACCGAATTGTGCTGTCATGTGGATTGACGCTTAGTGTTCCTTGTATTACTAGATCGCATTTCCGACGTACGCGCTCGAAAGCTCTAGTGGCCTGCACTGCACGAATCTAGACGACGGTGTACGGTATGTAAAGGGATTTGATCCGGGTTGTCCTGAGGAATTCCTCGGGCTCGGATTTGTTTGATAAATAACTTGTGTGAATGTATGCATGTGATGTATGTGTGTGATGTGTAGTTATGTTCACTGCATTATTTTTTATGCACAAACGTCCTACGGGACTAATACTACGTCGACTATAGATCGACTTATATAAAACTACATATGCGAAATGTGTGTTGTGACCATTGTTGTGTGACCTAATACGCTAAGTATTACAAGTATGTAGTTATAACCTAAGTAAAATACTTAGGAACGGGACACGACATTGTCGGTCTCTAGAGCTTTGACTCAAACGTGAATATTACCTAGAATAATTCTAGGCATGCGTAAGACCCATAGGGCAGCCAACAAATTAAGTGATGTACTCCATAACAAAAACTGTAACTGACTATCTAACTAACAAAGCTAACAGTGGAGTGTGAATGAATGTGATGATGTACCTTAATCCAGACAGTCACTGGCTGCTGGTCGCGCGTAGAGATCTCTTGGGTTATCCCGTACCGGGTTTTCCCTAGTTAAATCCTGATCGAGCCTAGATAGATCGTCAGGCGGATGTGCTACCGTTGGCACCAGGCCCTTGGCCACCTAAATGGACGCCTCTACAAAGGCAAAGTGAATAGCCCAGAGTCTTCGGATGATCAGGGCAGTGAGCACCTTGTGTGTACGTGGGACTACAGTCCAAGTGAATATAATTCGGGTTGTCCTAACTGACTCCCAATAGTGCTAACCAAAACTAATAATATGTGAGGGCCCGGGGGGCCGAATGTTGTACTGTGCTAACTAAAATTAATGATATGTGAAGGCCCGGAGGGCCGAGTGATGTACTATGTGATGATGTTAACATACGATGAATGAGTTCTCAATGCCATTGTATTGTATGATGTATGACAGTAATGTGTTTATCCATATATGACTGTTTGAATCGGATGAATGATTATATAATCATGCATGTTGTTACAGTAATTATTATATCTGTAAAATGACAAAGCATGAAATCAACCTAATATCAAGATGGTTAAAAATGACAAGTGACCAATAGGGTCCAGATCCGGCATACTCAGCGTCTATCGCTGATACTACACTTATTGTGCAGGTTGTTGAACACGTTGAAGCCGAAGTGCGGGATTGGGTAGTTAGGACATTGTTGATTTTGGATTTATCGTTCATACCTCGTTATGTATTAAACGATTCCACTGGAAAGAGGTTGTAAGATTTGGATTATGTTTAGATGCTCACAGTAGTTGTACTTTTGATACTTAGATAGAAATGTAGGTGGTATCTCGTTGTCACTGCGGATTGCATTTTTAGGTTTAATTTTGTTAAGATGTTGTACTGCTACATCACTCGCATGGGCGAGTGGTGGCAAGTAACACCCATGTGAGTTCTATTAATGTAATTACTTCCGCTGTGAGACGCCTTTATTGCCTGTTCACGTGAGCGACTATTACGTAATTATTATGAGGGGTGTTACAAAAGTGGTATCAGAGCGGAGTACCGCTCTGATGACGAGATACTAGGTTAAGACAGTGAGTTTAGGATTTGGGAAACTTGGGAAACGTTTGTGAGGTACGAAACGTCTGTGTCTTAATGAAATTATGTGTTGGCAGAGCCTTTGGCCTGCAAGTGTTAGCCCATAGGGCACATAAATGAGTTGATTGTATTATGGTGCGTTGTTGAAAAGACGAACGATAATACCGACATCTAGTGGTGGTGCGAGCCAGGAAGCTGACCAAAGGCATAAAGGCCCGGGAATATTACCCCTATTAAGGTCCAGCTGAGAGCAACCAGAAGGAGACACAAACATCGTGAGTACATTGGCGACAGTCCACCTTCATGTGGAAGTCCAATACGAACTACCGCCGACAGTACCCCTCCCGCCACAACCCAATGAGTATAATACAACCAAGAAATATAATCCCCGAATATAGGGAAGAGGGCTACCAAGCCCAGCAGGCCGTTTCAACACTCTCGCAGCGAATGAATAATTCCTGTTTCTATAACATTTATACAACCTCAATGTCATACCTCCATTGATGACCAAGCGCCGTATCAATAGGCACTGCCAGAGGCGAGCGCCACTACTACTATAACATCGTGGAAAGGGTCACCCAAGAGCACCAGGAACTCCGTGAGACCGACGCCCGTAATGGGACCTTAACCACCCAACTGTAAAAAGAAATTATCTGGAGAATGTGGAGGAACTTTGTGAGAATACTGTCCTGTTATCCTCAAACTTCAATCCTAAACTTGTGTGCACACAACACAATGACACTAAGACCCTGTCGTGGCCGTACCTGTAGGGAGACAAAGTCCAAACGTTTATGCTATTATAAATCTAATGTGTTGGAGGACTTGACTATTCTAATGACAATGTGGTCAGGAAAATTTCCCAAATCCAAATATCTTCTTATTCATGAACAATCACTCTAACAGTGCTTAAACAACCAATGCAGCAGTGAGACAAACAAGTCGGGAACCGACAACTCAACCTGCATGGTGCGCTTGCCACTGCAAGCGTTGATTTAAACAATGTACCAGTAATTTCGTCTACCCCGCGCACTTGCCACTGCAAGTGCTGCAAACAATTACTACTGCAAACACTACTGCAAACAATTACTACTGCAAACAATTACTACTGCAAACAATTACTACTGCAACAATTACTACTGCATTACTACTGCAGTCCACTGCTATTATCGTACAAACGAATACTGTAACTGCGTAGACCTATGGTACGACACCATGGCTATCAATAATCACCAAACAATTGTACAGCTCTAGTATAAACTACATAACTACAATGGTTACAATAAACCTCTAAGATACGAGGCCTACAACCTCTGAAGGACCCGATGAGTCCGAATAACGCAATAAAATGGCACACCAGCCCATTACAATTATAACTATTCAGCAAGACAAGTCAAATGACACAGGCTGAGAGCCAAGATAACATAACTTAATTAACAAACCATTAAATGGCTGAATTGGAAGTGGACGGTGAAACCTGATTCCCGGGGATCAAGGGAAAACCAACCACAAATTGGGGTGAAAGGTTAGTGCAACACTGGTGCTGATCACACCAGGGTCGTATGACTCCTGAAACTCTTCACAAGTTGCCAAATTAACTATAGTAAGGGTAAACAAAACTGCAGTATCCTAGTAACAAACAACAAGCAAAGAAAACTTACGATTAACAGTTACGTTGTATACACGTATAACGATCACTGCCATACAGTTTCCAACTATAACGTATGCGCAGCATTTATATATTTATTCACTTACATTTATATCTCATGATTTATTCTCTTATATCTTATGTCACATTTTCATTCTCATCTTAATATAAGATGATTATTCGATTTATATTAAGAACTTATCTTAATATCTTGTCACATTTCAGGACATATATTTAAATTCCTAAGGTTTTATTTTATAATAACCTTAAGTTATAAATTCCATTTCTCATTATATATACTATAACTCATACTTTTAATAAAACTGTATTATTGCCAAAAGGCATGTACATCAAAATTCTTACTTCCACTAACTCCTAATACTTTTCCATTATTTCAGTATTGCCATATATTTAATAGATGTTATACACATCATACGTTACAACATTCTAACCTTGTAATAAATGTAACTTATAGTTCACTAACTATAAGTACGTATACGCCAACCTGTGATGAACACAAGAGAGAGTTGGTAAAACATATCAGTCAACAGATGGACCAGGAGTGAAAAGAACAATTCTACCGGAATACGGACATTATCAATACCTTCGCAACAATGAACGCGAATCAACACTGAACACATGAATAATTACCACCTCTGAGCACTACCTTTACCAAGGAGTGCCATGTATGATTATGTACAATTAATAGTGATCAACGTCAAGATTAAGTTCTATATGTATTATCAATATCATACCGATTATGAAAATGATAAGTCATATATGTTAAAGTATCAATATATGTTAAAGACATGTTGTTTACTACTGTGACGACTGTCAGTGATGAATGAACGTGTAAGTTGAATCAATGACAACCACCTAAATCGATATTACAAAACACACAAATGAAACGCTAAATAGCGTAAATAAGCAAGTACCTAATGTACAAATAAGAGGCATAAACTCAGGAGACCGGGAACACCGACTCCAGTTACCTTTCAAGGCATATTACTAACGTAACAATGTATAAGTTAATATAATGAAGCAATGGAGCTACGGTACATACCGTAAGCAATGTGAATAACAATGATGAATTACTAACTGGCGCCAAACCGCGCACTTGAAAAATATAACTGCAGTTACAAGTACTAGCACTAGACAATAAGTAACAACAAAGACATCACTTACTAGCTGAGTACCAGAAGTATATACCAGCATGTAATGCTAATCACTAATAGTGATAAATGTTTAGTCCTAATGGACAAACCTAATCTTATGAGAAATAGCATACCCTTTGAGGATGCAATACCATCAATGAGAATAATTGGAAAGATGAAGAGCCAAGCTACTCAAGCAATCATGCAATCTACAATACACCCAATTAAACGAAAGAGGGAACACACATAAATACCCAAGTATGAGAACTTACCCTACGCCGTATCGGGAAGCATAAGTAAGATATGATAATGATTAAACCTGGAGGAAATAATTATGTATGTACTCATGGAGATCGAGATGGAAGAACTGACGTTGCTACCTGAGCACCGATATTACATAAACGATTGCAACCATACGAACGAATCAACGTTCAACGTTCAGTGAGTCCAGAGAACAAAAATACTGCTCCAACCACCTTACCACCATACTACTAGAACGGTAGAACCTACGACAAGATAACCAACGTTGCGGACCAATCAACATCAAACTACAACAAGGACATCCATCAAAAGGGAGATTGACAATAGAATACTTCACAATAGTCGTGTGACGGACGCTACCAGTTTACTAAACGAGACATGGGACGACCGCACTCCGATAGGAGCATGTGGGCCTGACAGACTTATTTATAGGTTAGTCAGGTAAGTAGTAATGTATCAGTATGGTACCCCATGCATGTAGACAAGTAGTGTTAGAAACACGAGAAGTAGTCAACTCCGTACTACGGACAATGATGCAGACCACCTCGAAGATGGACGAGAAGAGCCGCAGTTAACCAACTGGCTAGAGAAACCAAGAACCTACAACACAGAGTAGCGGTCAACACACAGTGAAGACAAGGAGACCCTTCGAAGATGACGAGGCAGATGACAGAAACAAGAAACCACTATATGGACGAATAATACGTAGAACCCTCATAAGGATCATGCAAGTTCTTGCAATCCAGAGGAAATCTACCAGATGACGTAAACATAAACGCGTGACTACGCAATGATGAGAGACAAGCTAAATGCTAGCAGATACCTTAAAAGGAATAATGGACTTGGAATGTACCACTCACATGATGATTCGCTCATCTTATCTGTTTAACTCTTTAGATATTAGCTGCTGAGAGTTTACGCCTCTGCACTCTGTAGGACTGAGTGTTTTGGTATTGCACTTGTGCAGTTTTTAATCTAGTAGAAATACAGAAAGATGCAATGGATATCAACAAGAGTGTGTAACAAAGATCTACAACAGTGTATTACCCTGGAACAAAACCACAGAGGATACACAAACTGAATATCAGTGGGAGAAGACACACGAATGTATGCTAGTGATCCAAATAAGAGGATACACAGTAATGAAAAGAGGAAATTGAGCCTATGTTCATGGGTCTGCACCTCATACAGAGCGAGTGGGCCCATTAGAACGAACTTGGAAGAGAGCACAAATACGTGCCTCACCCTTTATATATTTTAAGAGCCGAAGGGGCTAGAGTCATACCCGTCTCTCTGATATGAGAATAATCTGCTCCAAAGGTGAAAACACCACATAGAGTTAGAGAACTCTATGAGAGCCAAGTATCCAGCGCTCCTCGTAGAGCGGCTGTCGAATACTTGTGGGGTACGGGGGCGTAACCCTTTTTAAGGGGGGTAGAGCCTCTTGGCTGTGCGCATGTTTGCACTAAATCCTGTTATTTCATATGCGGGGCATACAATAACTGTGGGTATGCGAGGCATACGATGTTGATTGTTGGATGTTGTTTATTCATTTTGTTGGTGTTGTTGGGTACGCGGGGCGTACGTGGTTGATTTGTTTGTGTGAAATGTGCACTTGTTGTATGTATCTTATGAATTACTTGTTGAAATGATGTGTCTACATCCATGAATGTAGTACTGTTCTTTATGATATGCGGGATATATATTTATAGTACCTTGTAGATTGATTACCTAGGGTATCGCTTAGATACGAAATGTGTGAATGGTGGACTATTGTTATAAATATATATTATGTGTGTACACTCCTTATGAATCCAGTTATACTGTACCGCTTAGGTACCGTCACATCAAATAGATGTGCACCATGGCGATATGGGTAGTGGCTATAAATCATTCGAGAAAGACGACTTCGGGACGAAGTCTCTTTAAGGGGGGTAGACTGAAATACCCCTAAATAATTAAACATTATTTAAATATATAATTTACTACATTAAAGTATGAACGAACAATATTAACACGGTCACGTACGTATATATGTACGTATATATAACGTTACAACATTACACGTTGCATACATAATTGGTAACGCTATGACCGGAAACATATAGTTAACGCATGGCAAATAAAAATAGCCAAAACCGTATAAAGGTTTAAATCAACATGGCGACATAACAATTAGTCTTTTATATATATGTAAATACCAATATACAAGAATATACATAAATGGGACTGAACCAAAAATAAAAGAGCAAATACGCTCTAGCCGGGATTCAAAACCGAGACCTCTCGTACCTATCCCGAAACCTTAACCACTTGAGCTGTGCCCGAATTCGATATAAACTACACACGATTTATATCTAGTAGCTACTATACATAAGTTACAGAAATGAAGGGTGAATCACCCGACATTCCCTTCTGGAATTGACGCCTTAAACTCAGTTACCTCAAACTTCAAGAGCGACAGAACAATTAGTCTACAGAATTTTTCAGTACTTCAACGCAACAGAAGGAATTGTTTTTGCAACTGCCCATCCCGCTTGGGACTTCCCACGCGACAGTTTCACAGACAACTCCACACCGCTATGTTATAACCAGCCTCACTCTTCTTTCCTTCTGTACCGTCATCTTCTCCAACTCCCACCGAGGACTGCCCACACCTCCATGGCGACTGCTCAGTAGTTAGGTGAGTTTTCCAAGTTGAAACTATGCACATTGTTCTCCTATGAGTTCTCATCTTCAAAGAACTAAACCGTGAATATATGCACCGGCAGCAAAGATCGATACTGGGAGCTAGAACAGTGGGAAACTTCTGTTGAAAAACAGATAAGGACGGAAGTTAGCTTTCTTGTTTCCTCAAGGTGAGATCACACGAAATCAGTTTGAACTCCCCCTCTGTTACCATAACAAATCCAGTATACACTAAACCTTTCTTTTGTTCTCTGTTTCCTTACGCAAGCTTCACCATATTTTCTTCATGGTTGTACCGGTTGTAGCCGTACCTAGTCCTGAGTTCTCCTTCTTACTTCCTGTCTCTCCGCATGTAGCAGGCAGTAGGTAGTCCTCAGCTTGTTGAAGGAATGAGACCAAGTCAACTTCCCTTGCTGTACTATCCTCGGTGAAGAAGGAAAAGAAAACCAGGTACAGGCCATGCCTGTTTCAATCACTCCAAACCATGTTTTTCCTCTAAGTTGTCACGGGTTAACGTCTAAATAAATTGTTCCAGTGTACTCAACTGACCAAGGTGCTGTGGGTTCGAGGTTTCCACCAGAGGTGTAGCTAGGGAGTTGTCAAGACTGGTGAGTAACTTCTAAACCAACTCAAGATCAGAAAAACAGAAAGAAAGTTAAATCTATCAGAGTTGATAAACATGCAAACATGTAGCATGTAGCCTCAATGTATTTAGTGCTCTCGAATTAATTACACATTTGTTATCTCATGAATATACTTGACCAAGTCCGTAAATTTGAGTGTGTTGGAGAAAAACAATGAAAAACATATCTCAATACAAGAAAAGAAAACAAACAGAAAATAGAAGTAATGGTTTCTGGTTTCTTTTGTTTCTGGTGTAGTTCAGCTGATAAGACCCGCGTTTAGGGGTATCTACTTTGCAGAGGGAATGTGAGGATAGGAAAGTTTGGACTAGAAACTTAAAACAGCAACGCACACAACTACCTAGATTAGTGATGAAGAGAGGACTGAGAAGAAAAACGAAACTGAAGATTTACAGAAAACAGAAGGAAGTTTACCGGTGTTGATGTTTCTGTTAGTTTTGGGCTTCTGTATTTCTGTACATCTGACTCGTAAGGTGAGCAATGAATCTAAGACATTCCAGCACACCTGAATAAGATAAGAAAATCTTGAGTAAACAGAAAACCCACCTGTTACATCATCGTGAAACAAAGAAAAGAGGAAATACAAGAGACTGGTTTCTGTTTTAGAGACTTTGATTCAGTAACACTAGGAGTGTGTTTTAGTAACTGTAAACCCAGGACCACCTAAACCTTTAGACAATGATGAGAACCAACTAATACGTTAGGATCGAAGTCAGAAGAAGAAGAAAAAGAAAACTGGTGTAAACTGTTTTAACAACAGCAGAAAAGCAGAATAAATCTGAGATTAGGATCTTATGCTTCTAGTGTTAAGTTGTGGGATTGTACTATGAAAGTACCTAAGGAGTTTTGAAGCACCAAACCATCTAGGTACTAACTGCCTTGGAAAATAACAACACATGAACTAGTGCAGGTGTTTCTGTGTAAGCTCAACTAAACTAAAGAAAGAAAGAAACTGAGTAAGGAACTGTTTCTGTGTAACAATGAGATTTGGTTTCTGTGTAGAAGGATTTCAGAAGAGTTTTAAACCTAAACTACTGATAACACTCTTAGCAAGTGGGAAAGATCAGAAAGCCAATTCGTGAACAAACAAAAAATATATAGAGAAGTTATCAGTATTATAGTTCAGTCTTTCTGTTTTCACGTGTAGTGAAAAGTACTTCTCAGAGGTGTGTGTGTGTTTTGCTCCTTAGTTTGAGAATGAACTTAGAGCCTTTAATTGATTTAACTAAGTTTGAGGAAACTGTTGGAAAGTTAGTCATCAGATTAGTGCAGTGAAAATGAGGTTAAATGAGAGATCATAGAAAGATAAAAGAAGAATGAGGAGATACCAGTTTTGAATGCAGTTTATGTTTTAGCCTCAGTTTACTTAACGGATAAGTGTAGGGTTATTCCTATATCTGTAACAGAACTGTTTTGGGTTTTGTTTGGGTTTAAAAGCTTGGTGGGATTCCTTAGGAACTGAGTAAATCATTGTGAAGATTTGAGGATCAAAGTGTAAGTTAAACAGAAAAGAAAAACTGGAAGAGGAGGTCCAACTGGTGCAGTTTCTGTTCTGAAATCTTTAATTCAGTAAAACAGTTGCAGTGACATCAGTAAGATTGTTTGAATCATTCTTGGGTCTAAAAAGAATCTCGATGCACCAGTAGTTAAGTTGGGTAAGGAAATGAGGAGAGTGTAACTAGATAAAAAAAACAGACAGTGAAGGAAGCAATAACTCTTATCAGTTTCTGGTAGACTTCAGTCTCAGGAACTTTCTTTTCTGTATATAATTCTGTCAAGAGTCTAAACATCATAGTGGTAAATCTGTGCTGGAGGTTAGAACTGTACTCAGGTGCCTATTTAGGTAGCAAATCAACCTAGGGGAAATTCAAATCAGAATCGTGAGTGAACTGCAGATTTCTGAGGAAGTTATCAGATTATGGTTTTAGTGTTGACATTTTTGACAGTTCTATCTGGTTTCTGTTAAAATGGATTTCAGAGATGTGGCTTCACTGTCTTGAGTGGTTCTTAAGTTTAAATCATTCCTAACATCATCATCTAGTATTATAGAGGCTTTAAGAAGTTAGGAACCCACTGAGGATCAGATAAAATGTAGCAGAAAGGAAAAACGGATATCAGTTTCCATTTTCTGTTTATTGATCAGCTTCAGATTTCAGTTCTATTCAGCTTCAGTTTCCTTTCCAGTTCAGTGGTTAATTGTTTCTGCATCTGTAACTAGCTGCTTTGGGTTGTTCTTAAATTTAAAGGCCTGATAAGATGTTAACTGAGTGGATACAACAGCTATGAAGGATTGCAGATAAGTTTAGCAAACAGGCAGAGAGCAAACTAAAAGAAAGTGTTAGTTCCTGACTGTAGTTCAACTTCAGAAATTTCATGTTTCAGTATAACTCTGTTACAGAAGATAACAGCATTGCAATGGTTTGTTAAGAGTCTAAAACTATACTGAGACACATAAATGAATCATTAAGTAAGTTGGGGAAGGTTAAGAAATGATTAGGTGACAGAAAATAAAACAATAGGAATGAGTTACAGCAGTGCCAAATTTCATTTCAGGTTCTTATGTCTTCTGTGTGAAGGACTTCCAGGGTTGTTAACCTTGATAAATTGGGTCTGTGTCAAAGATATATGTTTGATAACACACTTGACCAAGTGGGTAGACAACCCTTACGAAAGTAGCAATGAAATTAAAGGAACAGAAAGAAAGTAACAGGAAAGATAAACAACAGTCCATGAAACCAGTTTCTGTTTCGGTTTCAGTCTCAGAATTTGCCATCTCTGTATAACTATGTTGCAGGGTGTATAAGTGAATGGCATTGAGTGATTAAAGAGCTTAAAACCAAACTAACTCGTGAGACTGATATGTGAAGCGTATGGAAACCGATCAGAAGACTGAGCAAGGGCTTGAAGAAAAGATACATAAACAATGTTTTCGGTTTATTCCAGGAGCTGAACTGTCTCTGTAAGTGAGCAGAACAGATTGTTTGTGAGTGTTGGAGAGAATTAATCATGAACCTAAAATACTTCTAAGAGGGTGGATTAGACTGATACATTCATTAGGAATTTGGAAATCAACTTAATTACCAAACAGATACAAAAAATATACTACGAAGGCATGAACTTCAGATTTTCTGATGTCATGTGTTAGTGCTGTTCAATTAAGTTACAGTGAGTGGTTAAGTTGTAATACAAACCTGAGTCTTCAATCTATAATTAATATGGTGAGTTTGAGGTGTGAAAGGAAATTTGATGTACATACATATATGTAACCGATAATTAAACAAGTGTGAAGAGACCTTAGGTCATATCTTACCACAAGGTTTCTGATGTTATAAATTAAATATCTACAGTATATTATAAGTTATGTGGTAGTTTTGTGAGAGATGAAAGTATATACTAAAGGAGCTCAAATGTGACACATGTGTATAGTATTTTCGATACGCTCCTAAGTTGCCAAGCCACATGTAATAAAGTCTAGTGACACATAAATATCGTACCGTACAACATTACAGAACAAACGTAACGCAAATAATATTGTGTGGCTAGGGATATAGTTATTCAAACTGTTATGCTAAATGCATACATACAAAGATAAACACGTACCAAGAAATAAAGTTATACACTATAGTTATAACGACATAAAATACTAAGGTTAGTATAGGACCTTGGTTTGATAAGTAAACCCTAGTGAAGTATCATAAGTGTATAACGTAAGGTTTCATGCTCTAATGTAAACCGAGAAATAACTCACACAACGAGTAAGGGGTTTATAAAATATTAACAACGTTACTTTAACTAGTAACAAATGTTAAGTCTGGGGACATAGTACTAGGGTTTCAAACGTTATTCGGAAATACCGAATTGTGCTGTCATGTGGATTGACGCTTAGTGTTCCTTGTATTACTAGATCGCATTTCCGACGTACGCGCTCGAAAGCTCTAGTGGCCTGCACTGCACGAATCTAGACGACGGTGTACGGTATGTAAAGGGATTTGATCCGGGTTGTCCTGAGGAATTCCTCGGGCTCGGATTTGTTTGATAAATAACTTGTGTGAATGTATGCATGTGATGTATGTGTGTGATGTGTAGTTATGTTCACTGCATTATTTATTTATGCACAAACGTCCTACGGGACTAATACTACGTCGACTATAGATCGACTTATATAAACTACATATGCGAAATGTGTGTTGTGACCATTGTTGTGTGACCTAATACGCTAAGTATTACAAGTATGTAGTTATAACCTAAGTAAAATACTTAGGAACGGGACACGACATTGTCGGTCTCTAGAGCTTTGACTCAAACGTGAATATTACCTAGAATAATTCTAGGCATGCGTAAGACCCATAGGGCAGCCAACAAATTAAGTGATGTACTCCATAACAAAAACTGTAACTGACTATCTAACTAACAAAGCTAACAGTGGAGTGTGAATGAATGTGATGATGTACCTTAATCCAGACAGTCACTGGCTGCTGGTCGCGCGTAGAGATCTCTTGGGTTATCCCGTACCGGGTTTTCCCTAGTTAAATCCTGATCGAGCCTAGATAGATCGTCAGGCGGAGTGTGCTACCGTTGGCACCAGGCCCTTGGCCACCTAAATGGACGCCTCTACAAAGGCAAAGTGAATAGCCCAGAGTCTTCGGATGATCAGGGCAGTGAGCACCTTGTGTGTACGTGGGACTACAGTCCAAGTGAATATAATTCGGGTTGTCCTAACTGACTCCCAATAGTGCTAACCAAAACTAATAATATGTGAGGGCCCGGGGGGCCGAATGTTGTACTGTGCTAACTAAAATTAATGATATGTGAAGGCCCGGAGGGCCGAGTGATGTACTATGTGATGATGTTAACATACGATGAATGAGTTCTCAATGCCATTGTATTGTATGATGTATGACAGTAATGTGTTTATCCATATATGACTGTTTGAATCGGATGAATGATTATATAATCATGCATGTTGTTACAGTAATTATTATATCTGTAAAATGACAAAGCATGAAATCAACCTAATATCAAGATGGTTAAAAATGACAAGTGACCAATAGGGTCCAGATCCGGCATACTCAGCGTCTATCGCTGATACTACACTTATTGTGCAGGTTGTTGAACACGTTGAAGCCGAAGTGCGGGATTGGGTAGTTAGGACATTGTTGATTTTGGATTTATCGTTCATACCTCGTTATGTATTAAACGATTCCACTGGAAAGAGGTTGTAAGATTTGGATTATGTTTAGATGCTCACAGTAGTTGTACTTTTGATACTTAGATAGAAATGTAGGTGGTATCTCGTTGTCACTGCGGATTGCATTTTTAGGTTTAATTTTGTTAAGATGTTGTACTGCTACATCACTCGCATGGGCGAGTGGTGGCAAGTAACACCCATGTGAGTTCTATTAATGTAATTACTTCCGCTGTGAGACGCCTTTATTGCTGTTCACGTGAGCGACTATTACGTAATTATTGAGGGGTGTACAGAGACTCCCCTGTGGTGAGAAATATGGATGCGTGAGGAGGACCCACCCTACACTTAGCCTTTTGGCTACTTAGCATTATCAGAGATCTTTGACAAGATGGTGACCGAATGCGCATGCTCCCTCGGATTGGTTTGCGTTTGAGACGGGAGCTGACCTTGTTGTCGAGGTTGTGCCTGAAGTTGCTGCAACTGCAACGTTTGTGCTCCTTGCAAATGGTCGAGATCTCGTTGTGAGCGTCCTGGGTCTTGTTCATCAGAGCCGACATCATGTCCGCAGTTCAGCCATTTCGCCCTCTGATGAAGATGCAGATGGAGAAGGTCGGTTAGAAGGGACTCCTCCATAAGGAGTCTGCATGTATTGCCTCTGACCTCCTTAGTAGCCGGCTTGACTTTGGAAGTTGTGAGGGGGTTGATTCCCCTGATGCCATGGCTGCCTATACCCTTGGTTGCTCACATAATTGACTTCCTCAACATTCTGAAAGTCTGGCAAGTCAGGGCCCTGAGCATGTGGTCGTGCACTAACCACATTCGCCTGCTGATGATGTTTATTCATTGCAATTTGCTCCACCGCCTTCTGCAGAGCGCTAACCTTTGTGGACGTTTGAGCATTGCTCTCCAACAATTGCTCAAGACTTTGCATTAATTTTTCAAATTTGGCATCTCCCTCGTCCACTTGATATAGACCAGCGGTACCACCCCTGGATCCACTGTGGCCCAAAATCTAATCTCTTCGCAAAGAGATCCAATTCCACTAAGGAATTGATCTCCAGGCTTCTTCAGTATGTCTACACCAAGGGAGGATAGGATCATCGTCTTACATTAGTTGACCAATCCTTTGTAGAACAACTGAGATAGTTGTTCCTTGGTGAGGCCGTGGTGAGGACACGTACGCAGCAACCCCTTGAATCTGTCCCAAGTTTCACAGATGTACTCTGAGCCAGGTTGCCTGAAGTTGTAAATCTCGGCGATCATCTCCAGGGTGCGACTTGGAGGCAGGAACTTGTCATAGAACTTGGTTGCCATGTCCCTCCATGTGGAAATAGTACTGGAGGTCAGACTATGGTACCATTTGCTGATGTTTCCCGTGAGATTATGAGGAAAAAGGGAAAGTTGGTATATTGGAGGACGTTATCTAAGGAGGTTAGGCTGGTTGTGTGTTGTAAGAATTTGGTGATGGGGAGCAAGGCATCGTCCGGGTTCGACCCATCAAACATACCTAACTCTTTGACACAGCGGATTGATGATATGGCTTAAGTTTTTGCCATTCATCATATTCATTTTGTGTCAGGAGAGGGAGGGTCGATTGCTGATTTTTGGCCTTGGTTGGAAGGCCTATTAATGTTGCAGACGGTTGGTGTAGCCATTTGTGTAGAAAGTGTGCTTTGTAGGTTTCTTCGTTGTCTGATGGAGTGAAGAAGGGTTTTCTCGATATCGGGTCAAGGTTGGCTAGATCTTCAGGAAGGCTGGTTGACCGAAGCAGCATTCACCTTTATATGACTTTAAGAGGAGCAAAAACAAAATATTAATTTAACGAAGTATAGTATAAAAAAGTAATAATATAGAAATGTTACAAAACTAAAAGAAAAATAAATCGTAGTGACATGCCGGACAGAGTGTCGGGCGTCTTCCACTAATGCCGGATTTAATTTACCTGGCATCTTGCCCGGCTTGTTCAGACCGAGAAATGAATCAAAGAAATACAACAAGAGGAAGGAAAAATTAAAGCAAAAGACAAAAAGTAAGAGATCATTTATATGTCTCTATTATCATGGAAAACAAATTGGAGAGTAAATTGAACGAGCCGGGCTACGTGCCGGATATAACCTGCCGGCGTCGGACTTCCTCCTTTGTGCCGGGTTAACCATACCCGACGTGCCGGCCGGTAAAACTTGAAAGGAAAATAATTGAACAAGGTATAGAGAATAAGAGAAGGGAAAGATAAAACAAAAGTGAGTAGGAAGGAATATTTACAAACGACTCTAATAATTTGAAGAAAAAATGTAAAATGAAAGTTATGGTTGAATGTGTCGGATTGTGCGCCGGGTGATTCTTGTCCGGCTTCGGACTTCCTCCAAGATGCCGGACATAGGATACCCGACATAGTGCACGGCATACTCAACCTATGAACCAATTAAAACAACGAATAAAAAAATTTAGAGAATCAGGAATTGAATGTGCCGGGCACGGACATTCGGCTGTCCACCCGGCATATTCAACCGAATAACAAAATGGACAATTTAAATTAAAGAATCAAAGAATAAAGAACAAAGAATAGGACGTTTTACCGAATTTAGGACTTGGACTAATTCCAAGTCCCCGGCAACGACGCCATTTTGCAACAAGATTTTGTAAGGGGAAACTATGTACAAAAGAATGAAATAATTAAAGAAGAAAATAAATAAAAATAAACCCTACAACTCTATACGGGTAGCAAACAATTCCCAGGGAGTAGTGTGAGTAGATTACGACCGAGAGTATCGAACCCAAGGGACTTAATGAAAATCAATCCTAATCCGGGTGAAAACCTATTATAAACAGGGTGCAATTGAAAATAACAATTTAACTAAAAAGCCTAACTAATAAAGATTTGTCCTAGATTCGAGATTACAACAACCAAGTAACAACATGATCACGCAATGAAACTCCAAGACTCGAATTTAACCAAAGAAATGAATGTGTCGGATGTCCTGCCAGACACCAGATGCACGACACGTTCAAAGACTTTGAAGATGCCGGACACAAACATCCGGCACATTCAAATGTAAATACCATTTTCCTGCTTCGGATCTGATAACAAGAAACTCACTACCATTATCAAATCGAGCATATATCATGCCACAAAATGAACAAGATAGTGGGGAAAGATGGGTTAATTCTCAATTTTATGTTACCTAAATATAAGATGAAAACATTAAAGACCCATTAAGACTTCTTAACCAATTTTACTCTTGGGCTTTTCTTCCTCAAGTAGACTTTGCAAAAAGAGAACAAAGTGGCCAACACCATTCTCTTGCAAAAAGATTAAAGGCTTAATGAACACTTGAATTATATTAAAATAACCATATTGTTTACAAGGAAGGAATTCATCCCTAACCAAGAACAAGCAAGGAGTTCTACAACCATCTACACAACTACAAGAAAAGAGAGCACAAGAAGATAAGGAAATGGCTATAGCCTTAACCCGACAAGTTCTTTCTTCTTCGCGTGGATGGATCTATAGAAACTTCCTTGGACACCCAACAGTGGAGTGGATGCGGAAATAGAGATGTGAATGGAATGTATAGGGGTGTTGAAGTGTATCAATAAGTGCAACCCTTCGGCCTATTTATAGGCAACAATTTCTCCTTGTGCCAGGTGGCATGCCGGGTGAAAGTCATCCGACACCACATGTTAAATATGCGTAACCGTTAACGGCCAAAACTGTCAGCGAAATGTTACATGTGCCGGACAGGATACGTCCGGCACCGTACCCGGCATTGGTCAAACCGTCAACTGTAAATAACTACCGCCGCTTGGTCAACCGTGGCGACTTTTCACATATGCCGGATAGGATGTACCCGGAAACACCCCGGCAGCACTCCTTTTCTACTCCAGGCCTGTGTCGTGCAAGAGACATCCGGCTTCATGTCCGACATCACTTGAATTATTGCCTAGGAATTCGTTCCTTGAATAAAAAGCTCACAAAAGATAGTCTTTACAAATAACATACTTTAATGCATAATATAACATAAATACTAATTTAACCTTATTTACACTAATATACTCCTAAATCTAATACATAAAATAGGATATGTCTGCGGCTTATTGATAAGTGAGAAATACATAGACATTTAAGGGTTTAATTTACCTTGTACTTACTTTCTTTCAGGATAATATTACTCACTTATCGTATGTTTCCTCTAGTTTATGTTTTATTGGTTATCTCACAAATTTATTGGTTAAACATGAGGAAAACCAAGCTAGGAGCAAAGTACACGAAGAGACGAACGCGTGGGCGCAAACGGGGATCAAATCGGAGCTAAAACGAATATTTTAGAGGCAATTGAAGTTGGTCCGGACCAGTGTCCGGATCACCTGGTCCGGACCAACACACCCCAGCGCGCCATAGAAGAAAATCGACATGGTCCGGACAGTGGTCCGGACACGCGTATTCTGCCAGCGTACAGAGCATGTCGATGGGTGTGAATTGGTTAAATAATATATTTACCAATTCACACCGACACCCCCTTCATTTCTACCCCATTTTCACTATAAATAAACCTATAACCCCCCCCCCCATTAAATCATATCTCATTCCACCCCAAACTAATGCCATTTTTCCTCCATAAAATCTCCATTTTCTCTCCAAAAATCATACATCTCATCTACATAATCTCCACATAAATCCTCACTTCATCTCATCCCATAAAAACATTCCATTTTCCATACCATTGTTCTGTCCAACCTCTATCCAAATATTAGCAGTTAAATCTACTCAGTTTTAATGTCTGTCGTACTTACGATGTTTGTTTTTATAATTATGTGTGAGTAATAACTTTAGCCTCCCGGGTTGGGAAGCAAGCCTATTTTATACAATCGTGTTACGTATATTTTCTACTATAATCTGTTCAAGCAATATTTTGATTCTCGTTCTTAATGCGCTTTAATATTCAGGCCAATTATTAAAGTGATATTTGTAGTTCTCTTGTTAAAATGTGGTGCTGAGACAAGGTTCTAGACAGAAGAAGTCAAAACGGGTTAATGACTAGAAGCGAGTTTCACCTATAGGTTAATCTGTCTCCAACAGGTATTGTTAATAAAGCGATTAATTTATAATAACTTGGGCAAGGATTGCAGCTTGTTATTTAAATTAATCAGGGTTTATTGTACAAGGACCGTCAACGAACTAATTAAAATACCTGAGTTTATTGCTAAAATGGTAGAAGTTTATAAATAATTGAATAAAATAGGTGAGCAGAACAACCCAGGGTGCTTCTTAAAAACAAAAGAGTTTTATAAACCGCTATTATTATTCTGTTCTGATTAATTGTTCTTTTTATTATTTTGTTTGCATTAAGTGTTAAACCACAATCTCCCTAAAAAAGTGATAAGTTTCTATTCAACAGTCTAATTAGAATTCTCAGTTAATTTACACTATCAGTTAAACCACAGCAAGGTCCCCAAGAGTTCGACACCCCACAATTCCACTATTCCGCAAAACGATAGGTACACTGCCTAGGTTGTAGAAGTAGTCACATATTTCTCCAACAAGTTTTTGGCGCCGTTGCCGGGGACCTCCGGCACGGTTAATTGATAGTTTTTAATTCTATTGAGTTTTCTGTTTAGCTTTTGTTGTTCTTTAATTTTTATTTCTATTATTTTTGTTGTTACTTAACATTCTAACATTTACTTTCAGCAATCTAACATTTAAATTTCAGTAATCTAACATTTAAATTCAGCAATCTAACATTTAAATTTCAGTAATTTAACTCCTAACATTTACTTTTCTGTCAACTAATTACTCACATTTAATTTTCTGTCATTTAAATTCTGTCAACTAACTCCTAACATTTAAATTTCTGTCATTTAATTTCCAGTCATTTAAATTCTGTAATCTAATTACTAACATTTAAATTTCCAGCATTTAAATTCTGTCATTTAAATTTCAGCAATCTGACTTCTAACTTTTAAATTTCCAGTACACTAATTTCTAACATTTAATTTCAGTTTTTTAAATTCCCCTGTCATTTAATTTTCTGTTCTTTAAATTCCCTTGTCATTTAATTTTTCTCGTCATTTAATTTTCAGTTAATTAAATTCCAGCAATTTAACTCTGTCTTTATTTTATTTTAGTTTTTAATTAAACTGCATTTAATTTTCGTTCATTTAGTTTCGCTTTATTTACTCTAAAAAAAATAATATAGCTATTTGTTTTGTTAATTGCTTCTTTGTAATTTGGTTATATAATTTTCTTTAGTTTATCTTAACCTCTTAATTATCGCTGTTGTTTTCTATAGCTGTTTTCCATTTTTCAAACTGCAAGTTACTTCTATATATGCGTCGAACTCGATCTGCAGGTAGTCCTCAAAACGATCTTGAACCTGAAATTGAAAGATTTCTCCACAAAGAAAGACGTCAACAACGTATTGAGATGGCAACTCGTCAAACTCTCTGCGAGTACCAGCAACCATCAGTTGAAGGGAGGCCTTCTGCTATTGTCCTTCCTCAAGTTTCACAGGCTGAACTGGATGTCTGGCAATTCAAAACAAGTTTTATCACCACACTTTACCACCAGGGCCAATACAGCGGGCTAGATTCAGACGATGCTCCACACCATATATCTGCATTTCTTGATTTCTGTAACACTTTTAAAAACAGGAAATCTAAACAAGCGCATCCGTCTGCAATTGTTCCCCTATTCTTTAAAAGATGGCGCCTCCAGGTGGCTGAGAAGTTTACAACCCAGCAACATCCATAGTTGGGCCGAATTAGCAAACAAAGTTCTAGCGAAATACTATCCCCCGTCCAAAACAAGAGAGAAAATTGCTGAGATCACTAACTTCTATCAAGAACCAGGCGAGTCTCTTTATGATTCGTGGGATAGATTCAAAGAATTACAGATATTATGCCCACATCACGGTATGAGTAGCCAGGAACTTGTGTTATCATTCTTTAGAGGTTTAAATGATTCTAACAAATTGTTGCTAAGTTCCTCGTCTGGAGGAAATTTTATGAAAATGACCGGAGAAGAAGCAGTTGAACTACTGGACCAGATGACCGCCAACACCAGACAATGGTGTAAAAACAAGGGAAGAGGTGAAGCCAAGAAAGAAACCGGTATCTACAGTATTCCCCGCAGGATCATGTATCTGCTCAACTAGCTGCACTCACAAAAGTTGTGGAGAAACTAACTCTTAGTCAACCACAACAAAAAGCTGTGAAAACAGTGGCCACTTCCCCATATCTGACTCCCTGTTGCGAAAATTGTGGAGGAGCTCATGAAACCCTAGAATGCGATGGTTCAGGTTGCAACAGGACCCTTGAGGAGGTAAGTTTGATAACAACAGACCACCAAATCCTTATCCAAACTCATACAACCAAAACAATTGGAGGAGCAATCAACAACCATGGAGGAATTATGAGCCACAGACAAGCAACCAAGGTTTCAACCAAAACCGTCAACCTCAATACAACCGACAACAAGAGCAGCCAACCAACTCACAAGGAGATATGGGCGAACTGAAAGCATGATGAACCAGCTTTAAAGCAAGGTCAGGCAACAAATTCAAAATTTGCTGAGATAGAAGCTAAAGTTGCTGATCAGGCTACCATAACCAAAAATTTAGAAGACAGATAGGTCAGATTTCACAACAACTAGCTCAAAGACCAACAGGGTCACTCCCTAGCCAGACTGATCCAAATCCAAGGGAGCATGCAAAAGCGATAACCCTAAGAAGCGGAAAGAGCTGGTATCGATGTCCCTGAAGCTGAGAAGAAACCTGACGAACAAAGAAATCCTCAATCTGACAAAGAAGAAGTAACAATTCCCAAGGAGAAGGAGTCTCCTGCATCCCTTACTATTAAACCGTCAGAGGTTTCATATGATATTCCAATCCCATTTCCTGATAGATTAAAGAAAAAGAATTTGGATGACCAATTTGGAAAGTTTCTTAACATTTTTAAGAAATTAACTATTAACATTCCTTTTTCTGATGCCTTAACACAAATGCCTATTTATGCAAAATTTATGAAAGATATTTTGTCTAACAGGTGATCTTTACAGGAAAATGACACGGTAAAATTGACCGAAAGAGTGTCTGCAATACTCTTAAAGAAGCTACCACCAAAGTTGGGATATCCAGGTCTCCCTATCATTCCTTGCGCAATTGAAGACATAAATTGTGGTAACGGGTTATGCGATTTAGGAGCAAGTATTAACTTAATGCCTTTATCTATCTTTAAGAAATTAGGTATAGGCCAATGCTCTCCTACTCCTGTGCAGCTACAACTAGCTGATCGTTCCATAATCCACCCTAAAGGAAAAGTTGAAGATTTAGTGGTTTCTGTTGGCAAATTTATTTTTCCCTGCTGATTTCATTGTTATTGACATTGAGGAAGATAAAGATGTTCCACTAATCCTAGGTAGACCTTTTATGAGAACTGCTAGAACTTTAATTGATGTTGAAGGAGGTAAAATAATTTTAAGACTTCATGATGAACAGCTAGTTTTTGACATGACCCGGAACATGAAGCGTCCTTCTGATACACAAATCTGTTTTTCGATTGACACTGTTGACTCTTTAGTACAGGAGACGTTCCTCAGCAAAGATGAAGAAACGATTTTGGAAAGATGTCTTATGGCATCTTGCGAAGCTGATGACGAAAATCCTGCTATTGCTCTCATGGCTGAAGAGTTAAACAAGCATAAGCCATATTTCCGTTCCTACCAACAAAGATTCGAGCCAGTAGAAAGAAACGCAGACAGACCAAAGCCATCCATCGAAAAAGCACCTACAGTCGAAATGAAACCTCTTCCCCCTCATTTAAAATACGCTTTTCTAAAAAAACCATCTGATTTACCAGTTATTATCTCATCTAAATTATCAGTGTAGGAGATGCAACTTTTAGGGGTGCTACGCAAACATACGACGCTATCGGTTGGTCGATAGCGGATATCAAAGGAATAAGCCCATCTCTGTGCTCTCATCGAATTTATATGGAAGATGATTTCAGGGCATTGGCACAACCACAGAGGCGTCTCAACCCCGTTCTAAAAGAGGTGGTCAAGAAAGAGATCATAAAACTACTTGACGCTGGCATTATCTATCCAATTTCAGACAGCAAGTGGGTAAGCCAGTGCAGGTGGTACCAAAAAAGGGAGGAATAACTGTAGTTCCTAACGAGAAAGGTGAGTTGATTCCTCAACGCACTACTACTGGTTGGAGGGATTGTATTGACTACAGGAAATTGAATACTGCCACACGTAAGGATCATTTTCCCCTGCCCTTTATTGACCAAATACTGGAAAGGTTAGCAGGTAGGATTACTATTGTTTTCTAGATGGCTATTCAGGATACTTTCAGATCCCAATTGCTCCAGAGGATCAGGATAAACTACTTTTACCTGTCCTTATGGAACATATGCTTATAAAAGAATGCCGTTCGGATTATGTAATGCACCAGCTACTTTTCAACGGTGTATGATGGCTATTTTCTCTGACTACATTGAAAAATGTATAGAAGTCTTTATGGATGACTTCTCTGTCTTTGGTTCGACATTTGATACTTGCCTGGAGAATCTTGATCTTATTTTGGCCAGGTGTGAAGACACAAATCTAGTCCTGAACTGGGAGAAATGTCACTTCATGGTTCGTGAAGGGATCGTGCTAGGACATAACGTGTCTTCAAAAGGTATTGAGGTGGACCGCGCTAAAATTGAGGTAATAGAAAAACTCCCACCTCCTACTACTGTAAGAGGTATCCGAAGTTTTCTTGGACATGCGGTTTTTACAGAAGATTCATTAAAAACTTTTCCAAGATTTCAAAGCCTCTCTGTACTCTACTGACTAAAGATGCTAAATTTCATTTTTCTGATGAATGTTTAGCAGCTTTTAATTTGTTAAAAGAAAAACTTGTCTCTGCTCCTATTGTGGTATCACCCGACTGGTCCCAACCTTTTGAAATCATGTGTGACGCTAGTGATTATGCATGAAATACCCCTAACATTTAAATAATTAAATATAAGTAAATAAATATTATTTGAGGAATTATAAATATTATTTGGGGGATTATGAACCCTAAGAAAGTATATAAACACTTGGGCGTTAAAAGCGCACCTAAACTCCTTAAGGTCAAAAACGTGCGTTAAAGCCCGACCTTAAGATAAACAAGATATATAAGCTATAAACTTCACATGAAGTTAACCAAGGATCATTATATGATCTTCAGAACACAGGACTTCATCTAAAATCGAGTGAAAATACAATATGCTCGGGAATTCCCTTAAAGGCCCCTTAAGGCCCGAAAGTCTCGGAAATGCCTTATAAAATAAAATAAAGGGCATTACACCTCATTTAAAATGCATAATAGTACCTTAATGAACATTTAATATGAAGTTCTCAAGATAAATTCTCAGTTAAAGACAAAATACTCGGGAGAATTTCTTAACACTCCTTTTTGCCCGGGTAGCCCGAGAATTGTGTTCTGAGTTGGTATAACCCCATATAACTCAATGTAACACCTTAAAATATTATTATTGACTATAAAAAAACATTTATAAACACTTGGAACACATAGCGACTAATTATTTTCCAAAAAATTCCTTAAAGCACAAAAACGCACCTTCGGGTGTCACAAAAATGCGTTTTACGCAATTGCCTTGAAGTTTTTGAGGTGCCACGAGTTGATAAACTTAAAATTGGATAAAATGAACATCTAAATAAATTGATGGCAGTACTAAATTCATAGTACAAATGGGGGCGATTTTTAGGACAAAAAGGTACCTAAAATCAGCATTTTTACCTTAAAACTTTCATCTTTTACCATAATAAAAATGTACCAATTAAATGCTGGAACCTATTACACATATTAGTATGGTCTTAGTAAATATAATGTGACAGGAATTAAAGCAAAAATCAGTCTCAATTGATCTCAATACCATGCGTCAAAATGGGTCAATTTTGACTAGTTTGATTTAAAATTTTTGGCCTAATGATAAGATGACTCATCTAACATGTATTATGTGATATTATAGCAATCAAATACTGACAATGAAGCCTCCTCCATCGTGAGCCTACACAAAGAAACAACAAGGAGAATTAATATAAGAAAGTAAAAGAATTAGAATACAAATTAGAACTACTTTTGACTAGGTGTTGCAAGCAAACAAAAATCAAGTTGCTACTACCTCATGTGCAGCCGATTGGGACCAAGAAAAAACAAGGATTATTGCTGTCTAATTATTCAAGGAGACAGCTACCTAACAAGCACAACTCTATGTTAAATATAGACTAGGAATCAATTGTCTCCAAACAGCTCACATTACCGATTTCAAGCATAGAAAGGAAGTCTACTTGCTATACAATAATTAAACAAAGACATCAACTAATTAGCTAGCATGTTCTCTGGTCAAAAATCAAACAAAAAAACAGTGGACACCTACATCCAATAAAACCGAGAATGATAAGAAGAAAGGAGGAAGATTGACATGTTTATTGCCTTAGAAAATTCAAAGGAGACATATACCTACCTTGCTCCTTGTCTTCTAGTTACAATTTTCAATCAAGCTCCTTTAATTTCCTTGCAATCATCCGTATGCCTAGTCAAATAAGAGACCATGGTGGTCAAATTTTGGAATCAAAATAATCTAGATAATGTCATAAAATAATGACATGTTACATGACAATAATTTCCAAGTTGATTCCTTTCATCCATCCCTTATTTCCCTTACGTAACTCCTCATTTCTTTCTTGCCTTCACCTTGGCCGATTGGTAAGATCCCTCTTCTCCTCTCTTTTCTTCTTCTCTCCTAGCTTCAAGCTCCAACAATGGATGTTTAAGTTCTAACTCCATTTTATGTCAAAATTCCTAGCTAATTCTACAAAGCAAGAATCAAGTAGCAGATCTGTTCAAGAGGTCTGACTTCGGGAGAGATTCTGTAATTTTCAGTAAGTTATCTCGAAATCTTCCCAACATCAAACTTGTTCCTCTTCGAATTAGCTTTCCATACATATAAAGATCATTAATTTTCATGGTGTATTCCGTTCTGGGTGAACAAAAGAAGGCGAAGTGGTTCACAGCAGAGAATCTGTTCAATAGGTCTCAGCTCGGGAGTTATTCTGATTTTTCCGTAAGTTTTCTCAAAATCTTCTCAACACAAAAGTTGTTCCTCTTTGAATTAGCTTTCCAACCATATAAGGATCATTAGTTTTCGTGGTCATTTCAGTTCTGAGTGACAAAAACCGCAGAGAGTGCGCAATCTGGAAATTTCGGTAAGATATGGTGATCCTTATCTTCCTCCATATGGTGTCTATAATTATTGCCGAATTTTAGAGTTTCTAAATCAATATTATCTTCATTATTTCATGAAGGAAACTTGGATCTACAACCATCTCAAGGTGTACCAAAAATACCTTGTTAAATTCATATGGTAAACTCTTGTAAAATTACTCCTAGTATTATTTATAAATCCTTGTTAAAAGTCTAACATTTGGATCTCCTAAACCTATGTGTGGAGGCCGAATTCTCTTCAAGAAAATAGCATTGGAAGAGCTTGGAATTCAAGGAGAAATCAAGTACAAGAATTGTCTTGATTTAAGGAGTAAGTTATATAATTAAGGATTATTAAGTTTAAGTTTGATTTAAGCTTCAAACTTTGGTATAAAAATTTATGTAAGAGCCTTAGAAATATTAAGGCCGAAAATATGGAGTTAAAATATCAAGAAAATAATTTATAACATATAAGGTAAGATTATTACCTTAAGGTGTAAATTTGTGTCACAAAAATTAATTAGGATACTTGTAACACCCCAACTCAATCCAGATGTGGTCTCGCAACTTAACAATATATATAAACATGTCACGGGAATTCTTTACAATCCAGGACCTTGCCACGGTCTGACTACAGAATATACCGAACATTAGTACAACAATCTTAACCATTTACATATCCTTCTTACAACCCCCTCACATCCTATACATCTTACTAACTCAAATTGCCATACGAGTGTACATGCACAACTCGTAGGCCACACTTAACCCGTAACACTTGTACCCCTTCTTACTCTCGCGATAGCCGCTTCCTGATGTACCTGTGTAGTAAAAACAGCCCCCAAAGGGGGTCAGCACGAATGCTGGTACGATCCCCTCATGGCCCCCAAGCTAACGTGGCTACGACGACTAATTGTCGATATCATGGAGGTTGATTAAATGCACAACATAATAGTAAATGCTGTAAACAACAATCCATATGAACAGTCAAAGTTCACACACAATGAACGACTTAAATGCGTTCCCTCAATTAGAGAGTTAATTGTGTAACTCCTTAAGTTATATTTCCTCTTAATCTTAGTCCATCCTTATCTCACCTCAATCTTAATCTTAGAAACAACCACCCTTTAATAAGGAGTGGATGTAGCTTATCTTAGCCTTAACAATACAAACCATCCTTTAAAAAGGAATGGTTGCAACTTATCTTATCCTTACCTTATGTATGCCAACCGTTCTCTCATTGGGAACAGGTTAGCCCTTAGTTCGTTGTTTACTTTGTAGGGCTTGGTTAACCCTAGCCAGCAGCAGGACACTTACCGGCAATAAACAACATTCTTAAATTGTTGGGGATGTAGGCTTGATCCCCCCACACCATCTTAAAGCCACCTACCTTGGACTGGATGTCCAATGTAGCGGAGCCGGTCAACCGACCCAAGGCTACTAGTCCGAGGACTAGTCCTTAATCGGAAGTCGAATCTGCTATAGATACCGACCCCCTTTCCTTAGCATGCATGACCGGAGATCGGTCCCGGGTTTCCTCACTCAAGTCCCAGTTAGTAGTAATCTCAAGACCATGTTTGTTAGTTAACCTCTTTCGGTTCATATCGTCCCTTATTAGGGAGCGTTCCTTAGTCTCACTCAATTCCTTACTAAACATTGGTTAGTAAGTTCTCACGGTATGTTGTGTTAGTTTTCAAACATCTCACAACAATACAATAAATATAATATTCCGGTTGCATGCTTTATCTTGTTTAGTGAGCACACAAAACAAATAGCACACAAGCCGAGGGACACCTCGTTAGCAAGCAGGTCACAAGAGAACTGTACCGTTCACCGTTGGCCGTTCAGTTGCTTAATCTCTTCCGGAGTCCAATTTCCAAGTCCTAAAACATTCATTCAGTTTTAGGTTATTAATCACTTAACTCAATTCAACTTACTTATCTTACTTAACTTACTTAACCCTTAATGATCCCATCCTAACACCTTTTAAGTCTTACAACTTAATCTTACGAACTTAATCTTAAGCTTTTAAGTTTATTTTTAACTTAATCCCTTAGGTCTTTATACCACTAATCATCATTACCCCCTTAATGGGGTACCATTAATACCACTAAACTCTCTTAGGGTTCCTTTTTTTTTTTTAGTCTTAAGGGTCGACCGACCCACCGACCGACCCAACCCCTGGGTCGGTCCATTACATAAACTTTTCCGTCTTTTGAAACCCATCCGTCCGACCCAGAGCTAGACCGACCGACCCAAACCCTCTGGGTCGGTCCATTACAGAACCCATTTCCTACGTTAAATTTTTGCCCGACCGACCCAAAGCTAAGCCGACCGACCCAAGCCCTCTGGGTCGGTCCAGTCCAGAGACATTCCGGTTGGCTCAACATGGCCCGACCGAGCCAAAACTGGGTCGGACCCTGGGTCGGTCCACTACAGATTTTTCTCTTAAATTGCTCTTTCAATTCCAAACTCTTCCACAAGTGTCCTAATAGGTCCAACACCATCTTGGCACTTTAAACCCACCTTATAACCTCCACCAAACTCATTAAAACAACTTCCAAAGATCTTCTCAAACATGTACTCAATTCTTACAAAGCTCCCAACACTTAGCACTTATTTTCTTACATTTCTCACATGGATTTTGCCTAAAACTTCAATTAACCAAAGTGTTTCTTTTCAACCCATATAACTCCTCCTTAACATCATTGCACTCCATCTTGCTAGTTAAACCTTCCAAGGTCATCATGCATGTCCATGCATAATTCTCTTCTTTTCATTTGTTACTCATCACTCCTAAACTCTTGAGCTTACTTATACATTCTTTTATTCACTTACTCACCTTCCTCATGATCACACGCTCTCTTACATTCCTAGTCATTTTCCTTGACGTTTGAATACATTCTCCCTCACCTTTCTCTTCCATCACCTAAGTCCACTTATTACAATCTAAACTAAACCTCATTAGTCCTCTACTAACATCATCACTACTTAGGCAAGCTTCCCAAGACTTTCATTGATATATTCCCAAGTTCATACCTAAATCATCTTAAGCATTATACACCTTCTCCTTAAAACTTATGCACAAGTCTTACCATTCCTCATACCATGACTTTGGTGCGTTCAATGCACCCATCTAAACTCTAATTTCCTCATAGGCATCTCTAGGTCATTCTAAACCTCAAGAACTCCTTAGTTAGCTCCTTTCCACTCAAATTCCTCGTAGTGACTCCTAGTAAATCCTAGATCATATTAATTCACCACCATCACCTAAACACTTATTTTCTACTCAAATTTCGCCATAGCTCCTCTAGTATCTTATCATGCCCAAACACATTATTTTTCCTCATTCAACCATCTCACACATATCAAGTTCTTTCTCATCATATCTCATCACCCAAACCAACTCATTCACAACAACTCAATATATTGCAATAATCTTAAATTGCATAGCCCTAAGGCTCTTAAATGACATGGCTCTTAGGCCCTTAAATGACTTAAACTTAAACACTGAATTTCCCACATATAAAAGCTTTCAACCTGCAAATACACCCATCAATCTCATAGTAGTTATAATGCTCTTAAAATCCTCCTTAAACTTATATTACTAACTCATTCCCATTGGCTCCTTAGTCACAAGTTCACAAGCTTATTTAAGTTCTTTTCCTTAGGTTACATAACCCATTACCTAATGTAAGCCCTAGGCTACATTGGTACCCATCTAAAACTCATTCCTTAAACCTTAAACCACCATTAGGTAAATAATTTACCTTGTTTTCTCAAGCTTATCTTAACTTCCTCCTCAGACCTTCTTCTTGCATGAATATCGGCCACCACTTAAATTCCCCTTGATAATGTTCTAATCAATATTCAATGACTCATATGAGTACTAAACAATACACTAACCTCAAGGAATAAAAACCTAGGTTAGAAATGTGTTCTAAGGCATAAAAGTGGATGATTACCTTTGAAGTCTCAAGATAGACTTTGGCATTGAATGAAATACCTCCACTAGTCCTTGGTGAATAAATCAAGCTAGAACAAGGCATAAAAACATAGCCCCATGAGAAGGAATTTTCGGCCATGTAGAAGAAATGATGGAAACATGGTTTTTCTTACATTTTCTTTACCTTAAGAGAATGGAGAAGCTAATGAGCTCTTCAAACTTGATTTTCCTCCATCAATGGAGTTTTCTCATGGCACCAAACTTGAGCTTTGCAAGATTTGAAAAGATAGAAAGCTAGAGCTTGAGCTAACTAAGAATAATATGTGTTTAGTTTTTGATTTGGAGCTAAAATGAGTGAGTTGTAGACAAAGCAAGGTGGTGGTGCCATGGGTGCTGCTTGGAGACGGTTTAGAACAGAGAGAAGAGGAAGAAAATCGTGGAAGAAGAAGAGAAATGAAGAAGAGAGGAGAGAGGTAGGTTAATATAAAGTATTTTACTTTAATAAAGCAAATAGTACTCCTTTTACTTATCTCTTCTTTCTTCCTTATTTGATAAAGTCTATGGTGACTCACCCTTAGAAAACCGGCCCCCTCATTATAACCAAGATATTTATGGTCTTGTTTGACCAACTAATTGACTTAAGTTGATTAAAACTTAAACTAGTCACTATTTGGCACTATTCACTAATCAGTGCATATATTTCTGAAATTTTTGATTTCCCATTGATTTAGACTTCCTAATGTGATACTAATTAGTACACATGTTGATTAAAGAGTAATGATGGACATTTAGCCACTCAAAACTCAATTCTAAGGCAATTTCTCAAAAATGTGCTTTAAGACTTCTTAAAGCACATTTTGTGTTTTAACTTGTTTTCAAGCTTGGTTTTCTTTGCTAATTGATTTAAAATGTCCATTAGCATATTACTAAAGTCTTATAATGGTATTTGGGTGCTAATCAAAGTCACTCCAAGCTTAGAGCACGTTTTTGCCCTGATTGCCCTTAAAGCACTTTCTTGTGTTTTCCTTGGTTTAAATTGTCTACCAATCTTTCTAAGGCATATTCTAGCCTTACTACATCATAATTTGATGTTTACTTAGCATACTTAGGTTTGGGGTATTTCAATACTTATATGGCCAAACCGAATTATCTATGAGTAAAAGGTTCTATTTTGAGTTTATAATCATTCTAAGTCATTAGCATAATTTTTAGAAGTGTTATATGGCTTATATACATTTATATGTATTTATTATAAGGTTTAAATCAAGTTTTAAAATCATATGGTAAAGATTTATTTAAGGCCGAGAATGAAATGTTTAATTTGGTGATTTTCGAAATATATAAGTATATTAGCTTATATTATAAATTTTGGGGATATTTAAAATAGCTACAAGTATTTAAATGGCTAGTTTAATAAGTTATGTGGCTAAAATGTAAATTTTGAAAAGTTTGGTGTATGAATAATAATTGCCGAGAGTATAAGGAGTGTTTTGGTATATTTATGTTATAATATAAGGTAGGAATTAATATTATGGATTTTGGTGAATTTAAATAAGTGGTTAAGTGTTAAAATAACATTTTATAAAGTTTTGGGACTATTTTATAGTTATTGGAAGATATAGAGTATGGCCGAGAATTACTTAAGATTTTATAGGTTTATTAAAGTATTAAATATGAAATTAAGTCTTGGTCAAAGTGTTGACCAAAAACTTTGGGTTAAAATGATTTATGACATAAAATATTTAAACTATAGTTATAAGTTAATATGTAACTTATATAAAGCTTTGGGATTTAAAAGTGATAAAGGAAAATATAAGTGAAACCAAATTATGATTACCGGAAATTATATGTGGTTATTTAATAATTTGTTAAGTTGTTGGGTATAAAATGAATACCGAAATACTGAGGTTGGTCATTTGGTAAATTAAAAAGGTAATGTGGATGATTAAGAATTATAAAGGTTATAAGGTTATTTTTGGCAATTTATAGAAGTTAATAATTGTTTTACAGTTTCTGAAAATTAATATGGGTATTTAATAATTATAAAAGTATATGGTTGTTTGGAAAATTGTGGAAGTTAATGGGTTCAAATATGATTACCGGAAATTATATGTGGTTATTTAATAATTTGTTAAGTTGTTGGGTATAAAATATGAATACCGAAATAATGAGTTGGTATTGTAATTTAATAAGGAAAGGAAGAAAAACTAGGTAATATAATGTAATATGATATTATGGAGTATAATATAAAGTTTATAAAATAAAGGTGGTTATAATATAACTAACTAAATAATATGAAATAAGGAATAAGTGGAAATAATTATGAGTATATAATAATGAGATAAGGATATACCGTATAATGGAAATTCATTATCACATGTGAACTCCACATAAAATAATGAACTGCTAGGTTATCTAGAACCACTGTTAAAATAACAGGGGAAAATAAATGACATACGAAGTTATTATACAACGAGTATAAACATTACAGTGACAGTACTATAATATTTAATGAATAGTTATATTAATATTACCCGGTATTGCATGTTTAAATAACAGCGTACGGGGAGGGACTACTGTACAGGAGTTTGTCAAGCTAGCAGTTACTTGGTGAACAGTATGTTAATTGTGTAGTCTGAATGTCCTAAGGATTATCCTAAGGTCCAGACATTAAGTGTTTAAATGCTTAGAACGATATCTATGATTTTATGTGAATGATATTGTATGGTATTGCCTAAACTGTTGCGTTGTATCTTATACGCGAATGTCTTATGACTAAAAGTTATACATCTAAACAAAAAAAAGAGACTAACTGACCTTTAGATATTATTGAACCTAACAAGGGTCAAATGGGATAGTCTTATTTCAAGTATTGGTTATTATGTCCCTGACCAAAAGGGCTAACTTATTAAGAGAGGAATCCGGATTGTTTCGACTTTCTGGTTGCGCATTGTGATCACTACGAGAGACTTCAATGGGGAGTCACTCAAAGGAAATCCATCAGCCACATTCGGGGATGGCGGAATGCACTGCCGTTGGTGCACAGGTTCGACCGGATCGGTCAATGTATATATCTATCCAGGGCCATAAGGTCAGCTGGTAACGGTTCCTTTGGAACCCAGTGGACACACTGTCTATTTTCGCAGGTTATTAAGGGTTGTCTTGACAGGACGCCTGAGGTAAAATTAATTGGAAATGTTAAGTGGTTGATTTAAAAGGATAAGGGTCATGTGACCTACTAACAAGAACAGTTGTTTAATATGTGCCCCTTATTTGGGTTGTTGGTGTTGATTATTGGTTGATGTGTATTATTATGCACTAAATGTTGCAGGTGAACTGTTTGTGATTGTTTAATGTTTACAGTTATTACTGTTGTTATTGTGAACCGGTATTTCATGTAAAGAATCTAATATCAAGATGGCTAAAACGACTAAAGGAATCTAGATGACTTAAGATCACATTTAGCATACCAGCATTTCGATTGCTAAGCCCTTCAGTGGGCCAAACATTCCAGGTTATTGAAGAAGACTCAAGCCGGAGTGCGGGACACGGGGGTAGCTGAAGTGTTGCAGCAACACCTTGGTTTATTTTGTTTTGTAATGAGGAGATTGTTGTATTCAGTTAGTTGCTCATTTAGTTGGACTTGGTTTGTAATAATTAGAAGTGCTCAGTATCTATTCATCACAGCGTGTAGAGTTAAGGATTGTTGGATGGATGCCTTGTTACTCACAAGGGTGAGTAACGGCGTGTAACACCAAGGAAGTTAGTTTTATTTTCCACCGCGAATTATTATTTATTTTGCTACGAATTGCGACGTCGTTACAGGTTTAGGATTAGGGGTGTTACAAAAAGTGGTATCAGAGCGGAGTACCGCTCTGATGAAAGATACTGAGTCTAGGACAATGAGCATAGGAATATTGGGATACGGGAAACGTCCGTGAGGATTCGTGACTTAGAAAAAACCCTAGGGATATTTTACTGCTAGTAGTAAGCTTACCTACATGATTGTGTTTGTGTATGACGGTGTAGCAACCGAGTAGAAATAATAGTATACTGTTATAGATGTCGACAAGCGGAAGACCATGTGAAGGCAGCAGTGGACGCAGTGGCGAGACACCGGCAGATGTTTCAACAGTACCAGACCTAGCAGCAGCCATGGCAGACTTCGCGCAGCAACTGGGAGCTCAACTTATGGGAGCCATACCCCACCCGCCGCAGCCCAGGGAAACCAACTGGTTGAAGAGCGTTGCAGACGCGAGAGTACCAACTTATTTAGGGGATCCGGACCCCGCCGCACTGGAGAAGTTCATTGCAGAGCACCAAAAAGCGTTCAAGGCTGTTAGAGTTCCAGAAGACCAGCAGGTCGACATCGCCGTGTACAACCTGAAGGACGTAGCTGACATTTGGTGGCGGTCTGTTGAGGGCCACTGTAGAGCTACACCAAACTTTGGATGGACAACGTTTGTAGAAGTGTTGCGGGAGAAATTTTACCCCGAACACATAAAGTAGGGGAAAAGGCAGGAGATCAACACCTTAATCCAAGGGAGTCAAACAGTTGACCAGTACTACGCAAGGTGCACCAGTTTGTTAAACTACATACCAAGAGTCGACTACTCCGACGCGGAAAGGAAGAAGAGAAAGTGTACTGAAAATGATGATGGTGGAGCAACCTCTGGCGATTACCAGAAGAAGGGGAAGAAATCCTTAGATATGAAGAAAGGGCGAAAGGACTTCCATGGTCAGAAGACGAAGGAGCAGGTCCCTCGTCTGACCGGCCCAGCTATTAAAGTTCAGCCACTAAGAACAGCACCACCTAGAGGCAAAAAGCCAACCCGACGTCACTATGACTGTAAACGTTGTGGAAACGATTACCCAGGCGTAGATTGCACACGAAGGAAGGTGGAGTGCCGCTATTGCAAAAAGGAAGGTCACAGGGGGAGTATGAATGTTTTTCCAATCCAGAGAGCCGAGTATACAAGGGAGCTAAAAGTTCACAGAGAACACCAGCTATGGAAGCAGGCGGACCCAGAGGAGGTCAAGCGCTGCAGACTAATACCTATACTAGAGGACCGGTAGGACGGCCATCCTCATCGGGAGTCGGAAAAGAAAAGAGATAATTCCATGAAGAAATACCCTGTACTCAGTGGGAACTTCAGGCGCTGAAGCTAACGCTTAGCGCAAAACCGGTAAGCCTAGAACTTAACCCTAATGCATGATCCATGAATATGTGTTTATAATTATCAGTCGATGAGACCTATATGTGATTAATAAGTATCAAAATTTAGAGAGACCTAACTTGGGTAACCTCTCACCTAATAGGATACTTCGATATATATATATATATTTTCCCTTACCTATGAGATCGAGGTCACCTGAGCCTATGAGCGAAGGTTGGGAGTATTTAGAGGCATAATGCCAGGTACTAGACACGGTATGATCCTACTTAAGAAGTACTTAACTATGGTAAACAAATAACTATTATTAATGGATGTAGGGCTTTGGGGATTGACCTTTGAGGATTTTATATTCCAGGATACGGGAGTGGATAAAACTTAAATTACATAAGGAATGGGTAAGGATTGGAATCCACAGGTTAAGTTATAAAATGAGGTAATAAAGGTAGATAGAGTGATAAGTGTGAAACATATAGGCTTTTTAGGGTTTAAATATCTTATAATTTGTAACAATTCAGGCAATGTTTCCCACTTATTAGGTGTTTTTCCTAAGATTGATGTTTTGATAAGAACTAATGTATTTTATATGCTAAATACAGGAAAAACCCAGGAAATAAAGATTATACATCATAAGGATTACAACACAACAAACGGGGAACAAATCAGGAGAAGAGACACAAAAATTGGTCTTGTCCGGATCAGTTTGGCCGGACACAAAGTCGGACATCTCTTGTCCGGATCAGTTTGGCCGGACACAAAGCCGGACATCTCTTGTCCGGATCTGTTTGGCCGGACGCAAGCCGGACGTGACCTAAAAATCCAGATCCGAGTTCACGTTTCAGATCTAAAACTCTGTGTCACGTCCGGATCCGGACACGATCCGGACACGATCCGGACGTCACACAGAATTGAAAAATAAAAATGCGCTGCGCAGATAACTAGCCTTTCGGCGTAATTATCAGACGGCGCAATTATCAGAGGCGACTGCAACATTTATTAACACAAGGCCATACTCAAATAATTGTATCCACTAACCTTTGTTCTCATTTCTAATCCTATATAAACTCCTCTCCAGGCTCCATCTCAAATCGCACCTGACTACACAGTCTCCTCTCCTCTCTGTTAACCCTCTCACTCACGATACACTCCATCTCCATTCATCAGCCTCCTCCACAAAACTGCATCGCTCACCCACATAATCCGTAATCATTCCAAAACCTTCATAATCTTCACCCCTCACTCACACACACATCCCCATACGCATAATTAGCCGCGTCCGACCCTTGTCCGGATCCGGACACACACAACCGACTCACGTCCGGATCACGTCCGCCTGGACTTAGCCGGACACCTCACGTCCGGACCTACGTCCGACCCTGTTGATCCGGACAACTCACAAAACTCACCAAAATTTCCACTTTCGCCCCATTTCACCCAGTTCACTCCATTATCACCAAGACCAACCTTCAAGCCAGCATACGCAAGGACAAAGGACGGAGCGAGCAAGAAGATCTTCGTAACAGATGATTTCTCTCAACTCTCTCTCATTTATGATTATAATCGCTATGTCTAGCTAAGAGGATTTACTCTAGGGGAAGGGATGTTGTAATTAGTTAAACTCTGCATTATTTTACTGCTTTATTGAGACAATTTGGATTGTTCAGGTTAATGCTTTTAAGTGCTTTTAATAAACGTCATGAATTTATTATAAGCCCTCGAATCATGTTATGATCAGATAAGGTGATTAGCATTGATGGTCCTATTAACCTGTTACCTGTGATAATTGCAATCGGATAGATTACATTAGTCACTAGGAGCTTTAGTCCGGACCAAAACCAGACTAGTAATTCTGTGCAATAAAACCATCTAGATATACTTGCTAGGTCTAGATTAGAACTACATGCCCTGTCTAGATGAGCTATCTGGAATTAAGACTTAATGCAGAATAGATAATTGAGAATTACAAGCCGATCCAAGTCTCCACTTAAGTAGTAGAATATGCAGAACCTAGCTAATGAAACAACTCCCTGAACCTAGAGTACCGTTCACACTCCCAAGACTATCACTTTAATTTATCTGCTATTTACTTTCTTGTTATCTATTTGTGAAATCCAAAACCAAAACAAAACCCCCTTTTTGAGTTAACCATTACCTAAGGCTAGACTTACTTATCGAGTCCCGTGGATTGACACCCAGGTCGCTTCATTGAATTACTATACTATTTCGACCGGGATTTTTGCAACCTGACGATCTATTGAATTATTGAATTCTAGGATTATTTCTAGGCTTTTAATATACCAAATAAATCGTTTGCATAGAGCATAAGCTCCTAGGATACCAGTTGAATCATTCTCCATAGGAGATGACATTGAGTTTTATAAAGTAATAAGAAAATGATGGATAAAGCAAACAAAATTATTTGGGAAGTCAGGATACGTTGGAGAATCCAAATTAGTGTACCATAGAATTAAGAGTATTAAACCGAGAATAACCTTGGAAAAAAAGGGGAGAGAGAAAGCACAATGAGGAATACAAGTTAGTTTTACATGGACTGCCAAAGGGCATTATCAACTGTCCAAACTTACAGTAACTACAAATTATGACCTGCCTAAATAACGAGCAGATGTCATGAAAAGGAATATATTAATTAAAATAAAATATGTAAGACTATAAGAATTGTAAAAAGGGTTTGAGGAAGATCTACGCATAAAGATCAAACACTGAAATTTTATGGGATACCACAATTGTAATGCCCAACCTTAATCCGAAATTTTTGCGCGGAAGCGAGACCCCAAGGGGCTCTTACGGATTAGGCCATAAGACCAATTAGGCATCACCGGCGTTGGGTCCAAAGACCCAACCAGCCTATTTCTCAGTGCAGATGGAACAACCATCCACTTAGCCACAAGCAAGAGTCAATAGTGGACTTAAACCTCCCAACGACAAGTTCCTTCACTAACTCACATTCCCGTGGCCCACTTGCCTCGGTCGAATGCCAGGCCGCAGCTCAGACTGAGTCAACTCCGTCCCTCTCCCTGCAGCCCGAGTACATGTGCGTCCCTTAGCGGCCGCACTCGTCCTCGGCACCGTCGGGCCTCCAACAGTCCAACAGCCAAAGACCCCAACTAGTACGAGTCAGTAAGGTGTGCTAACGCGGACCACGTCGCACCTTGTCTCCGCCCTGTTCCAGGACTCAACACTTGCCGAACCGTAAGACGGCTCTGATGTGCAATGCCCCTTGCACCTTTCATGGCAGGAGTCATACAATCAGGATGACCCTTAGTTGCCTCGTGCCAGTGGTCACACTAGCACTCGCAACCTAAGGGCGGCATTGACCACAAGGTGGTCATTACCTCTTGGAGTCGATACCAAGCCATCATGGGGACATGCATGCTCACTGGCTTGCCCGGTCCCTTTCAGGCCCAGGCAGGTGCCTTCCACAGCACCCACTAACTGACCTAAGGGTCAGCACTGAGCACAACATGCTCAGACTATGGAGTCGCTACCAAGCCACCCTGGAAGCGTGCATGCTCAAAGCACGTCCGGTCCTCATTAGGCCCGGACGGATACCCTCCACAGCATCCGCAAACACGGCCCTCACTCGAGTCACAAGCTGACGCAACTCAGCTCGGCCCAGACATCCTCTAGTTGCTTCGTGCCCGTGGAGACACTGGCACTTGCAACCTAAGGGCAGCACTAAGCACAATGTGCTCGTGCTATTGGAGTCACTACCAAGCCACCCTGGCAGTGTGCATACCCGAAGGCATACCCGGTCCTTACTAGGCCCGGACGGGTGTCCTCCACAACACCCGCTAACTCAGCCCTCGCTCGAGTCACAAGCTGGCGCAACTCAGCTCGGCCAAGACTAACGCATCATGCCCTTCAACTGATGCCCATCCCTCGGACCTTCGTCCTTGGGGGTCTCAAGGACCGTGGAACTTAAGGGGCTAGGTCAAAGCGACAATCAAGTATGGGGTTGACAAGCAATCCCAACATAAGTCTTAACGGGCACCAACCAAAGGGCAAACTGGCATGGAGCTACTTGTAACCAAGCAGCTCGCCAAAAAGGGCATGACAAACCTCCCCCCACCGAAGCTCTTGCCGTCCCCGGCAAGACACAACAATGAGTCTTAGCTCAGCTAAGAAGATTTCATCATGCTCCAACAGTTTCCCTACTTTGAAGGTATAACAACCCACAGACAATGTCTTTGACCAAGTGTGATACTGGAAAATCTTACAATCCCTTATTAACTATGAGGGGAGATAGTACGAAACCTTGAAATATGACAATAGAGAAACAGAATATCAAAAAAAATAATAATAATAAAAATAATAATAATATCTAACTAAAACATCCATCATGGATAAACACGGGTTATAAATACCCGAGCAAATACCAAGAGTCTCAGCTACTATCATTATGGCGACAGTGCTAGACTCTTAAGTAATAAAAAGAAGAGAACAAACTTGGACCTATATTTCCTGATATCAGGAGAACTATCTAATTAGCAATACTAAATGCTACATATATAAATATAATTTGAAGGTGGTGAACCTAAAACACTGAAGAATATTGATACATTTCAGAGGGCTAAAGTATCGTTAAGTATACCTACCCTATTTTGAGGCTATCGTCCTACACTATCCTTATGGTTCTATACGAGCATATGTCTTTTATGACAGCTCAAGTTATAAACGCGAATAAAGATCGCAATAAATCAAGTAAGGTTAACACCGTATGTAATGTAAATTCAATATAAACATGGTAACAAATACCCCTCATTGAAACTTACAATGAAGGTAGTACAAGTTATATTAAGAGTTTGGATTAGTACATACACTAAAAGTGAGTGGAAGTTATATTTTAAAGTAGGGAAAACATATCCCTTGACTTGTAACAAGTATTCTATACGTAAACCTTCGTAACTTTATATACAACCTCTAAGAATTTTAGACCCTCTATTTATTACGCCTAATCATCATATTTTTGGGAGCCATTGAGCTTGTGGATTAACCACGTTCCTAAAAGATAGAAACAAACAATAAGCATTCATTGTCCAGTTACCAAACCGTAGGATTCAAACTGGAAACCCTTAGTTTGAGATGGTACTAATATTAAGAGATACTTAACCTAGGTTGAACATATGGTTCACCTGATTTATGGAGTTTAGATAAGAAAAGCCAAGCTTTAAGGAGGAGGAAATAATACCTTATGGACTGTAGTTGTTGATCGAATTATGAAACTTTCTACTTGGAAGCCTAACTGTGACTGCCCTTGTTCTAGGTAATGATAACCAAGTATAGGCAATAATCAATCCTTGATAAGTGAAATATTAGATAAACCTTTTAAGAGAAGAGGATATTCAAAGGTATACAAATCCTTAACTGAACTTATTACTTGTATGATGGATTTAGGAGTTAAGATGATTGATGGATATAATTATTAGACAGTAAGAGCCTAGATGTTTTAATAAGAATCTACTTATATGCCAAGAGGAAAAACTGGCTTCCCTGCTTGATGATTTGATCAAAGGAATATGGTACCGGGGATTTGGGAATATACTAGATTCAAGTATAGGTTATAACAGATTTTGGATTAATAGTATAGTGATCAGGAGAAATGTAGCACTCACCACGTCACAAAGTTTAATAAGATAAAATTTGGAGAAATGACAATTATGTGATTGTGTGATATTTGACGTGGGAGGTCGAACTTGATCCTGGTCAGATCAAGGGAAAACCAAACACAAAATGGTGTGGAAGGATAGTTCAACACTGATGCTGACCCCGTCAGAGTTGGATGATTCCTGAGACTCCTTACAAGTGGTCACAAATATTTCTGTAATAAGTAAGAATTCACTCTTAAGTCTAATATAAAATTTGACTAATAAGCATATGAGATATAGTGGGTGCAAATTAAGAGTTAAGTTATCCAGGTTACCCTGAGGAAATTAATTAGCCAAAACAACTCCGCATATGGCGGGAAAATAATCAATGGTGAAGGAAATATTAACTATTATTATTCCATGAACCATATAAATAAATTAAATATGAGGTCAAGAGATAATAACTTGTAATAAGAGTATTCTCAAACTAGATTCTAAGTTATGTCCATATTGCCATCGGAAGGGAAAATAGACTTTAAGTCTTTCTTTAGGAATTCAAACCCAATATATTAAATGGAAATCTACCTATAAGCATGGCAGAATGTGAAGAGTAAAACATTATACTAATACTCACATGAGTTAACAGTGAGAAACTGTACCTTGTTAGAAACCTTAACGGGAACCCTACTGTGGCATACTTGATGAACAAACGATAATAATTGTGTACGTTCTACCGATAATTGGTGAATCAATAATATCAATAAAAGTATTTCTATAATATACATAAGATGCACGGCTCAACCGTAGCTCATACTTTACATTGAAAATGAAAGCCGTATATGGCGAAAGTAAACTCAAATACCAGAATCACAAGATGATGACCTAAAGATAGGAATTATAAGTATGCCCAATATTAATACAAAGACACGAGCGCCGACGATTACAACTAAGAGGCGATTAATGGAAGTGTGTTATACACAAATAGTTTAAACACGCCATGAAATAATATTGGCAATGTACAAGATAATAGATCACCTTCACCCATACATACGGGATTCAGATATAAAAGCATATTAATGCACTATGGAACATGTCAGAGAATGCATAGATTCTCGAGGCATATAAACACTTAACCAGACATGAGTCATATACAGATGTCCGTAGGAGAGATCTCGAATTCGCAGTAGGCGATCGAGTCTTCCTTAGAGTTTCACCTATGGAGGGAACTTGTAGATTTGGGCAGAAGAGCAAGCTTAGCCCGAAGTATGTAGGACCGTACCTTATTACGGAGCGAGTGGGCCCAGTAGCTTACAAATTACATTTATCTTAGAGCCCGAGACACTCGAACTAGATCATACACTTAGATATGAGGAGACCCCAGTTCTTATATTAAAATCCAAGACTAGGGAAACCAAGAACAAGACCATTAGAATGGTCAAGGTTTTGTGGTCTAACCACGACACTTAGGAGGCGACATGGGCGTTAGAGGACTCCATGCGAGACAAGTATACGTCACTTTCTTATAGTTTTGTGTATACTTGTGGGGTACGTGGGCGTAACCCTTTTTAAGGGGGGTAGAGCACCACATGCGACTTGCATATCTGCAGTCTATATTGGTTTTGTGTATGGTTATTTGTGTTTGATTGTTGCGCATGTGTGCAATTGGTTGAATGGTTGTTGATATGTCCTATGTGACAATGGTTGGTTATCAATGATGTGTCCTGTGAGACACTTGTATGGTTATTGTTGAGTCCTATGTGACACTGGAATAAGTTATGATTGTGTCCTATGTAACACTTGGATGTTTATGAAGCACTTAATTACCTTACAGTATATTTACATTTATTCCTACAATCACACAAGAGATTCACTGCCAAGGGTTTACGCCTCTGCACTCTGTAGGACTGAGGATTTGGTATTGCACTTGTGCAGTGATGACCGAGTGGCATAGCTAGGAAGTTGGAACACGCATTGTTTTACAGTATTTATCAAGTTATTACGATGTGATATATTACTATCACGAATAAAGAATATCTGGTTATAGGAATTATATACACTCAGAGTAGTGATGCAATATAGAGATGTCAATATAATATTGACACCCTGGAATGATAGGCATACAGGGAATAGATAAGAGGAACTTGATTCCATAGGATGAACAAATATAAGTTATGACTTCGGGACAAAGTCCTTTTAAGGGGGGTAGACTGAAATACCCCTAATATTTAAATAATTAAATATAAGTAAATAAATATTATTTGAGGAATTATAAATATTATTTGGGGGATTATGAACCCTAAGAAAGTATATAAACACTTGGGCGTTAAAAGCGCACCTAAACTCCTTAAGGTCAAAAACGTGCGTTAAAGCCCGACCTTAAGATAAACAAGATATATAAGCTATAAACTTCACATGAAGTTAACCAAGGATCATTATATGATCTTCAGAACACAGGACTTCATCTAAAACTGAGTGAAAATACAATATGCTCGGGAATTCCCTTAAAGGCCCCTTAAGGCCCGAAAGTCTCGGAAATGCCTTATAAAATAAAATAAAGTAAGGGCATTACACCTCATTTAAAATGCATAATAGTACCTTAATGAACATTTAATATGAAGTTCTCAAGATAAAGTCTCAGTTAAAGACAAAATACTCGGGAGAATTTCTTAACGCTCCTTTTTGCCCGGGTAGCCAGAGAATTGTGTTCTGAGTTGGTATAACCCCATATAACTCAATGTAACACCTTAAAATATTATTATTGACTATCAAAAAACATTTATAAACACTTGGAACACATAGCGACTAATTATTTTCCAAAAAATTCCTTAAAGCACAAAAACGCACCTTCGGGTGTCACAAAAATGCGTTTTACGCAATTGCCTTGAAGTTTTTGAGGTGCCACGAGTTGATAAAATTAAAAGTGGATAAAATGACCATCTAAATAAATTGATGGCAGTACTAAATTCATAGTACAAATGGGGGCGATTTTTAGGACAAAAAGGTACCTAAATCAGCATTTTTACCTTAAAACTTTCATCTTTTACCATAATAAAAATGTACCAATTAAATGCTGGAACCTAACATATTAGTATGGTCTTAGTAAAATATAATGTGACAGGAATTAAAGCAAAAATCAGTCTCAATTGATCTCAATACCATGCGTCAAAATGGGTCAATTTTGACTAGTTTGATTTAAAATTTTTGGCCTAATGATAAGATGACTCATCTAACATGTTATGTGATATTATAGCAATCAAATACTGACAATGAAGCCTCCTCCATCGTGAGCCTACACAAAGAAACAACAAGGAGAATTAATATAAGAAAGTAAAAGAATTAGAATACAAATTAGAACTACTTTTGACTAGGTTGCAAGCAAACAAAAATCAAGTTGCTACTACCTCATGTGCAGCCGATTGGGACCAAGAAAAAACAAGGATTATTGCTGTCTAATTATTCAAGGAGACAGCTACCTAACAAGCACAACTCTATGTTAAATATAGACTAGGAATCAATTGTCTCCAAACAGCTCACATTACCGATTTCAAGCATAGAAAGGAAGTCTACTTGCTGTACAATAATTAAACAAAGACATCAACTAATTAGCTAGCATGTTCTCTGGTCAAAAATCAAACAAAAAAACAGTGGACACCTACATCCAATAAAACCGAGAATGATAAGAAGAAAGGAGGAAGATTGACATGTTTATTGCCATAGAAAATTCAAAGGAGACATATATCTACCTTGCTCCTTGTCTTCTAGTTACGATTTTCAATCAAGCTCCTTTAATTTCCTTGCAATCATCCGTATGCCTAGTCAAATAAGAGACCATGGTGGTCAAATTTTGGAATCAAAATAATCTAGATAATGTCATAAAATAATGACTTGTTACATGACAATAATTTCCAAGTTGATTCCTTTCATCCTTCCCTTATTTCCCTTACGTAACTCCTCATTTCTTTCTTGCCTTCACCTTGGCCGATTGGTAAGGTCCCTCTTCTCCTCTCTTTTCTTCTTGTCTCCTAGCTTCAAGCTCCAACAATGGAGGCTTAAGTTCTAACTCCATTTTATGTCAAAATTCCTAGCTAATTCTACAAAGCAAGAATCAAGTAGCAGATCTGTTCAAGAGGTCTGACTTCGGGAGAGATTCTGTAATTTTCAGTAAGTTATCTCGAAATCTTTCCAACATCAAACTTGTTCCTCTTCGAATTAGATTTCCATACATATAAAGATCATTAATTTTCATGGTGTATTCCGTTCCGCGTGAACAAAAGAAGGCGAAGTGGTTCACAGCAGAGAATCTGTTCAATAGGTCTCAGCTCGGGAGTTATTATGAATTTTCCGTAAGTTTTCTCAAAATCTTCTCAACACAAAAGTTGTTCCTCTTTGAATTAGCTTTCCAACCATATAAGGATCATTAGTTTTCGTGGTCATTTCAGTTCTGAGTGACAAAAACCGCAGAGAGTGCGCAATCTGGAAATTTCGGTAAGATATGGTGATCCTTATCTTCCTCCATATGGTGTCTATAATTATTGCCGAATTTAAGAGTTTCTAAATCAATATTATCTTCATTATTTCATGAAGGAAACTTGGATCTACAACCATCTCAAGGTGTACCAAAAATACCTTGTTAAATTCCTAAGGTAAACTCTTGTAAAAATTACTCCTAGTATTATTTATAAATCCTTGTTAAAAGTCTAACATTTGGATCTCCTAAACCTATGTGTGTGTAACACCCCTACCGCTAATACTGTCATTACTGTACAAATACTTACCTTCACAGCGGATATTACTTACTCAACGGCGGGTGTACAATGCCGTTAGTCACCCACGTGACTAACAAGGCGGATTACAATACTACATGCTATCGGTCTGATGAATATGAACATACCGAGTGCTCTACACAATACATTACTTTCCCTTGCATACCAATCCATAATTCGATACAACTCCAACACAATATACCGAGCATACTACAATCCTTACATTACCGATACAGTCTAGACTTCCAAATTCATACTACGTTACAAATACGATTCCCTTTTCTCAACTACCCATGCTTACGTAGCAGTCCCCGTCCTACTCTCTCGAACGGTGAACAGCTTCGGTACCTGCACACTAAAAACGGTCCCCCGAGGGGGTCAGCTTACGCTGCATATGAAATCCGCATATACCGCGTGCTAACCACGTACGCCGACTACTTTGGGTCGGATATACATGGAGTTCATTTTACATGCATACATACATATTCATGCTACAACAATACAATCAAAGATACCTACATAAATATACAAATTCCACACTTACTAAGGAAGACAATTCAATAGTCAACCATTCGTATTTGTTATACATTCATTACTCTCCGTACTGTGTTCGATATTCGTTACTCTACTCATACTTACTCCTTACTCTTGCATACTCATCGCTCCATGTTCAATACCTTGCTCGTACATGATCCTTACTCTGTACTCGTTACTATACTAGTGCATACTCACTACTCAATTCTCTATACTTACTCTTACATACTCAATACTCGATACTTACTCATACGTACTCAATACTCGGTACTCATTACATACTCATATTGCTTCTTACTCGATACTCATTACTTTACTCATACGTACGCAATACTCATTATTACTACTTGGCCTCTGGGGGAGTCATACACAGACTCGCCACGGACCTACAATACGAGGGCTATACGCTTAGCTCCTCAATACTCAATGTCCGTTCTTACCGGACTACTCAAATTCCCACACTCTTCTCTCAGCACAATACAATCTCATGGATTAGCCTAGAAGTATCTCTCTTGATAACCTCCACCAGCTTAGGGAATTACTACCGACTAGTTCCTCAGATTTAAGGGTTTCCCCAACTATCGAATACTCTCATGTTCGGGACATACTTACATCAGTCGGGTCCTCTCATAATGGGTCGACTAATTACTAAGGGGTTTGGAGATCCCTCATCATTCTTTACTATTCTCATGGTTCATGTTTTGCACCAAGATTAGTTCCTCTAATATAGGTTACTTATGTACTTCCACTACTTTCGTTTGTGGATTATTCATTTCGTTTCTCCTACCGTTATCGGAAGGTTATTACTCCCGTACACTCTCTCACATTCTAGTGAGTTCATTGGTTTACGTTATCGTTTATTGGTTCGTTGGTTTAGTGCGCTGCTACGGTTCCATTAATTCACACATGACTCTCACTACGAGTCATTACACAATAAGACTCATCTATGAGTCGGTCTACGCACTAAGTAAAGCCACACAATCAATCAAGAAGGTTAGCTCAATCAACATACAGCAAGACATATAATGAAAGGCAATAAACCGTTTTCATGCTTTAGTCTTGATTAGCCGGCATACAGCACACAAATCAACGTAACTCGGTTAGCATACGGGGCATGAGGAAATCATACCTTCCACCGGAGTTAGCTTTAACACGTGTTCCCTTGTTCCTTGGTTCACACTTGTTCCACTGATAATGTTTCAACATTATTATTAATACTATACTCTTACGATACACAAATAATTACTACTCCGTACTTACCCCGTTATCCCGGTGTACTTAATGTTCTTATACTCTCAACTTGCTTGGTTACTTTTACACTTGTTTTCATACTCATATACTTACTTTCTTACCTTTATTATTTCAATTGTAGTGTACTACTACATATATATGCATATATGTGTATAGGCGTATATATATATACACATATGATTATTATAATCATATAGTAAAAACATTTTGTTTTTTTTTTGTCTCGACCGGACTTGCGACCGACCTTGCAAGTCCGGTCCATTCCAGTAGCTACAGTACGGGAAATTTTCTGGCTCGACCGAACTTGCAAGTCCGGTCGCAAGTTCGGTCCATTCCAGAGCTTTCATCTGCGGAATTTTTCTGGCCGACCGAACTTGCAAGTCCGGTCGCAAGTTCGGTCCGTTCCAGAAGGTTTCAGACGGGAGAATTTTCTGGTCCGACCGAACTTGCAAGTCCGGTCGCAAGTTCGGTCCATTCCAGAAGGTTTCCCGTCTTTGTAATTCTGGGCTCGACCGAACTTGCAAGTCCGGTCGCAAGTCTGGTCCGGCCCAGTACTTCAGTTTTAAAATCTGTTTTCAGTCCTCTCTTTTACCCATTACTCCCCAATCTTCCTACATGTAATCCCGCATGTTTAAACACTATCTAGGCCCTCCAAATTGCCTTAGTTCATCCAACAATTCCTTACTCTTCTCTAAATCCACATACACAATTTCTCCTCACTTCCTTTCGATTCTTACCATTGTTTTCTTTACTCTCATGCTACAGATTTTCCTTTTAACCTTTACCATCCAATACTCCCTCTACCAATGCTACTCCTAGTATCCCAAATACATTTCCAAGCAATTACAATATCTATACCCAAGTCTAACATTCATTTTACTAATTCTTGCACATTAAATTCTCCTAACTTCTCCAATGTATTCTTATACACTTTGCTACAGATTTTACACTTCTTATTCCTCATACTACAGTTACCATCCCATAGCTACTAAACATCTCTACTAATCCCAATACATACCTTGGTTCTTCCATTCACCAAGTCATCCACTAATGCACAATTCCTACTAAAATTTTGCCATAGTTCACCTACTATTCTAGCTTCTCCACATACATACTTTTCCATCAAATTCATTCCTATTCTAGCCAAACCACAAGGGTTCTACCAGCACACATACTAAGCAATCTTAATACATCAATACCCATCAATCACAATACCAATACACATACTCATTACACTTGGCTCCAAAGCCTTCAATTCAATACTTGCTCTTAAATACTCAAATTTCACAATCCTCAATACTAGCACAAGGTTTTGGGTTCTTTAAATATTTTACCCATTCCCATTACTCTAATGCAATAGAATTTAACATTAGGAAGGAGCTCTTACCTTGAGCTTATACTTTCTTCTTTCTTTTCCATTTCTCATCTTCCTCTCTTTCTTGTCCAAATCGATTTTGTGGGGAATGGAGTTGCCAAACTCCATTCCCATTACCCACACAAAGACAAGCATAATTAACCTACTAACCCTCATAATAACACTAATTCATTGAAGTGTTTAAAATACAAATTCTAGGGTTTACCTTTGGAGTGCTTTAGGAGGGGTTTTAGCCCTTGGTTCAAGAAGGTGTTCTCACCACCATTGGAGGGTTGAAGCAAAGCTCCAAAACAAGAGGAAAAACAAGGTAAGAGAGAAGACCAAAAATCGGCCATACCAAGAGATGGAGAAAAGTGGGGTCTTTCATGGAGATTTTTACCTTGTTGGAAAGAGGAGACTCCAAGCTTCACAATGGTGTGCTTTTCTCTTCAAATGGGGAAAACCCATGGAGATGAAACTCATCCTTTTCGAATTTTGAAAGGATAGAAATGTAGAGGAGGATGAGGGGATTACAAATATGTAATTTATTTTACATTTGGAGCTCAAATGGAGCTAGAGCATGAAAGAATGAAGAGAAGCCATGGGAGGTGTGGAGCTTCTCAAAAATCACCCAGCTCAAAGGAGGGAGAGAAATCGCTGGGAGAGAAGGAGGGAGGTGAGAGAATAGGAAATGAGGAAATGGGAGGTGAGAGAAAAGGTAAGTTGCTTTTACCCTTTTATTCTACTTTTGCTTTTTGACTCATTATTTATTTAGCTAGTGTGTGTGTGTGAGAGGGGGTTTATTTATCTGTTAAAACCGGCCCCCACTGTAATACTAGCTGGAGCGTTTTTCGTCTTTTACAGAAAACGCTCGTTATTTTACCCGGTTTTGATACTACTCACTAACCGGGCCCGTTTTCCGGAATTTTCTCGTTTCTTTATTTTTATTGGCTATTAAGCTCCCATAAATGCTTAATAATTATTATTTGATGATTTATATTTTACGGGTCTGTTTGACCACTTAAAGTCACGTTTTCGGGTTTCCTCGAAAAACGTGCGCTAAAGCTCTTTTAGCGTTTTATACATTTCTTGGATCCGTTTTCTTCGGGAATCATTCCCATATACTAATTAGGCATGAATAAGCCTTAGGAATCCTTACGATACTATAACCGAGGTCTCGTACCTCCTATGGTTATTTAACGCTCATTTAGCGTTTTTCGCTTTTTAAGCGTTTCTTCATTTCTTTTGGATTTATTTTCTTTACCAAAAATTACTTAGGCACTATTAGGCCCTTAAATACTATATTAGAATAATTTAATCACCATATTTAAGTTCGGGGTATTTCAATCTACCCCCCTTAAAGAACTTTGCCCTCAAAGTTGGTGAATCTAATATTGTTACTCGTACCAATACTCTATGCTAAGGTTATGACCTCTACATACAACTTGTCAAACTCCGAATGTCTGACATGATGCATACTACGCATCCAAACAGCATGTCACTGCATACATAGCAATCAAAAATATCCGTTTTACTTCTCTCCAAGGGGGTCCATCCGAAGACAATTAGGTACAATCCTCCCCCAATGGCGAGTGATCCCTCAGGTACCGGTCACGTTTGAACACTTACACTCTGGTTCACGGCCGTCATGACTTGAGCACTTACGCTTTCTGGCTCTACGGTCCTTTGGTTCTGATCAAATTCATTTGCACATATAGAGATCCCAGGCACTTACTCATACTTACTTACTCATACTTTACTCATACTTACTCGGGACTACGCTGCCCCAGTGCCTTGGAAAAATACAAACACACACTGTTACCGTACACCGGTGTAGTGGTTTTAAACTACTCTACACTTCCACAGACTCAAAACTAGCTTCACCTCCTATGGTTTCGACCGGATACCCGTGCCTAGGCATGGAAGATCCACTAGCGCCCGTGGGAGCGGTTTTAAAACCGATCCTCATTCTCAAGTTTGAAGAAAACGTTGTACCAAATTAGTTTTGGAAATTCATTTTGAAAACTTGCATACATCTCCCAATTTCAATTTATGATGGTTATTCCTATTACTAGTGTTATTATTGTGGCCACTTAAGGGAGCTTCCAGAGTCCTTCAACCCCAATGTGATCAGCATTGGTGTTGAATTATCCTTCCACTCCAATTTGTGTTCGGCTTCCCTTGATCGCTAGCAAATCAAGTTCCACTTCCCACCTCAATACAAACAGACAGATTGTCAAACATTATTTCGTTTTCTATCTTTTTAATCTTGCTACTCATAATCATACACGTACATTTTCCAATTTATATGATTCACCTACTTACTTACTAATCATCTCATCAACTACTACTACATCATCTCCAACTACTATACTCAAGAAATTCATGGGTGTAATATCCCATTACTTTGCTATACCAAATTTTACTCATAAATTACATCGGTTTACACCGATTATATTCATACATACATCGGTTCCATACCGATTTATACTCCTCAAGTTTCCCATACATACTCATTCCTCATACTATTACCAATCGGGGTCTCATTCCCCTGGTGTTTTCTACTCCTTTTCCTATCTTACTTCCCAAATTACCACAATCATACAATGAGTGAATACAAATGTTTATGTAACATAAGTATCAATCATTAAAACAAATTCTTTTGCGCTATGCGCATTGTAGTTTACGCACCTATCACGTAAAACATACATTTCGTGGTTTTTGCTCTACCCCCCTTAAAAGGGATTACGCCCACGTAATCTACCATGTTCAACATTGGACATTGGTCAAAGGCATTCAGCCGTCATGGAGTGGTTCAGTTTCCATGCGGTCTATTATACAATGTTCCTTGATCAACGGTCTTAACCGTACTTTCGGTTAGTCCCTGCATCAAGAATTTCATCGGAGTTTATTTAACTCTTAACCGGGTTCGGTTCTAGCTTTGAATGGCCTTAAGGCATTAACGATTAACCCTTTTATTCACTAGGTGTACTTCACTTAGAATTCTGGCCCACTAGCTTCTGCTGCGCGACCCTGAAACTTGGGTTATTCACCCTTCTTGTTATCTTAAATGTGCTATACAACACCTTTTATCCTTCTTATTGTGGGAATAAGGTTTTTGCCAAATGTGGTGTTCTCTTCGTACCGCTCGAACTCGATGAGTTGTAGATTCATAACCAGCTCTCTGGCCATGTATATACATACTGTTGTGTTTGTAGTGATCATTCACTTGGTTTCTCTCCGACTTATGTCGGTTGAGGTTAAGTCACTACTTAGTTGTAGTGCTTCCTCTGTTGTTAGTAGCTTCTGAGCTACACCAGTTTCTCTGGTCATTACAAGTGTTCTTTACTTGTATGACCTTGCATTTTCCATGCGTCGGTCCTTGTGACTTCTTAAGTCTCCTTTCGCTTTTTATTCCAATGGAATTCCATCTTGTGATTGTTGGGTGTGTTTCCACTCTTTGTGCTCTTGGCCTTAGGCCGCGCGGTTTGTTTCCAAGCTTTTGCTCACTGGCTTTTTACGTCGTGTTACGGTGAAAAAAGAATTTACCACTACAATTACGTTCTCCATATCCATAGCTATCCACTAGATCATTGACTACACAGTGCAATACCAAAACACTCAGTCCTACAGAGTTAGAGGCGTAAACGCTTGGCATAACTCTCTTATGAGATCGCAATAGGAATTATTGTTACTCCCTTCAGGTGGTGTTTTCATCATTTCGTTCGGACTCCTGGCTTGGTTGCCCGGTCGTCCACTATCTCTCGAATTAACACTTCCATAGCATTAGTGATTACTCATATACATTGGTCGCCTGTTGTGCACCATGTTCTTACAGATTCCATAGTATTGGTTTACATGCATCCACTGTTGCTAGCTTCAGCATCCTATGCATTTATACAATGGTTTCCCATGTATTTGGCAATACCGAATATGGTATTCCTTTATTTTTTGAGCTCTCTGAGCATCATGGTTTTTATAACCGGTTACTCCTTGGTCATCAACAATTGCTGTTGAAGCTTATTTCACATTGCTTGGCAATAGTTGTATGCTCAAGCTTGACTACACTAGTAGTTCTGAACGAAGTATATTTCCCGACAGTTACTGTAACACCCCCAAACACTGGCCTAGGAGTGGGGTATTACACGCCGCGTATTATTACATAATAACGCAAGGCTCTAATAAACGAACTTAAACAGATAGTCAATAAGGCCCAAACGGAATACTTAATAAAGTAAAAACAAGAGATGTTTAAAACATCCCCAAAAGTCATTACAGAACCCACCAAACTAATATCAGAAGCGGAAACTAACAAAGAGGCCCAAAGGCTCAAATCTAAATACAAAGTCTCAAGAGAAACTCAAAACAAGCAACAAAACTCCAGAAGCTGAGGGGAGACGATCCTCGCTAATCAATCTGCAAAAGCGTTAGAATAGGGGAATGAGCACACAACTATGCCCAGTAGATGACCAACTTCATCAACCAGCATGCTCAAACATTTACAGAAAATTTACAAATCAGAAGAGTCAAGAGAATCCACAAATATATCAGAAATCAAAACAGAAGCCCATTATTAAGGGACTAAACAAGAGCAGAAGTAGACAGAGCAGAAAACAGAGTGTGACACTAGGATCACAGCATACAGACAGAACGAGCAACCAGCTCGTGAACAGAACGAGGAAACCTCACTCGTAAACAGAACAGGTGTAAACACCCGTGAACAGAACGGGAACATCACCCGTGAACAGAAGGATCCTACATACGCGCTACGAGACAGCGTAACCAGCCATCCAAAGGCTCAGACCAGAGATAAACTAGGTCCCAAAAACAGAAGCTTAAATACAGATAAGCGTATGTGCACCAAAGGCACCAGAAAGCCCATAGATAGCTTGGAAATCAGAAGGGGAATCCAACCCCGCAAACAGAAGTCAAAACGGAGCTCAACGAGCAAGTTATGGTCAAAACAGTAGCCTGTCCGAACTTGTGTCCGGACATCAATGTTCGGACACAAGTCGAGACTCAGAAGGCAAAACCAGACGGATGTCCGAACTTGTGTCCGGACTTCAAAGTTCGACGCAAGTCGAACCTTAAACAATGAGAGTCAGAGGTGTCCGAACATCCAAGTTCGGACGGATGTTCGGACATTCTTCGGAAAACAGAACGTGGAGAGTCCGAACTTGTCCGGACATCAAAGTTCGGACACAAGTCGAAGCCAAAATCAGAGAATGCAGAAGGCTGTGTCCGAACTTCAAAGCTCGGACAGAAGTTCGGACACAGCGAAAACTTCAGAAAGTTTAAAGCGCAGAAGGGCATGTCCGAACTTCAACGGTCGGACAGAAGTTCGGACATGCCGAAAAAATACATAACAGAGAACAGGCGATTTCACACAGAACAGAAGCATCAAAACACTGTCAAAACAATATAGGTTTTCAGAAAACAACCTTGGGGGTTTGTAAGCATTAAAACACCATCAAGCAGACAAATCGCAACCACAATTGCAAGACAAAACACATTTAAACTCAGAACCGGAATGAAACTCCCCAAGGTCGAACACACAAGTCGAATCCATAAGCCACTACCTCAATTACAGCAGAGAAGTTTCTGAATCCGATAGCAAGATCCAACCCCGACACAGCAGTAACACAGACCCGAAATGCAAACCCAACAGCCACTGAATTCTCATAACAACGCAGAAAGAACAACCCTCAATCAGAAACTGATAACAACACCAATGCTGAAACTGAAACGAAGAACAGGAATTGAACCCCTCACCTGAATCGGTCTACAGATTGCAGAGCACGTCAACAGTAGAAGAAATTGACGGGGCAACGGAACACAATCGGATTCCTAATCAGATTGTAGAGAAGGATTCAGACAAAGAACTTCCCAAATTCAGAATCGAAGGTTGAACAATGGGGATTACCTTACTCAGAACCTGATTCTGCCACAACACACAAACTTCAGCGAGAATCGAAGAAGAACCACAAACAGCCAAACTATAAGGGATTGAACAGAACGAGTTTGAGAGAGAGAAAAGAGAAGGGTTGAGGGTTTCCAACTGAGAGAAGAGGAGCATAAACGATCGTGAGAACGTGTTAGAAAATAGGTGAATTAAGAATATGGAATAAAATAGGTTAAGGAATTTAATATGAGGTTAACTCACATAAAATAGAACGGATGGGAAAAGACCTCCTCGTCCCCAGCTTCTCTAATAAAGACTTCTGTGTCCTAAATTCAGAATAGACCATCTTAATGAACCATAGTACGAAATAAAATTATAACCAAATCTTGGGTTATAACAGTTACTGGTGGTATCCCCCTTCTTGGGATCCATGTGTTCCACTCTTGTGGTCTCACATTATGAGGGGCGTCCTCATTCATCGGTTGTTACTCTTTTTTTTTCGATGTCATCCTAGACAACCTTCCATATGGTTCACAAAGGTTTTGCAACCGTTGGGTTTTGTGGTAATAGTTTCATGGCCTACTAGCCATATTGCCTAGAGCTCTGCTCATCATAGGTTGTTCCAAATTGGTTACTTCTCCGTATACCGTAGAATGGCTTGGAGGTGATACTGGGCTCCATGATAAGATCGTCGCATAACGCTTCCGGTTGTTGGAGACCCTTTTTGTATCCTGGTATTGATCGATGCCATTTATTGATTAGGGGTATCCCCTGTCAAGTGGGATCCCTTCGGTGTTCTAACCGTATGTTTCGTTCCAATTGTGGTGTTCTTACCACTAAATTTCGTTCGACTGTGTTGGACTTGATACCCTTTATGGATTGCTCCTGGGTAGTACTGATTATATGGCAGCATCTGGCTGACATTTATGAGTATGTTCGGTTGATTGTCCTACCTTGCGGTTCTGGATCTGAGTTATCCGTTGAGGGTTGTAACGTCTCCCGTTCTTAGGGTAGACCCTTGGTGTTTTCCCTTATGTTATAACGGATTTAATATCCCTACCGGTGATGAATGGTATTTCTGGTACCTTATAACATCACCCTGTGTGTTTGTGGTAGTTGTTCTGGGAATTTCCATCCCGCTCATTGCACACTGATGTGTCAATGTTAGGCATTTGCCTTAAAGTGTTTAGACTGGGTATTCCCTCCAGTTATCATGCTTTACTTAGATATCCTCAAGACATATCCAATGTCTTATCCCGTTGTTAGTGCTTCTTGCACTTTCAACTCTTACTCATCCTCCTGTAGTAGGTTCTTGACTCCTTAGCTTGTAACTTGTCTGAGTTTCCTTTGTTCGGTTGCGATATCCAACTGTTCTGTTTTAAATTTACTTATGGTCCGTAGAGCAGAGTTGACTACTTCCCGTGTTTCGTACACTACATGTATACATACGTGGGGTACCGTCTTGGCACGTTACCACTTACCTAGCTACATGTCAGGCCCGCAAGCTCCTTCGGAGTGCGGTCGTCCCACATCCCGTATTTGGGTACACTCGTAGTGTTCGTCACACGCCTAGGTGAAGTATTCTATTGTCAACTCCTCTTGTATCACTCTATGATACTCACCGTAATTCCGTCTGTTTGGTTTAGAAGAAATCCAAGGTTTAAAAGAAGGATTTATGGTTTTGAAAGAAAAATTTGGGTTTTGAAAATAGTTCGGTGTGAAAGGAAATTCTTTATGGCGTTGCCATGTCTGAGGTCTTGACCAAGTCCAGCTTCTCGCTGACTGGTATACTCTTAATACAATGGTCGGGCCGTTAGGCCTTTCCAAGGTTTCGTTATTTAGATACTGAGGATTGGTGATCCTATATTTGCTCCATTCGTCATAACGGTACTTTAGCAAGTATTTACAGGTTGTTAAAGTCTTCCAACCGTCCTGTAGTTGCTGCACTTGCCCCGGGCAAGTGCGCGGGTAGGTTGTTTTTTGGTTAACGTAGACCGGTTACGGTCTCGTTTCCATCCATATTTGGTGGTCTTATTAGATCTTCCTTTGATCTTGTGATCTCGGTGATTGATCTCCTGAGTCGTTTCTCAGTGTTCTTGACATGGTTGTTGTCAATCCTGGTGTCTCACACCTTCACTGTGGTTAACGAGACTTGGTTATCCTTAGGAACCAATTCGTGGTCCTATAGGTGTAAGTTCTATGAATACTTTCATAGCTATCCAAACCATGTTCGTTCGGTTATTATTGCCTCTTGGCTTGTAGGTTTGGTATTAATCCAACCTCGACTAGTTCCTTAGTCGGTTTGTATACTGTTGTTGGTATTATCAAACATTACAGTCCGTAGACTCTCTTGTCTCGGGCTTGCTACTCTATCTTCCTTGTTTCATTGCGCGATTGTGCTTCTCTTCTTGCTGGCTACACATGGTTCTCGCGACTGCGAAGCATGTCGCCCCATGGTGCCATAAATTCCATTATCCTTGTGTCTAGGATCTTCATTTTCCCGCCATTAAGTGCGGTCATCGTCATCCAACGGGAACCGTCTTCGGGACTTCCAGTTCTTGGACTCTACCGTATGACAGGTTCCTTTTCTAATAAGGTTTACTTACATCTGCCAGATCGGGTGTTACCCGAGTGTGAGGGGTCTTTCCAACTCTCTGGCATCATTTCCCATCTTAATACCGTGGGTTGCGGAGGGCGGGGTATGGTTGTTGTAGGTTTCCGGTTCACGCGGAAGTTCCTAACTAGCGTACCTCACACGCTAACACTCAACCCTTAGCCCTAAGTCCCTACTTCCTAACTCGGTATTTACCTAAGCTCGGTATTTCATCCATCAGAGCGATACTTCGCTCTGATACCACTTTTTGTAACACCCCTACCGCTAATACCGTCATTACTGTACAAATACTTACCTTCGCAGCGGATATTACTTACTCAACGGGTGTACAATGCCGTTAGTCACCCACGTGACTAACAAGGCGGATTACAATACTACATGCTATCGGTCTGATGAATATGAACATACCGAGTGCTCTACACAATACATTACTTTCCCTTGCATACCAATCCATAATTCGATGCAACTCCAATACAGTACTATACCGAGCATACTACAATCCTTACATTACCGATACAGTCTAGACTTCCAAATTCATACTACGTTACAAATACGATTCCCTTTTCTCAACTACCCATGCTTACGTAGCAGTCCCCGTCCTACTCTCTCGAACGATGAACAGCTTCGGTACCTGCACACTAAAAACGGTCCCTCGAGGGGGTCAGCTTACGCTGCATATGAAATCCGCATATACCGCGTGCTAACCGCGGTACGCCGACTACTTTGGGTCGGATATACATGGAGTTCATTTTACATGCATACATACATATTCATGCTACAACAATACAATCAAAGATACCTACATAAATATACAAATTCCACACTTACTAAGGAAGACAATTCAATAGTCAACCATTCGTATTTGTTATACATTCATTACTCTCCGTACTGTTCGATATTCGTTACTCTACTCATACTTACTCCTTACTCTTGCATACTCATCGCTCCATGTTCAATACCTTGCTCGTACACGATCCTTACTCTGTACTCGTTACTATACTAGCGCATACTCACTACTCAATTCTCTATACTTACTCTTACATACTCAATACTCGATACTTACTCATATGTACTCAATACTCGGTACTCATTACATACTCATACTTGCTTCTTACTCGATACTCATTACTTTACTCATACGTACGCAATATTCAATACTCATTACTTGGCCTCTGGGCGGAGTCATACACAAGACTCGCCACTGGACCTACAATACGAGGGCTATACGCTTAGCTCCTCAAATACTCAATGTCCGTTCTTACCGGACTACTCAAATTCCCAACACTCTTCTCTCAGAGCACAATACAATCTCATGGATTAGCCTAGAAGTATCTCTCTTGATAACCTCCACCAGCTTAGGGAATTACTACCGACTAGTATCCTCAGATTTAAGGGTTTCCCCAACATATCGAATACTCTCATGTTCGGGACATACTTACATCAGTCGGGCCCTCTCATAATGGGTCGACTAATTACTAAGGGGTTTGGAGATCCCTCATCATTCTTTACTATTCTCATGGTTCATGTTTTGCACCAAGATTAGTTCCTCTAATATAGGTTACTTATGTACTTCCACTACTTTCGTTTGTGGATTATTCATTTCGTTTCTCCTACCGTTATCGGAAGGTTATTACTCCCGTACACTCTCTCACATTCTAGTGAGTTCATTGGTTTACGTTATCGTTTATTGGTTCGTTGGTTTAGTGCGCTGCTACGGTTCCATTAATTCACACATGACTCTCACTACAAGTCATTACACAATAAGACTCATCTATGAGTCGGTCTACGCACTAAGTAAAGCCACACAATCAATCAAGAAGGTTAGCTCAATCAACATACAGCAAGACATATAATGAAAGGCAATAAACCGTTTTCATGCTTTAGTCTTGATTAGCCGGCATACAGCACACAAATCAACGTAACTCGGTTAGCATACGGGGCATGAGGAAATCATACCTTCCACCGGAGTTAGCTTTAACACGTGTTCCCTTGTTCCTTGGTTCACACTTGTTCCACTGATAATGTTTCAACATTATTAATACTATACTCTTACGATACACAAATAATTACTACTCCCGTACTTACCCCGTTATCCCGGTGTACTTAATGTTCTTATACTCTCAACTTGCTTGGTTACTTTTACACTTGTTTTCATACTCATATACTTACTTTCTTACCTTTATTATTTCAATTGTAGTGTACTACTACATATATATGCATATATGTGTATAGGCATATATATATATACACATATGATTATTATAATCATATAGTAAAAACATTTTGTTTTTTTTTGTCTCGACCGGACTTGCGACCGACCTTGCAAGTCCGGTCCATTCCAGTAGCTACCAGTACGGGAAATTTTCTGGCTCGACCGAACTTGCAAGTCCGGTCACAAGTTCGGTCCATTCCAGTAGCTTTCATCTGCGGAATTCTTCTAGCCGACCGAACTTGCAAGTCCGGTCGCAAGTTCAGTCCGTTCCAGAAGGTTTCAGACGGGAGAATTTTCTGGTCCGACCGAACTTGCAAGTCCGGTCGCAAGTTCGATCCATTCCAGAAGGTTTCCCGTCTTTGTAATTCTGGGCTCGACCGAACTTGCAAGTCCGGTCGCAAGTCCGGTCCGGCCCAGTACTTCAGTTTTAAAATCTGTTTTCAGTCCTCTCTTTTACCCATTACCTCCCCAATCTTCCTACATGTAATCCCGCATGTTTAAACACTATCAAGGCCCTCCAAATTGCCTTAGTTCATCCAACAATTCCTTACTCTTCTCTAAATCCACATACACAATTTCTCCTCACTTCCTTTTGATTCTTACCATTGTTTTCTTTACTCTCATGCTACAGATTTTCCTTTTAACCTTTACCATCCAATACTCCCTCTACCAATGCTACTCCTAGTATCCCAAATACATTTCCAAGCAATTACAATATCTATACCCAAGTCTAACATTCATTTTACTAATTCTTGCACATTAAATTCTCCTAACTTCTCCAATGTATTCTTATACACTTTGCTACAGATTTTACACTTCTTATTCCTCATACTACAGTTACCATCCCATAGCTACTAAACATCTCTACTAATCCCAATACATACCTTGGTTCTTCCATTCACCAAGTCATCCACTAATGCACAATTCCTACTAAAATTTTGCCATAGTTCACCTACTATTCTAGCTTCTCCACATACATACTTTTCCATCAAATTCATTCCTATTCTAGCCAAACCACAAGGGTTCTACCAGCACACATACTAAGCAATCTTAATACATCAATACCCATCAATCACAATACCAATACACATACTCATTACACTTGGCTCCAAAGCCTTCAATTCCAATACTTGCTCTTAAATACTCAAATTTCACAATCCTCAATACTAGCACAAGGTTTTGGGTTCTTTAAATATTTTACCCATTCCCATTACTCTAATGCAATAGAATTTAACATTAGGAAGGAGCTCTTACCTTGAGCTTATACTTTCTTCTTTTCCATTTCTCATCTTCCTCTCTTTCTTGTCCAAATCGATTTTGTGGGGAATGGAGTTGCCAAACTCCATTCCCATTACCCAAGCACACAAAGACAAGCATAATTAACCTACTAACCCTCATAATAACACTAATTCATTGAAGTGTTTAAAATACAAATTCTAGGGTTTACCTTTGGAGTGCTTTAGGAGGGGTTTTAGCCATTGGTTCAAGAAGGTGTTCTCACCACCATTGGAGGGTTGAAGCAAAGCTCCAAAACAAGAGGAAAACAAGGTAGAGAGAGAGAGACCAAAAATCGGCCATACCAAGAGATGGAGAAAAGTGGGGTCTTTCATGGAGATTTTTACCTTGTTGGAAAGAGGAGACTCCAAGCTTCACAATGGTGTGCTTTTCTCTTCAAATGGGGAAAACCCATGGAGATGAAACTCATCCTTTTCGAATTTTGAAAGGATAGAAATGTAGAGGAGATGAGGGGATTACAAATATGTAATTTATTTTACATTTGGAGCTCAAATGGAGCTAGAGCATGAGGAAGAATGAAGAGAAGCCATGGGAGGTGTGGAGCTTCTCAAAAATCGCCCAGCTCAAAGGAGGGAGAGAAATCACTAGGAGAGAAGGAGGGAGGTGAGAGAGAATAGGGAAATGAGGAAAGGGAGGTGAGAGAAAGGTAAGTTGCTTTTACCCTTTTATTCTACTTTTGCTTTTTGACTCATTATTTATTTAGCTAGTGTGTGTGTGTGTGAGAGGGGGTTTATTTATCTGTTAAAACCGGCCCCCACTGTAATACTAGCTGGAGCGTTTTTGTCTTTTACAGAAAACGCTCGTTATTTTACCCGGTTTGATACTACTCACTAACCGGGCCCGTTTTCCGGAATTTTCTCGTTTCTTTATTTTTATTGGCTATTAAGCTCCATAAATGCTTATAATTATTATTTGATGATTTATAATTTTTACGGGTCTGTTTGACCACTTAAAGTCACGTTTTCGGTTTCCTCGAAAAACATGCGCTAAAGCTCTTTTAGCGTTTTAATACATTTCTTGGATCCGTTTTCTTCGGGAATCATTCCCATATACTAATTAGGCATGAATAAGCCTTAGGAATCCTTACGATACTATAACCGAGGTCTCGTACCTCCTATGGTTATTTAACGCTCATTTAGCGTTTTTCGCTTTTTAAGCGTTTCTTCATTTCTTTTGGATTTATTTTCTTTACCAAAATTACTTAGGCACTTAGGCCCTTAAATATATATTAAAATAATTTAATCACCATATTTAAGTTCGGGTATTTCAGTGTGGAGGCCGAATTCTCTTCAAGAAAATAGCATTGGAATTAGGAGAAATCAAGTACAAGAATTGTCTGATTTAAGGAGTAAGTTATAATTAAGGATTATTAAGTTTAAGTTTGATTTAAGCTTCAAACTTTGGTATAAAAATTTATGTAAGAGCCTTAGAAATATTAAGGCCGAAATATGGAGTTAAAATATCAAGAAAAATAATTATAACATATAAGGTAAGATTATTACCTTAAGGTATAAATTTGTGTCACAAAAATTAATTAGGATACTTATATGGCCAAACCGAATTATCTATGAGTAAAAGGTTCTATTTTGAGTTTATAATCATTCTAAGTCATTAGCATAATTTTTAGAAGTGTTATATGGCTTATATACATTTATATGTATTTATTATAAGGTTTAAATCAAGTTTTAAAATCATATGGTAAAGATTTATTTAAGGCCGAGAATGAAATGTTTAATTTGGTGATTTTTGAAATATATAAGTATATTAGCTTATATTATAAATTTTGGGGATATTTAAAATAGCTACAAGTTTTAAATGGCTAGTTTAATAAGTTATGTGGCTAAAATGTAAATTTTGAAAAGTTTGGTGTATGAATAATAATTGCCGAGAGTATAAGGAGTGTTTTGGTATATTATGTTATAATATAAGGTAGGAATTAATATTATGGATTTTGGTGAATTTAAATAAGTGGTTAAGTGTTAAAATAACATTTTATAAAGTTTTGGGACTATTTTATAGTTATTGGAAGATATAGAGTATGGCCGAGAATTACTTAAGATTTTATGGGTTTATTAAAGTTAAATATGAAATTAAGTCTTGGTCAAAGTGTTGACCAAAAACTTTGGGTTAAAATGATTTATGACATAAAATATTTAAACTATAGTTTATAAGTTAATATGTAACTTATATAAAGCTTTGGGATTTAAAAGTGAATAAAGGAAAATATAAGTGAAAACCAAAAATTAAGGGGTTTATTTGTAATTTATAAAAGTTGGTATAATGGGATTGTAATTTACAGAAATTAAGGTGGACATTTGGTAAATTAAAAAGGTAATGTGGATGATTAAGAATTATAAAGGTTATAAGGTTATTTTTGGCAATTTATAGAAGTTATATAATTGTTTTACAGTTTCCGAAAATTAATATGGGTATTTAATAAATTATAAAAGTATATGGTTGTTTGGAAAATTGTGGAAGTTAATGGGTTCAAATTATGATTACTGGAAATTATATGTGGTTATTTAATAATTTGTTAAGTTGTTGGGTATAAAATATGAATACCGAAATAATGAGGTTGGTATTGTAATTTAATAAGGAAAGGAAGAAAACTAGGTATAATGTAATATGATATATTATGGAGTATAATATAAAGTTTATAAATAAAGGTGGTTTAATATAACTAACTAAATAATATGAAATAAGAATAAGTGGAAATAATTATAGTATATAAATAATGAGATAAGGATATACCGTATAATGGAAATTCATTATCACATGTGAACTCCACATTAAATAATGAACTGCTAGGTTATCTAGAACCACTGTTAAAATAACAGGGGAAAATAAATGACATACGAAGTTATTATACAACGAGTATAAACATTACAGTGACAGTACTATAATATTTAATGAATAGTTATATTAATATTACCCGGTATTGCATGTTTAAATAACAGCGTACGGGGAGGGACTACTGTACAGGAGTTTGTCAAGCTAGCAGTTACTTGGTGAACGGTATGTTAATTGTGTGGTCTGAATGTCCTAAGGATTATCCTAAGGTCCAGACATTAAGTGTTTAAATGCTTAAGAACGATATCTATGATTTTATGTGAATGATATTGTATATGGTATTGCCTAAACTGTTGCGTTGTATCTTATACGCGAATGTCTTATGACTAAAAGTTTATACATCTAAACAAAAAAAAAGAGACTAACTGACCTTTAGGTATTATTGAACCTAACAAGGGTCAAATGGGATAGTCTTATTTCAAGTATTGGTTATTATGTCACTGACAAAAAGGTCTAACTTATTAAGAGAGGAATCCGGATTGTTTCGACTTTCTGGTTGTGCATTGTGATCACTACGAGAGACTTCAATGGGGAGCCACTCAAAGGAAATCCATCAGCCACATTCAGGGATGGCGGAATGCACTGCCGTTGGTGCACAGGTTCGACCGGATCGGTCAATGTATATATCTATCCAGGGCCATAAGGTCAGCTGGTAACGGTTCCTTTGGAACCCAGTGGACACACTGTCTATTTTCGCAGGTTATTAAGGGTTGTCTTGACAGGACGCCTGAGGTAAAATTAATTGGAAAGGTTAAGTGGTTGATTTAAAAGGATAAGGGTCATGTGACCTACTAACAAGAACAGTTGTTTAATATGTGCCCCTTATTTGGGTTGTTGGTGTTGATTATTGGTTGATGTGTATTATTATGCACTAAATGTTGCAGGTGAACTGTTTGTGATTGTTTAATGTTTACAGTTATTACTGTTGTTATTGTGAACCGGTATTTCATGTAAAGAATCTAATATCAAGATGGCTAAAACGACTAAAGGAATCTAGATGACTTAAGATCACATTTAGCATACCAGCATTTCGATTGCTGAGCCCTTCAGTGGGCCAAACATTCCAGGTTATTGAAGAAGACTCAAGCCGGAGTGCGGGACACGGGGGTAGCTGAAGTGTTGCAGCAACACCTTGGTTTATTTTGTTTTGTAATGAGGAAATTGTTGTATTCAGTTAGTTGCTCATTTAGTTGGACTTGGTTTGTAATAATTATTAGTGCTCAGTATCTATTCATCACAGCGTGTAGAGTTAAGGATTGTTGGATGGATGCCTTGTTACTCACAAGGGTGAGTAACGCGTGTAACACCAAGGAAGTTAGTTTTATTTTCCGCTGCGAATTATTATTTATTTTGCTACGAATTGCGACGTCGTTACAGGTTTAGGATTAGGGGTGTTACAATGCGGTGGGTGCTGTTTTGTGCCAAAAAATGGATAAAATCCTGAGAGTCATTTATTATGCAAGTCGTACTCTAAATGATGCTCAGAAAAATTATGCCACCACCGAAAAAGAATTGCTGGCAGTCGTCTTTGCTTTGGATAAATTCCGTCCATATTTATTGGGTAGTAAGGTTATTATTCATACTGACCATTCTGCCCTCAAGTATTTATTTGCCAAAGCAGATGCAAAACCCAGGTTGATAAGATGGATACTTCTCTTACAAGAATTCGACATAGAGATAAGAGATAAGAGAGGTATCCAGAATGTCGTGGCTGACCACTTGTCAAGGATGGAGGGACCAGAAGACGAAAGACCCATCAATGAGTTTTTCCCGGACGAGGCAGTATTCACAATCCAAACGGCAGGAGACCCTTGGTTTGCCGATATTGCCAATTATCTGGCTACGAAGATCATCCCAACTGATATGACATATCAGCAGCGAAAAAGGTTCTTTTCGATTGTCAAACATTATTTATGGGATGATCCATTTCTTTTCAAAATCTGTGCAGATGGAATTATAAGGAGATGTGTGCCACAGACGGAAATCAGAAATATCCTTCTCCACTGTCATTCTAGAGAAACCGGCGGACATCACGGTGCAACCCGTACAGCTGCTAAGGTACTTGAATCCGGTTTCTATTGGAACACCCTTCACAAAGATTGTCATGCTTTTGTGTCTACTTGTGATCGGTGTCAAAGGCAAGGTAACATTTCTCGCCGCAATGAACTACCCTTGAATAATATGCTGGAGGTTGAATTATTTGATGTTTGGGGGATTGATTTTATGGGACCCTTCCCAAATTCTTGTGGAAATTTATACATCTTAGTAGCAGTCGATTATGTCTCTAAATGGGCGGAAGCCCTTGCTTGCTCTACTAATGATGGTAAAGTTGTGATGAAGTTTATAAAGAAAAACATTTTTACTCGATTCGGTGTTCCTAGAGCAATAATCAGCGATGGTGGATCTCACTTCTGCAATCGCCATTTTGATGCTCTCCTAAAGAAATATGGAGTCCGACATAAGGTTGCTCTACCATACCATCCTCAAACGAATGGTCAGGCAGAGATAACAAATAGAGAGCTAAAATGGATTCTGCAGAAGACGGTGAGCTCTTCTCGAAAGGACTGGTCCATTAAATTGGATGATGCGCTCTGGGCATACCGTACCGCTTTCAAAACACCTATTGGCGTGTTCCCCTACAAACTAGTTTTTGGGAAGGCATGCCACTTGCCAGTGGAATTAGAGCATAAATCTTATTGGGCTCTGAAGGTGTTAAACTTTGATCTACAACAAGCCGGTGAAAAAAGGAAGTTCCAATTGACTGAGCTGGAAGAACTTAGGAACAACTCTTATGAGAATGCAGTAATTTATAAGGAGAAGCCCAAGCGTTGGCACGATAAGATGATTGCCAAGCGAGAATTCAAAGCAGGAGATCAGGTCCTTCTTTATAACTCCAGACTTAAGTTCTTCCCAGGTAAGTTAAAATCTTTCTGGTCTGGACCATTTACAATAATATCTACCTCTCCTTATGGAGTTGTGGAATTGGACAATAAGAAAGGAGGATCGTTTAAAGTAAATGGAGCTCGAATAAAATTATTTCTGGGAACCACGTTAGACAACGAAGAGGCTTCTGCGCTTCTTCTCAAAGATCCAGTCACAACTTAAAAAACTCAGGTACGGTCTAGCCAAAGACCATAAAGAAGGGCAGCTTGGTAGGAGGCACCCTACTATCTATCTTTTTAATCTGTATTGTGCTTATATTTTGTATTTAATTTTATTAAAAAAAGAGTGAATTAAAAAAGAAAGGAGAGAGAACGAGGAGAATTAACTTGAGTTCTTCGGCTGTCTAGAATATTTATTCCAGGAACATCTTTCACTATACAGCCGAACTCAAGTGTGGGGGAGCTACACTACATATTCTGCATAAATCTGGGGAGTACTCTATCTTTACCTTGCTCTTTAAATTTTCAATATTTCCTATTACCATGCTTTGTGATCATTACACAGGTAGTTTGCATGCCCTGTTAGGGCATTGCTTTGGTTCAAGTGGGGGAGATATAATAATCAAAAAGCTTGCTATTAAGTTTGTCTCTTTTTCGACATTGTGTTTGAATTTGTTAAGTGATTAATAATCAAAGAAGGAGCCATATAGGAGTAATGCCGGTGTTAACGGGTTTAAAGGGTACATACAAAAAATAATTACCACTCTGCCTTACTCAATGCTAAAAAAATTATGAGGAAATTATCATTTGAATTTTGTTTTGACTTTGAGCCTGGATTTGATTTGGAAAGAAATGGTGGAAAAAGAACAAGGCAAGGTACTCCTCTGATCCAAACAGGCATATTCTGATCCTAAACAGGCCTCTCCACTCGGTTATTAAGTTCTTAGGGGTGCTTCATCACCCGGCTACCTAAGGTACTCGGTATCTGGGATAGTAGACCCAAAACCGCTACAAGGGTGGAGAGAAAAGTCTAAGGTAAAAGAAAAATGAACTTCAAAATTGAAGTATCTGTGCATTCTGTATTAAAATGATAAAAACTTCTTCATGGATCATGAGTATGTGGCATTGAAAGGTATAATGGAATAAGATTTTACTTCATGCCCCTTGTCGTTCAAAGGAAATGTGAAAAAAAATGGTGGATTGGCTCAGGGTTAAAAGCAGAATTCTCATGGTACTGCTTCTCTTTCTTTTGTAGGACTTCAGAGTTATTCTCAGAAATGGAGAATTATATCTAAATAAATTTAATGTTATTAGTACCCTTTCAAAATCTGAAAAGATTGGTAATTACCTCTTCTGTGCTCTCCTTAATTGATTATTGTTTGTTTAACTTGTTTAAACATTATGTCAGAAAGATTTGCATGAGGACAAGCAAAAGATAAGTATGGGGGAGTTTGATAAGTGAGAAATACATAGACATTTAAGGGTTTAATTTACCTTGTACTTACTTTCTTTCAGGATAATATTACTCACTTATCGTATGTTTTTCCTCTAGTTTATGTTTTATTGGTTATCTCACAAATTTATTGGTTAAACATGAGGAAAACCAAGCTAGGAGCAAAGTACACGAAGAGACGAATGCGTGGGCGCAAACGGGGATCAAATCGGAGCTAAAACGAATATTTTAGAGGCAATTGAAGTTGGTCCGGACCAGTGTCCGGATCACCTGGTCCGGACCAACACATGCCAGCGCGCCATAGAAGAAAATCGACATGGTCCGGACCACATGGTCCGGACAGCGGTCGGACACGCGTATTCTGCCAGCATACAGAGCATGTCGATGGGTGTGAATTGGTTAAATAATATATTTACCAATTCACACCGACACCCCCTTCTCTACCCCATTTCACTATAAATAAACCTATAACCCCCCATTAAATCATATCTCATTCCACCCCCAAACTAATGCCATTTTTCCTCCATAAAATCTCCATTTCTCTCCAAAAATCATACATCTCATCTACATAATCTCCACATAAATCCTCACTTCATCTCATCCCATAAAAACATTCCATTTTCCATACCGTTGTTCTGTCCAACCTCTATCCAAATATTAGCAGTTAAATCTACTCAGTTTTAATGTCTGTCGTACTTACGATGTTTGTTTTTATAATTATGTGTGAGTAATAACTTTAGCCTCCCGGGTTGGGAAGCAAGCCTATTTTATACAATCGTGTTACGTATATTTTCTACTATAATCTGTTCAAGCAATATTTTGATTCTCGTTCTTAATGCGCTTTAATATTCAGGCCAATTATTAAAGTGATCTTTGTAGTTCTCTTGTTAAAATGCGGTGCTGAGACAAGGTTCTAGACAAAAGAAGTCAAAACGGGTTAATGGCTAGAAGCGAGTTTCGCCTATAGGTCAATCTGTCTCCAACAGGTATTGTTAATAAAGCGATTAATTTATAATAACTTGGGCAAGGATTGCAGCTTGTTATTTAAATTAATCAGGGTTTATTGTACAAGGACCGGCCAACGAACTAATTAAAATACCTGAGTTTATTGCTAAAATGGTAGAAGTTTATAGTAATATAATTGAATAAAATAGGTGAGCAGAACAACCCAGGGTGCTTCTTAAAAACAAAAGAGTTTTATAAACCGCTATTATTATTCTGTTCTAATTAATTGTTCTTTTTATTATTTTGTTTGCATTAAGTGTTAAACCACAATCTCCCTAAAAAGTGATAAGTTTCTATTCAACAGTCTAATTAGAATTCTCAGGTAATTTACACTATCAGTTAAACCACAGCAAGGTCCCCAAGAGTTCGACACCCCACAATTCCACTATTCCGCAAAACGATAGGTACACTGCCTAGGTTGTAGAAGTAGTCACATATTTCTCCAACACTTATCAAGGCCCTACACTTACCTTTTGCTAGTCCTCGAGCAAAACTAGATTAGAAAGGAGTAATTGCTTATGCACAAAATAGATAAACTCTAGAATGACAATTAGATATACATTCCCAACTGTATGACTCCATTTCATATGTATCACTTAAACTTCCTTATCTATCAAAAACATACTACTGGGTATAAAATAAAGAATTTCAAAACTGATCAAAAACTTTTGGGCTATTTTTGCATAAGGGACTTTGTAATCTCTCCTTTTTCTGGTTTCCATCATTCAGCTCTATTTTTCAAGATTTCTGAAAGTGGTCAAGACACTCATCAATGGTTTGTATTGTTCAACCCTATTTTCCAAGGGTTTCTGAATCAACCATGATTTTTTTGCATTATAGAACAGGGAATTTAGGAGAAAAACAAAAGGAAAAACTTTTTCTTGCTTTTATTCTGAGGCACTTTATGCAACCTTAAGGAATTAACGCTTTTCCTTTGGAAGAATATTTTTTTTCTTTTTTTTCCTCTTCTTTTTTCACAAAAAAAACCCTTTATAAGATCGTCACCCAAAAGACTCTTCACAGTTTGAAAAAGAAAAGAAAATATTACCCAGATGTCGGGTGTGGACAGCCGGATGTCCGATGCCCGGCACATTCAACGAATAACAAAATGGACAATTTAAATTAAAGAATCAAAGAATAAAGAATAGGGCGTTTTACCGAATTTAGGACTTGGACTAATTCCAAGTCCCCGGCAACGACACCATTTTGCTAACAAGATTTTTGTAGGGGGAAACTATGTACAAAAGAATGAAATAATAAAAGAAGAAAATAAATACAAAATAAACCCTACAACTCTATACGGGTAGCAAACAATTCCCGGTCGGAGTATAATATGAGTAGATTATGACCGAGAGTATCGAACCCAAGGAACTTAATAGAAAATTAGTCCTAATCCGTGTAAAAACCTATTCTAAACAGGGGGAATTGAAATAACAATTTAACTAAAAAGCCTAACTAATAAAGATTTGTCCTAGATTCGGGATTACAACAACCAAGTAACACATGATCACGCAATGAAATTCCAAGACTTGAATTTAACCAAAGAATGGATGCGCCGGATGTCCTGCTGGACACCAGATGCACGGCACGTTCAAAGACTTTGAAGATGCGGACACAAAACATCCGGCAGTGCACCCGGCACGTTCAAATTGTAAATACCATTTTCCTGCTTCGGACCTGATAATAAGAAACTCTGTAACGTCCCCAAAACCGGCCTAGGAGTTAGGGCCGTTACACGCCGCGAGTCTACTACCTAACGTCGCAAGGCTCTAAGCAAACGAATCCCAAAACCGAATAAGAAACTTGTATAAATACCAAAGAGTTTACAAGATCCAAATGCTTAAAAGTCAAATACAGAGAGAGAGGCCCGAAGGCTACACAAAGTACTAAAGCGTCCAAAGCGCAAGCACAAAAGTCTAAAGACACATAAAAATAACGAAGCTCCAGGGGGACGAGAAGAGAAGATCCCACGAGCTCAATCTGCAACAAAGTAAAGGGGTGAGCTAAACAGCCCAGCAAGCAGAAGACTTCCTCAAGGAAGCCCACTCAAAACAGAAGCAGAAGAATACTTATAAACAGAGAGGATAGCGGAGTCAATAAATAGACTGAATGACACCACAAAACAGAGGCAGAGCAGAACGGAATATCACTTCAAAACACAGTCGGACCTTCAGATCAGAAACAGAAGAATGGGACACTAGCAAGCTAACACAACAGAAGGACTCACATAAGGTCCTATGGATCCGAGGATCCCACAACAGAAGCCGTAGAGACAGCTAACAGACCCGTCGGTCAAATAACGTCCTAAGGGAGACCCTAAGGAGTATAAACAGAAGGAATTCCTGCGCAGCATGCTACGGGACAGCCCGACCCGACTATCCAAGGCTCAGAAGCAAAGTAACTAGGTCCCAAAACCAAAAGCTCACAAAACAGATCTTAAGTGCATAAAAATGCATATAAACAGCATAAGAAGCTTGTACACAGATAGGGGAATCCAACCCCGCAAACGGAACTCAAAACGGAGCTAAAACAAGAAGTTATGCTCAAAACAGTGGCATGTCCGAACTTGCGTCCGACCTTGCAAGTTCGGACAGAGGCCGAGAGTCAGAGTCGCGGAGATACAAATGTCCGAACTTACGTCCGAACGTCAAGTTCGGACGTAAGTCGAGAGTTAAAAGCCAGAACCATCTTAGTGTCCGAACTTGCGTCCGACCTTGCAAGTTCGGACACACGTCGAAACTTTTACGAAAATCCATCCTCGCGTCAGGTCCGAACTTTGAAGTTCGGACCGATGTTCGGACACTTCAAAACCTTCAAAAACAAAACGCGCCCGATGCACTGTCCGAACTTACAAGTTCGGACAGACGTTCGGACAGCGCGAAACTGACGAAATCCAGAGCGATCAGACGAACAAAATCAGTCAAAATCACCATAACTCACACAAATCACGAATGGTAAATCAGTACCCTCGGGGGTTAGCCAAACGATTAACAACGCAAAACCAAGAGAAACACCAAGCAACACACGAAATCGGATACGAAACAGATATTAAAACATCCCCGAGGGTGAGCAAACTACCACCCCGATTCCATCCCCCACTTACATGAATTCGAAGCGAAGATGCTGTCCGACGTTACCCGCAACTCAACGAACAAACACAGCGAGGGACGCACAATGCACCACTGATTGCAGAGAAGAGACCCAAAATCAGAAAAACTGCCCTCTCTCAAACAGGAGCGGAAACCATCGGAATCGAAAGGAAACCAAACCTGATTGCAGAAGAAGAACCCGAACAGAAGCAGCAGTAGAAATCGACCGGAACCAGCAACAATTCACACCAGAGGACCAAGTTCTCACCAAGGAAGAAGAAGAGGGAAAGAGCGTAGAAACTGTCGAGATGAAGAACGCACGATTTGAAAACTGATCGTGGATTGAGAATGAGAAATAAATGACTTATTTACCTTAATAAGTCTCACCAAAATAAAAGAGGGGAAACGACCTCCTTGCCCCCGTCTTTTAATTTAAAGACTCCGGTGTCCCATCAGCTAACCAAAGTAACACATAACATAAGCAATGATATAAACCGAAATGTCATGAAATCTGAAAACGTAAAATACGGAGTATTACATCACTCCCCCCTTAAAAGGAATTTCGTCCTCGAAATTCAACATACCTCACTGCTCGAAAAGGGACGGAAACTTAGCACGCAACTCCTCCTCGAGTTCCCACGTCGCCTCACGCTCGGACTGATCAGACCACTGCACCTTAACCATAGGCAGTGTCTTGCTACGAAGCCGACGAACATCCCGAGCTAAAATACGAACCGGAACTGCCTCATAGTGAAATCATCTCTGAGTCGAAGCTGACCATAGTCAATCACATGCGAAGGATCATGTAGATACTTCCTGAGCATCGACACATGGAACACGTCGTGCACTCCTGCTAGAGCTGGTGGCAATGCCAATCTGTAAGCCACCGGCCCAACCTTCCCAAGCACCTCAAAAGGCCTACGAACCGAGGACTCAGCTTGCCTCGCTTCCCAAAACGAACCACACCCCGAACTGGAGAGATCTTTAGATACACGTGGTCTCCCACCTGAAACTCAAGCGGACGGCGTCTCTGATCTGCATAACTCTTCTGCCGGCTCTGGGCAACCAACAAACGCTCCCTGATAGTCTTAACTTTGTCCACAGCTCCCTGCACCAACTCAGGACCTACAATCGCCCTCTCTCGCAGGTCATCCCAACAAATAGGAGATCTACAGCGCCTACCATACAACGCCTCATATGGAGCCATCCCAATGCTCGATTGGAAACTATTATTGTAGGCGAACTCAATCAAGTCACATGCTGATCCCAGCTGCCCCCGAAGTCGAGCACACAAGCCCTCAACATGTCCTCCAAAATCTGATTCGTCCTCTCCGTCTGCCCATCGGTCTGAGGATGATAAGCCGAACTGAAAGCCAAATTCGTCCCTAACGCCTTATGCAGGCTTCGCCAGAAGCGAGATACAAATCTCGGATCTCTGTCCGAAACGATCGTCGCCGGCACACCGTGCAACCTCACAATCTCATCAATATACAGCCGAGCCAGGCGCTCAAGGCTGAAGGTCTTCCTCACAGGCAAGAAATGAGCTGACTTCGTCAACCGGTCCACAATCACCCATAGCGCATCGTACCCAGAAGATGTCCTAGGCAACCCCACAATAAATCCATGCCAACGCTCTCCCATTTCCACTCAGGAACGGGAAGAGGCTGCAGAAGACCCGCAGGTCGCTGATGCTCAGCCTTCACCTGCTGACAGGTTTGGCAACGAGCCACAAAATCAGAAATCTCCCTCTTCATATTCGCCCACCAAAAGGACTCTCGGAGGTCCCGGTACATCTTCACCCCTCCTGGGTGCACAGAATAAGGAGCTCCATGAGCCTCCTGCATAATCTCCCGCCTAAGGTCGCCTCCACTAGGCACACAAACTCTGCCCCTGAAGCGTAGACAATCATCGCTGGACACAGAAAACTCTGACTCCTGCTCATCTGACAACTTCTCTCTGATCTTACACAACTCAGCATCAGCCTTCTGACCCTCTCTGATCCGCTCAATCAAAGTAGACTGGACCTGAATCGAAGCAATCATCCCGGCACGGTCTGACCGAACAACCCAAATCCCCATACGCTGAAGCTCAAAGCAGACCTCTGAACCCCTGACAACGAACAAGCAAGTCCAGGAGCACCCCTACGGCTCAAGGCATCAGCCACCACATTCGCTCTACCCGGATGGTAGAGGATCTCCAGGTCGTAGTCATGTAACAGCTCCAACCAGCGCCGCTGTCTCAAATTCAATTCCTTCTGCGTGAACAGATATTTGAGACTCTTGTGATCCGTGTAGACCTTACACGTCACCCCATACAAATAGTGCCGCCAGATCTTCAAGCGAAGACCACAGCAGCTAGCTCCAAGTCATGGGTAGGATAATTCTTCTCATACGGCTTCAACTGTCGTGACCCATACGCTACCACCTTTCCCTGCTGCATCAGAACACACCCCAACCCTCTGTGGGAAGCGTCACAGAACACCTCAAGCCCTCTGTCCCAGAAGGCAACGTCAAAATCGGGGCCGAAGTCAACCTCTTCTTCAACTCCTGGAAGCTCTCCTGGCACGCCTCACTCCAATCAAACTTGACATCCTTCCTAAGAAGACGAGTCAAGGGAGATACATCTTAGAAAAGCCCTCCACGAACTTCCTATAATACCCAGCCAATCCCAGAAAACTGCGCACCTCAGACACACTAGTGGGCTTCGCCCACTCCATAACTGCCTTAATCTTCTCTGGGTCCACTGATATGCCATCCTTCGAAACCACGTGGCCAAGAAACACCACTCTATCCAACCAAACTCACACTTCTTCAATTTAGCATACAACTCCTTCTCCTTCAACGTCTGTAGAACCATCCTCAGATGCTCCTCATGCTCCTCAGCACTCTTGGAGTACACCAAGATGTCGTCAATAAACACTACAAAAGAATCCAAGAAAGGTTTGAAGACTCTGTTCATCATATCCATGAAGAACGACGGGGCATTGGTCAAACCAAAAGGCATGACCAAGAACTCATAATGCCCATACCGGGTCCTAAATGCAGACTTAGACATCCTCGGCCTTAATCTTCAGCTGATGATATCCAGAACGCAAGTCGATCTTCGAGAAGACTGTCGCCCCTGCTAACTGGTCGAAGAGATCATCAATGCGGGGAAGAGGATACCGATTCTTGATGGTAACCTTATTCAATTCCCTGTAGTCAATGCACAATCTGAAGGAGCCATCCTTCTTCTTCACGAACAACACAGGTGCTCCCCATGGAGACACACTAGGGCGAATGAAGCCCTTATCCAGAAGATCCTGCAGCTGCACCTTCAGCTCCTTAAGCTCTGCCGGACTCATGCGATAGGGAGCCTTAGAGATAGGCTGAGTCCCTGGCGCTAACTCAATAGAAAACTCCACCTCACGATCAGGTGGTAGTCCTGGCACATCGTCCTGGAACACCTCAGGAAACTCACACACAATGGGTATATCCTCCAACCGGGATCCCTCCTTAACCTCAGGTACAAAGCAGAGAAACCCTGGCAGCCCTTCCTCAAGGAACGGACTGCCTGCATAGCGACACCAACACAGGAGCACAAGGAATGGAATTCCCCACAAAAGCAAAACGGGTCTCACCCGGTCTATCAAACACAACTCTCCTAGCTGCACAATCTATATGGGCATGGTGCTCTGCTAGCCAGTCCATGCCCAAAATCACATCGAAGCAAGACATACGCATAGGGATCAAATCAGCAGACAAGTTCCTATCCATAATCACTACCGGAACCGACTTACACACAGAATCAAGTACACAAGCAGGTACGCCACTCAGCGGGCTAGAAATACACAAATCCACATCACAAGGCACAGCAGACAACCCGAGACTACCCACTAAATCAGCAGACACAAAGGAGTGGGTAGCTCCTGAATCAAACAAGCAGAAAACTGGCTGAGAAGAGATCTGAAGAATACCTGACACTACACGGCCTGAGTCACGGTCTCGCTCACCAGCTAGAGCGTACACACGAGCCTGGGTCTGGGGCTTCTTCTGATCAGTCTTCTGCCCGGACCCTGAACCAGCTCCTCGGCCCTCAGAACCGCCACTGCTACCTCCACCTCTAGCCTGTGGACACTGGGCAATGCGATGGTCGAACCACACTTGAAGCACGCCCCGGACTTCCTGTAGCACTCCCGCCCAGGATGGAAACGGTCACACTCCGCACACTTCTCCACAGCAGGGGATGCTGATGAAGAAGAACCCCGGTCTCCTCTATACTTCTTCTTCTGAGAAGAAGTCTGCTCACGCCTCTCGGGCTCCTCCACGCGACCCTTCCTCTTCTGGTCCTTGCCCTTATCGGGCCTCTGGTCCCTCTTCTCATACCGCTGCCTAGCCTGCAGCTCAGACTCCACCACCAACGCCACATCGGCCACATCCCGGAAAGTCTTGTGGCGAAAAGGTGCCACAGCAGCTCGAATATCACCCCTCAACCCAGCCTCAAACTTCCTAGCCTTCCGGTTATCATCCGGCTCAGGCACAAACTTAAGAGAGAAATAAACTTACCACGTACTCATCCACTGACATCTCCTTCGTCTGGCGAAGCCTCCCATACTCTACAATCTTCTGATCCCTGAAGACATCGGGATAGAACTGCTGATTGAAGCAGCCCCTGAACTGCTCCCATGTCCATGGGTGGGGGTACTTCCCTTCGACCGACTTCCACCACTCCTTCGCCTCCTCTGAAACATGAAGGTAGCAAATCCGACTTTCTGATCCTCCTCACATCCCATGACCCGCAGAAGGTCCTCAATGGCAGTGATCCAGTGGCTCGCCTCCTGTGGGTCGCCACTAGCATCAAAAGAAGGTGGCTTCAGCTTCAGAAACTCCTGAAGCGCCTTCACATTGTTGCCCCCCGCGTTACCGGCTCCTGCCGCCTGACCAGCAGTGGCCCCTACAGTCTGCAGCACCTGGGTCACCACCTGCTGCACAATCTCTGCAATGTCCCCCTGGGGAGCATCGCCTGCAGCTGCACCACGTCCTGAACGTCGGGGAGGCATACTGAAGATACAACATCAAAATTTATCAGAAACCATCAAGCATCAAACAGCAGACCTTCAGACACCCACACATGCAGACAAAACCCCACAGACACCAAAGAACGAGCAACCTGGCTCTGATACCACTAAATGTAACGACCCCAAAACCGGCCTAGGAGTTAGGGCCGTTACACGCCGCGAGTCTACTACCTAACGTCGCAAGGCTCTAAGCAAACGAATCCCAAAACCGAATAAGAAACTTGTATAAATACCAAAGAGTTTACAAGATCCAAATGCTTAAAGTCAAATACAAGAGAGAGGCCCGAAGGCTACACAAAGTACTAAAGCGTCCAAAGCGCAAGCAAAAAGTCTAAAGACACATAAAAATAACGAAGCTCCAGAAGGGGACGAGAAGAGAAGATCCCACGAGCTCAATCTGCAACAAAGTAAAGGGGTGAGCTAAACATCCCAGCAAGCAGAAGACTTCCTCAAGGAAGCCCACTCAAAACAGAAGCAGAAGATACTTATAAACAGAGAGGATAGCGGAGTCAATAAATAGACTGAATGAAACCACAAAACAGAGGCAGAGCAGAACGGAATATCACTTCAAAACACAGTCGGACCTTCAGATCAGAAACAGAAGAATGGGACACTAGAAACAAGCTAACACAACAGAAGGACTCACATAAGGTCCTATGGATCCGAGGATCCCACAACAGAAGCCGTAGAGACAGCTAACAGACCCGTCGGTCAAATAACGTCCTAAGGGAGACCCTAAGGAGTATAAACAGAAGGAATTCCTGCGCAGCATGCTACGGGACAGCCCGACCCGACTATCCAAGGCTCAGAAGCAAAGTAACTAGGTCCCAAAACCAAAAGCTCACAAAACAGATCTTAAGTGCATAAAAATGCATATAAACAGCATAAGAAGCTTGTACACAGATAGGGGAATCCAACCCCACAAACGGAACTCAAAACGGAGCTAAAACGAGAAGTTATGCTCAAAACAGTGGCATGTCCGAACTTGCGTCCGACCTTGCAAGTTCGGACAGAGGCCGAGAGTCAGAGTCGCGGAGATACAAATGTCCGAACTTACGTCCGAACGTCAAGTTCGGACGTAAGTCGAGAGTTAAAAGCCAGAACCATCTTAGTGTCCGAACTTGCGTCCGACCTTGCAAGTTCGGACACACGTCGAAACTTTTACGAAAATCCATCCTCGCAGGTCCGAACTTTGAAGTTCGGACCGATGTTCGGACACTTCAAAACCTTCAAAAACAAAACGCGCCCGATGCACTGTCCGAACTTACAAGTTCGGACAGACGTTCGGACAGCGCGAAACTGACGAAATCCAGAGCGATCAGACGAACAGAAATCAGTCAAAAATCAACCATAACTCACACAAACTCATAGAATGGTAAATCAGTACCCTCGGGGGTTAGCCAAACGATTAAACAACGCAAAACCAATGAGAAACACAAGCAACACACGAAATCGGATACGAAACAGATATTAAAACATCCCCGAGGGTGAGCAAACTACCCCGATTCCATCCCCCACTTACATGAATTCGAAGCGAAGATGCTGTCCGACGTTACCCGCAACTCAACGAACAAACACAGCGGAGGGACGCACAATGCACCACTGATTGCAGAAGAGAAGAGACCCAAAATCAGAAAAACTGCCCTCTCTCAAACAGGAGCGGAAACCATCGGAATCGAAAGGAAACCAAACCTGATTGCAGAAGAAAGAACCCGAACAGAAGCAGCAGTAGAAATCGACCAACCAGCAACAATTCACACCAGAGGACCAAGTTCTCACCAGGAAGAAGAAGAGGGAAAGAGCGTAGAAACTGTCGAGATGAAGAACGCACGATTTGAAAACTGATCGTGGATTGAGAATGAGAAATAAATGACTTATTTACCTTAATAAGTCTCACCAAAATAAAAGAGGGGAAACGACCTCCTTGCCCCCGTCTTTTAATTTAAAGACTCCGATGTCCCATCAACTATCCAAAGTAACACATAACATAAACAATGATATATACTGAAATGTCATGAAATCTGAAAACGTAAAATACAGAGTATTACAAACTCACTACCCATTATCAAATTGAGCATATATCATGCCACGAAATGAACAAGATAGTGGGGAAAGATGGGTTAATTCTCAATCTTTTTTGTTAACCCTAAATCATAGATGAAAACATTAAAGACCGTTAAGACTTCTTAACTAATTCTACTCTTGGGTTTTTCTTCCTCAAGTAGACTTTGCAAAAAGAGAACAAAGTGGCCAACACCATTCTCTTGCAAGAAGAACAAAGGCGTAATGAAAGCTTGAATTATATTGAAATAACCATATTGTTTACAAGGAAGGAATTCATTCCTAACCAAGAACAAGCAAAGAGTTCTACATCGCCATCCACATAACTACAAGAAGAGAACACAAGAGGAGAAGGAAATGGTCATAGCCTTAACCCGACAAGTTCTTCTACTTCGCGTGGATGGATCTGTAGAAACTTCCTTGGACACCAACAGTGGAGTGGATGCGGAAATAGAGATGTGAATGGAATGTATAAGGGTGTTGAAGTGTATCAATAAGTGCAGCCCTTCGGCCTATTTATAGGCAACAATTTCTCCTTGTGTCGGGTGGCATGCCGGGTGAAAGTCATTCGGCACCACGTGTTAAATATGCGTAACCGTTAACGGCCAAAACTGCCAGGCGAAAAGTTGCATGTGCCGGACAGGATACGTCTGGCACCATACCCGACATTGGTCAAACCGTCGATTATAAATAATTGCCGCCGCTTGGTCAACCGTGGCGACTGTTCACATATGCCGGATAGGATGTACCCGGCAACACACCCGGCAACACTCCTTTTCTGCTCCAGGCCTGTGCCGTGCAAGAGACATCCGGCTTCATGTCCGGCATCACTTGAATTACTGCCTAGGAATTCGTTCCTTACATAAAAAGCTCACAAAACATAAGTCTGTACAAATAACGTACTTTAATGCATAATATAACATAAATACTATATATTTAACCTTATTTACCCTAATATACTCCAAAATATAATATATAAAATATGATAAGTCTGCGGCTTATCACTCGATCAGTTGATCTCAAAGGTATGGCTCCTTTTTTTTCCAAAATATGGAGGGTAGAAGATCAGCTGACTGTTCGCAACTTGGGTTCCAGTATATGTCTGTTTGAATTTCCAGATAAGGAACGGAAGTTTGATGTCCTTAGTCGAGGTTCGTGGACTTATGAAGGTTGCTTGATGGTTTTAAGTGAGATTGATCGAGACAAGCCCCCTAGGGCTCATGCTTTTCAGTATGTTCCATTCTGGGTGTGGGTCCATGATGTGCCCATGTGGTTCCTCAACCCTTTATTTGCAAAAAGTTGGTAATAAGATTGGTCACTTTCTTGAATATGTTGACTAAGACAGACAGTTTACGGGATCCTTTCTTCGTGTTAAGGTCATGCTCGTTCTTACTCGTCCTTTGTTGCGCTTTGTAACCATCTCCATTGCTGGGAAGCCATCGGTTTTGAGGCTGTCTTATGAAAGGTTGCCCACTATCTGTTTTATCTGTGGTTTTTTTATCATGTTGTTAAGGACTGCCCACATAAGTTTGAGGTTGCGGGTGCTGCATTCCCGTATGGTTTATGGCTAAAATCTAGCACTTTTGGTTCTGCCCGTCCTCGCCTTGCTTTGCCACCTTCTGCGCCAGCTGGCTCTATCCCTCCTCATCTGCAGGCGGCACCACCAGCCACTGCTCTTTCCCCAACCTGTGCCATGGAGGGTGTGGAGATTAATAAGGAAGCAGTTCCGGAAAATGCTGAGGTCGAGGAAGGCAAGATTGTTCCTTCACCAACAAGTTCAAGCAATCGCAAGCGCAAAAAAGAGGAGGATGTTTGTGTTTCTTCAGAAGCTCTGGCCCCTACTGAAGTGGAAGTTGCTGATTCTTCCAAGAGAGCCAAGAGCGGTGATCTAGGTGACTCTACACCACAAGCGACTCCGGGGGCGGCCTCGAGTCACCCAGAATAATGTCGGTATTAGTGGCGAACTACCGTGGGTTGGGCACTGCGGCAGCAGTTCACTGGTTGTTGGGTGTGGTGGCTAGTGAAGCACCTCTTTTTGTAATCATGTTGGAAACAAAACTTTCTGCTTTTGAGATGCGATCTGTAGCATCTAGATTTAGGGGGTACAATTGGGTAGCGGGGGATAGTGAAGGTAGGAAAGGGGGAGTAGCGTTATTTTGGCAAGATTGTATTAATGTTACTTTGTCCAGTTTCTCGGCACATCATGTTAACGTTTTTGTATGTAAACTTGGGGGCATGAAATGGCAACTCATGGGAGTCTCCGGAAGGTCTAATGTAATCGAAAAATGGAAAACATGGTGGTTGTTACGTTATCTCCATGCGTAGTGGCCGGGACCATGGGTTCTTGGTGGCGACTTTAATAAAATTTTGCATCTAGGTGAGCATCGTGGCCGAGGTTTTCGAGCACAATCCGCAATGGGTGCTTTTCGCTCTTGTCTATCAGATTGTTCTTTGGGTGACTTGGGCTATCGGGGCACTTGTTTTACGTACACCAATCGTACAGGTCAGGCACAAAACGTAAAGTGTCGGTTGGATCGGTTTGTTGCTAATGACTCTTAGTTAGCAATTTATCAAGATGCTCAAAATTACCATTTACGTTGGGGACGGTCAGATCATAAACCGATTAAGTTGCTGCTTCATCCATCCACCCGGCGTGGCCCTAAACCATTTAGGTTTGAAAATTGTTGGGCTGCGGATGATTAATGCCAAAATATGGTGCACCAGTTTGGGTTAACAATCACTCACCCACCACTTATGCAAGGTCAAAGTCTGTGGTCAAATGCTACGTGCATGGGGAACCAAGAAGATTTGGGTGGAAAAGAAAGCTCTTTGACGGGCCCAGCAAGAGCTTGATCAAATTGCCAACCAACCTCCTACGTCACAAAACTTATCACGTTGGAAAACATGTTCCTTAGCAGTTGACTCTCTTTTAATGCACGAGGAAGTTCGACTCCAGCAACGATCCTGGCAAAGTTGGTTCCAGGCAGGTGACATAAACAACAGGCTATTTTACAACAAATTCCGTGCTGGATCCCGACGGAATGCAATCTTTTTGTTGTCCTCCCTCTCTTTACCAACTGCCTTCCCTTGGGCTGGTGTGGAACATGTGGCACAGGATTATTTCCAAACACTTTTCACAACAACCAATCCTCAGCCAGATCTGCATCTTTTGGCATGTCATGAATGCTGATATGTTTCATTCAATGGGTCAGGTTTTCACCCGTGAAGAGGTGGTAGTAGCTTACCGACAATTGAACCCTTCGAAGGCTCCTGGCCCAGATGGCATAAATGGGGTTTTTCTTCATACTTATTAGCCCATTATTAGTGATGTTTTTATTACATCAGCTTTGGACTTTCTTAACTCAGACGTTATGGTCCCATCCATCAACCATACGCATATTGCACTAATCCCTAAAAAGCCTGGTGCTACCTCTATCACGGAGTTTCGCCCCATATCTTTGTGCAACACTCTATACCGCATTATTACAAAAAATTTGGTCAATCGTGTGCAATCTGTGATGCCGTTTGTTATCTCAGACAATCAGGGTGCTTTTGTTAAGGATCGTTTGATCACAAATCAGATCTTGATTACGCATGAGATACTACATTTAATGCGCACCTCTAAGGCCAGGTTGCGTGGTTTTTTGCTTATAAGGTTGATATGTCCAAAGCTTTTGACAGGGTTAAGTGGCCTTTTGTGTTTGATGTTTTAGATAGGATGGGTTTTCACCCTTTTTAGGTCAAAGCAATTCGCAAGTGCCTTACAACCGCCACTATGGCTGTTCTAATAAATGGCTATCCAGGTACCACTTTCTGCCCTCAGTGGGGTCTTCGCCAGGGAGACCCGTTGTCACCACTTCTATTCATTTGTTGCATGGAGGTTCTCACATCAGCTCTCCAGCTTGCATCTCAAGTCAATCACTATTCAGGGTTCACACTTCGCGGTCTCCCTTCGTCTATCACCAGCTTACTTTTTGCAGATGACTGCATCCTGTTTGGCAAGGCAACGCATTCCAATGCACAAGCTTTGGCTGATATACTTGATGATTTTAAGTTGGCTTCCGGCCAGTGCATTAATATGGATAAGTCTGCAATCATGTTCTCCCACCATTTGCTAGTGTCTCCGACAGGTCGTTGCGTTAACTTTAGGGGGACATGTGGTTACTGATTTGGGTATGTATTTGGGCTTCCCTGTTAAGATGGGACGTAATCGGAAGGCCATTTTTGCCTATACAAAGGATCGGGTAGCGAAACGTATTCATGACTGGTCCCATCACATTTCCCAGGCTGCACGTTTGAATCTGGTTAAGGCTATTTTGCAAGCTATACCAACATACGTTATGTCTATTATAGTTTTACCCCAAATACTGTTGAAGACCATTAAGATATTTTGAAGTTCTGGTGGAGTGGCTCCTCGACTAAGTCCGCTATGCATTGGACAAGCTGGAAAACAATGTGCCTTCTTCTCAGCTCAGGGGGTTTAGGTTTCCGGGATCTCCGGAATTTTAATCGGGCCCGTTTAGGCAAGCAGCTTTGGCGCATTCTAGAAAACCAGCAGTCTCTACTATCGAGATTTTATAGCACATTATCTAGGCCAAACTTCTCTTCAGCAAGCTCAGTCTACGTCCAACACAAGTCCCATTTGGAGGGCTCTTTTAAGTGTGCGAGATTTGATAGATACTAGAGGCCACAGACTCATTCCTAATGGCCACACCAAATTTGTCCGTGACCATTGGCTCCTCTTCAAGGAGGGCGGTAGGCCCTACCTTTGGGGACTATCGCCTCATTTACAGAACGCTAGAGTTTCTGATTTGATGCTTTGATAAGTGTCTAAATGAGCATGTTTTATAGGTGTATTTCATATATTATATCAGCACTTTTCTGCTCATTTCTCACTTATCTTATGGTTTTCCTCTAGTTTATGTTTTATTGATTATCTCACAATTTATTGGTTTTAACATGAGGAACAACCAAGCTAGGAGCAAAGTACACGAAGAGACGAACGCATAGGCACAGACGACTCAGAAAACGGAGCCCAAACGAAGAATCTAGAGCCGGTAGAAGAAATAAGCTATACATGGAGATAACAGGCGGACGTCTCACAAAGGCTACCGCCCAGTATGGGGCGGACATCACACACCCAACCGCCTCTGAAATGGGCGGACATCTCTCATTCAACCGCCTCTTAAATGGGCGGTTACAGAGGCGGAACAGATAGAGGCAACCGCCTCTCAAGGAGGCGGAACAGATAGAGGCAACCGCCTCTCAAGGAGGCGGACGTGAGAGAGGCTACCGCCTCGCGGTCAATTTAGAGGCTACCGCCTCTTAACAGGCGGACACCACACAGACTACCGCCTCGCGGTCAGGCTACCGCCTCGCGGTAAATATAGAGGCTACCGCCTCTTAACTCGCGGACAACACTGAGGCTACCGCCTCCTTATCAGGCGGACGAGACACAGGCTACCGCCTGGTTCACTCGCGGACAAGACAGAGAAGACCGCCACTTATCAGGCGGTCGTGTATAAAATTGCGCCCCGAGCTTATCTTCTTCGCCCGTCTTCTTCTTCGTCTGCAACTTGCGCCGACTCTCCGCAACTCGTCCACTGCAACTTATCTATCTACCCCGCCGGCGCCTACCATATTTCCCTCACGCGTGAGCTTTGTCCCCTGCGCAATCAACAGTTATCAAAATCGTACGGAGCTTCTTCTCCTCTGCCTCTATAAACCGACGCCCCTTCTGCAAATAAATAACTCCCTTCCTCCGTATCCAAATCGTTAGTTTTTTTTGTTATTATTATCGTTAGTATTAGACCACACCACGACCACCACCATTCATCCTCGTATCCTCCACTTCTCCATTTTATTTTATTCTACATTTCCCACGAAGCAGAAGCACATAAGAAGAACAGAAGAAAAGGGAGCTGGACCAGAAGCGAATCGCAGTCCAGTCTCCGCCAGCAGTCTCCAAATTAATGGCTATTTCTGTTTCCTTTTTATTATGTTAATGTCTGAGTGATTTTATTCGTATCCTAGGATGTGTTTGACCCTAAATAATTCAGACTTATTATTAATACCAAGTTTGCTTATAAATATTTGTTTTGTCTCTCTAAATTATTAAATGCTTAATAACTGATCATTTTATGCATTTACGGTTTCTCTTATTTCAATGATTTTGTAAATCTGAGAATAGACCACAAAGAGAGATAAACGTTAGATTATACTCCTTGATTAGCAGATAAAATCCATCGCTGTTATTAAAAGAATTCTCGCTTAAAGCTAATTAATGATTTTAGACTTTTTCTGATTAAGAAGTCTATTGATTTAATTAAGAGTTGTCCTTATCTATGATTTAGGAAGGCCACAAGATTAATTCTTAAACAGACAAATAAGAGCAAATTAGGATTATAATTATTGTCTGTACTTAAATAAATATTTATCACCTGTTTCACTTATTAAACTTGTTTTAATTCCTTTCAGCAAATATTGTTAAATGCTTATTCTGACAAAATACTGCATTTATTTGGTAACTATCAACATATGATTTTGAGATAGTCAAAGTACCACAAAGGAATTAACCTTAGTATTTACACTCCGGATTGAGCAGGAAAATACTGAGGCTATTAATAAGAGTTCGTAACTGACAATTATTAACTCTAATAGACAATAAATAATTAAGACAGGTTTAATAAAATTGTTTAAGTAATTTAGGAAATTCCCCCGCTATCCTAGGATACCTTTTTCCATCCATTTACTTTATTTCACTGTTTTTATTATTTCTGTACTAATCCTAAAATCAAGCTTGCCTCCGGCTAAACCCCAATTTATATTTTATGCACTTTAATTTATCTTTTTGTACATTTACTAAACTGGATAATTAATTAGACAGTTGCGAAGTCTCTGTGGATACGACCTTGTTGTACTACAAAGATTGGGTTCACTGCCCATAGTTAGCAAGATAGTTTAACTACTATTTTGCCCAACAAGTTTTTGGCGCCGTTGCCGGGGACTTCGGTCCAACTATCTGGTTCATTATCTGTTTAGTTTTTCTTTTATTTCTGTAATTACCCTTTTTTGTATAAATTTTTGTTTCTTTTTAAAGGTACTTAATTCTGATGGATGATCACTACGATCAAGCAGGAGATTGGTATGGTTACCCCTATGGCGCAGATGACTACAGTCAATGGAGTGTCTGCCAAGAGTGTGGAGGAGACCATGAAAGTTCCTATTGTCCTATGGTTGCAGTAGAAAGAGACAACGCCATTTTACGGGAAATGATGGCAAATTTTACCTCAACCATTGAAATGATCCGGCAAAGAACGCTAGATCAGGTAGACCACATGGAACAACCCGTTCCACAACTGAATGCAGTGGTTCACGAGGAAGAACAACCTGCTGAGGACTTAAGCTACTCTCCACCTCCTCCCCTATTCGAATTAGAGAATCCATCACCAAACACTATCAGCTTGATTATGGAGACAACCCCTCAGAAGAGAGTTTCTCCTTGGACTTCATGGAGTTCCCTCCCTCTGAAATCAACTACTATTTCCCCTCCTTCACCGTGCTCTACCCAGAAGATGAGGGTGGATACATCCTCAACCTTGAGAAGGAGGAGATGCCGCCTCCCTCCGAGCCATCAGAAGAGAGTGCTATAGTAAATTTCAAGGAGCCACTTCCCTCTGAAGATCCCTATCAAGGTTCTTACCATAAGCCTCAACAACAAGAGGAGGATTTTTACATCCTCCAATTTGAGGAAGAAAAGTCATCACCACCGGGTCTTCTGTTAGAACTACTTCCGGCAGTACCCGTCCTCCTCAACACCTCCTCAACACCAGATTTTGAGGAGTATTAATTTTATTATTTTATATGCCGAGGTAACATTTTGTTTTGATCCAGGATAACGACAAAGCGTCTAGCCAAAGACGTTAAAGAAGGGCAGCTTCCTGGGAGGCAACCCGGGTGTACTTTTATTTATTTTGCCTTTATGTTCTTTTAATTTTCAGGTTCTCTTTAAATTTTATTTTTGCTAACTTTTAACCCCGTTTTAGTATGGTTGCTTCTAGTGTCTTATGCAGGTGCAACATGTACACCGCAACCAAGCTACGCTACTTGAGGCTGAAGCTCAAGTGTGGGGGAGTTAAACACGCTAGCAAAAATAAAATCAGGGGAGTACCAGTTTCTTTAATTTGCTTTTATTTAAATAAAATGCAGAGGAGCGTTTATGTGCTTAAATGTTTATTTGTGATCTTTGTGTTATCTCTATTTTATCTACTTACCGAAAAGGTCTTCTGAAACCTTCCCTTGTTTTTCTGGTGAACAATGAGGACATTGTTCAATTTAAGTGTGGGGGAGTGTGCCCTTTTCGGTGACATTTTGTGCTTAAATGTTTAATCTCTCTCTTATCTGCGTTTGTCCAAATTCAAAATTTATGGACCCTTTATATGTGGGTTGTTCTCTTTAAAATAAATATTGTTATGAATTGTGGGATAAATGGTACAAATTTTAAAATTTTGATTACTTTTGAGGAGCATTTTATATGCGGTGTGACCAAATAATCTGCAAATGGTTGGATTTTTTGCTCAGGGTTTCTTTCTGTCTTCTCTCTTAGGGATTGCTAAGGGGTACTTCTGTTAAAAAAGAAAAGAAAAAATAAAATAATAAGGGACTTTCGAGACACCATTGGTAACCAACAAAAGAGTTGAGTGTTCTTAAATACAAAGGCGTGATGCCTATATTTTCTCATCTCTTATGCAAAAGTGAAACAAATGCATAAATCTATTTTTCCTTTTGTTTTCTCCTCAATGCCCATTCTTGAGAGAAGTTGGCCATGGTGAAAATTCTCAGAGTCACCTAAAAAGAAACATTGGAGTACCTTAGATCATACCCCGAAACTCTATATTTTATTTTTACCCTGAGCACACCTTTGCCACCAGCAGTTAATTTTTCACACTCCTCAATAAGTTAAAAAGATCATGTTTATCCTACCCTTCATAATAATATTTGTTAGTATTGAGCATTCCCTACTTGGGTACGTGATTTTGCTTGAGGACAAGCAAAAAGATAAGTGTGGGGGTGTGATAAGTGTCTAAATGAGCATGTTTTATAGGTGTATTTCATATATTATATCAGCACTTTTCTGCTCATTTCTCACTTATCTTATGGTTTTCCTCTAGTTTATGTTTTATTGATTATCTCACAATTTATTGGTTTTAACATGAGGAACAACCAAGCTAGGAGCAAAGTACACGAAGAGACGAACGCATAGGCACAGACGACTCAGAAAACGGAGCCCAAACGAAGAATCTAGAGCCGGTAGAAGAAATAAGCTATACATGGAGATAACAGGCGGACGTCTCACAAAGGCTACCGCCCAGTATGGGCGGACATCACACACCCAACCGCCTCTGAAATGGGCGGACATCTCTCATTCAACCCGCCTCTTAAATGGGCGGTTACAGAGGCGGAACAGATAGAGGCAACCGCCTCTCAAGGAGGCGGAACAGATAGAGGCAACCGCCTCTCAAGGAGGCGGACGTGAGAGAGGCTACCGCCTCGCGGTCAATTTAGAGGCTACCGCCTCTTAACAGGCGGACACACACAGACTACCGCCTCGCGGTCAGGCTACCGCCTCGCGGTAAATATAGAGGCTACCGCCTCTTAACTCGCGGACAACACTGAGGCTACCGCCTCCTTATCAGGCGGACGAGACACAGGCTACCGCCTGGTTCACTCGCGGACAAGACAGAGAAGACCGCCACTTATCAGGCGGTCGTGTATAAAATTGCGCCCGAGCTTATCTTCTTCGCCCGTCTTCTTCTTCGTCTGCAACTTGCGCCGACTCTCCGCAACTCGTCCACTGCAACTTATCTATCTACCCCGCCGGCGCCTACCATATTTCCCTCACGCGTGAGCTTTGTCCCCTGTAGCAATCAGTTAATCAAAATCGTACGGAGCTTCTTCTCCTCTCCTCTATATAAACCGACGCCCTCTGCAATAAAATAACTCCCTTCCTCCGTATCCAAATCGTTAGTTGTTATTTGTTATTTTATCGTTAGTATTAGACCACACCACGACCACCACCATTCATCCTCGTATCCTCCACTTCTCCATTTTAGTTTTATTCTACATTTCCCCACGAAGCAGAACACATAAGAAGAACAGAAGAAAAGGGAGCTGGACCAGAAGCGAATCGCAGTCCAGTCTCCGCCAGCAGTCTCCAAATTAATGGCTATTTCTGTTTCCTTTTTATTATGTTAATGTCTGAGTGATTTTATTCGTATCCTAGGATGTGGTTTGACCCTAAATAATTCAGACTTATTATTAATACCAAGTTTGCTTATAAATATTTGTTTTGTCTCTCTAAATTATTAAATGCTTAATAACTGATCATTTTTATGCATTTACGGTTTCTCTTATTTCAATGATTTTGTAAATCTGAGAATAGACCACAAAGAGAGATAAACGTTAGATTTATACTCCTTGATTAGCAGATAAAATCCATCGCTGTTATTAAAAGAATTCTCGCTTAAAGCTAATTAATGATTTTAGACTTTTTCTGATTAAGGTCTATTGATTTAATTAAGAGTTGTCCTTATCTATGATTTAGGAAGGCCACAGATTAATTCTTAAACAGACAAATAAGAGCAAATTAGGATTATAATTATTGTCTGTACTTAAATAAATATTTATCACCTGTTTCACTTATTAAACTTGTTTAATTCCTTTCAGCAAATATTGTTAAATGCTTATTCTGACAAAATACTGCATTTATTTGGTAACTATCAACATATGATTTTGAGATAGTCAAAGTACCACAAAGGAATTAACCTTAGTATTTACACTCCGGATTGAGCAGGAAAATACTGAGGCTATTAATAAGAGTTCGTAACTGACAATTATTAACTCTAATAGACAATAAATAATTAAGACAGGTTTATAAAATTGTTTAAGTAATTTAGGAAATTCCCCCGCTATCCTAGGATACCTTTTTCCATCCATTTACTTTATTTCACTGTTTTTTATTTCTGTACTAATCCTAAAACAAGCTTGCCTCCGGCTAAACCCCAATTTATATTTTATGCACTTTAATTTATCTTTTTGTACATTTACTAAACTGGATAATTAATTAGACAGTTGCGAAGTCTCTGTGGATACGACCTTGTTGTACTACAAAGATTGGGTTCACTGCCCATAGTTAGCAAGATAGTTTAACTACTATTTTGCCCAACATGCTTTCACACCAACTGCCTGGAATGTCCAGCTTCTTCAAGATAATTTTCATCCAAAGGATGTGCAGCACATTCTAACTCTGCCTCTTCCCAAAGATAATCCATCACATGACTCATGGATTTGGGGATTCACTTCCTCTGGGAGCTATTATGTGAAAACCGCCTATCACTATGATGTTGCCCTCTCTCGGTCTACGTAACCAAGTACGTCCTCCTTGTCTGGTTCTCCACAGGGTATGGCCATTAAGCGTCTTTGCAAGATGGATATGCCTCCTCGTGTCCGTGTTTTTTGATGGAAGCTACTGCATGGCGCAGTTCCGTGCAAGGATATATTGGCTCATCGATTGCACCGTTCTAATTTGGCATTGTGTCCTGTGTGTGGCAGCTATAAAACCTTGCCCCATGTTTTTTTAACCTGTCCATCTGTCATGCAATACTGGGATGGTCTAGTTGTGCCGCTTCCACCACCGGTCTCCACAAATGCTGGTTTTATTGATTGGTTTACACAAGCCTGTGCTACCATGTCCCTAAAAGACCTTGGTGTCTTCACTTCTCTCCTATGGAGGCTTTGGTATGCCCGCTATCAACTAACTCACCATCGGGTTAGAACTTTCGAGGCTGGTTGGTTTTAAGCTGATAGCTTCCTACACAATACTTCGTCTTCATCCAACCCATCTACTATGACATCTTTGGCTACCCATCACTCCACTAATGCTCACTGGGTCGAGATTTTGGTTGATGCTAGTCTTGACAGATTTGGTCGTTTTGGTCTCGCTGCGTGGCTATGCATGAAGGTTCAATTGTACGTGCAGCTGTTACGGTTGGCACAGGTTTCCTCAAACCATCGCAGGTGGAGGCAATAGCCGTAATTCTGGGAATTGATATTGCCAAGCAGCTTGACTTTCGCATTTTCTTTCTTCTATCAGATTGCAAGAGCGTCATTGACTACATCACGGATTATCGAGCCACGAGCCTGGATAATTGCACAACGGATCTCCTTCATGCTGCACTAGCACATTTAGCTCCTATTTCCGATGTTGCATGGTTCCACGTTAGTAGGCTCAATAACATTACAACTCAAAACCTAGCATATCATGCTAGAAAAGCTTAGCTCCCTAGGAGCTGCTGGAAGTCCTCTAACTTCCCTGTCTATGTACGCACTTTATATTCTTAATATCAATATATATCCTCACTTTTTCAAAAAAAAATAGATAAGTATAATGACCCAAATATACTCAAGCTAAAATGATTGTGTTTGGCACGACTAGATCATATGGAAGCAGCATTAAGGAAATACCTCTCCAACCTCGTTTTTGATCTGCGGCTGGAAAGTGGAGAGCAAGAATAGTTTTAAAGTTTGTTTTAGTTCATGTTTAGTGTCGTCGGTTTATGCTAGTGCAAGATGGCCTGTTGGTGTGTTTGTTCCATAACAATCCTAGGAAATGCTCAAGGTTGTAGATGTGGTTTGCTGGTTTTGACGTTAAGTGTTAGTACTGGCCCCAGTAATTGTTAGTCTGGTGAACTTTTGCTAATCCTTCAAGATTCTATGCTCATTATAGTATGTCTTAGGCCTAGTATAATAGGATCATTACAATAAACCTTGCAGTTTGTAATTAGCCTTGTGGCTCTATAATCTATGCACTAATTTTCGAAAAAAACTATTGCACTCCTAAAAGCTTGTCTATGCATCAAATGAAAGAGAGAAAAGAGCCTCAGAGGGTACTCCTCATTCCTCTCCAATTTCTTTCATTTTCTAATCTCAACTTCATCTTCCAAGTTTTCTTGAATCCTCCAAAAAAAATCTTGCTTTTGCTACCAACACGTAGATCTTCCCAAGGGCTTTAAGTTGAGCACAAGTTTATGTGTATTTGGTAAAGCCGAAAATGGGTTTACCAAGGTTGTTGTTGGATTCAACCATTTCTGCTCTTCCGCTTGGTTCACCACGTTTTTCACCGTTGTTTTTTGTGCCATAAGTGTGCTCCGCCCTGGCTCCGCCTCACTAGGGGTGGCAATAGAGATGGCAACAGGTCGGGTTCGGTCGGGTGACGCTCCATCCGACCCGTCACCCGTTTTCACCCGCCACCACCCGACCTGTCAACCGCAACTTCATCACCCGTCACCTGTTTTTATTTTTTGGGAAAATTCACGAGATACCCCTGTTTTCTTTCGTAATTCACAATATACCCCTGTGATTTTAGTAATTTAACTTTAAACATGCTTAAATGTTGTCCAAAATTGATTGATGAAACTTTACATGGACGATGCTAAAGTGTTATATTTTGGTCCAATATCAAATTTGAAGTTTTTTAAGCTCACATGTGACCTGTGGGACCCAATGAGCATGTTGTAGAAATAATGAACTAAAAAAAAGCAATAAAAAAGGTGATCTTGTAAACAATTGTAAAAAAATGATCCGGTTTACTACTTCCCCATTGTTCTTCAATCCTCAGATCTAAATAATCCACTTCAGGTCTCTCATAAAACAGATCCTTACTAACAATTACTAAATTGTAACTCTCGTTACGAATTTACTAACTAATAGCATGAAAGTTTAATCTAGTTTGTAGTCGGCTAATATGTAGAGGAATTGTCATCTCTAGATTAACTAGTAGTCTAAACAGAGGGTTCCATAGATAACCAAGATTCAACCTAACTACTTAAACATGCATGGACAAAAAAAGAAATAACAATAAAGGAAATAAAGAACATCATCAAATCTGTAGTGGAACCAATGACGAATTTAGTCCTTGTTCTGCTTTTTCTGGTCTCCAATGGAGCCTTGTCTCTCTGTCCAGTGGCTAGGGTTAGAATTGCTCCAAGATGTCTTCATCAATTGATGCTTCTTCTATTTATATGCTCCTCTATTTACTTTGTAAAATGCATCATTTGTTTTGAACGGAGCAGCAGTGTCTGGCAGAGAGGTGTCTGTGGACTTTGTCCGTAAGAGAACCCAGACAAACTGAGACGTCCGAGCGAGCTTTTTCATGTCCGTGTCCGGACATTTTATCAAATTGTAGTTCTTTGTATCACAAAACTGTTCCGAGCAGCAATTTGTATCCGGAGCTGGGCACTTAACTGGACTCAATATGCACACTCTCAATGTGTTCGAAGTAGCGTGTCGGACACATGTGTGGACAGATCTATATATTTGCCCTCGGGGATTGTCCGGATAACATATCCGGACGCATGTCCAGACACAGCCTAGATCTTTTGTTTAGTTTCGCTTTGCTCTTGTTTGTTGTAGTGGGATCCTTGTCTTGACTTGACTTTTCTTGAGCATTTTTGTCTGTGTTAAACATAGAAACCACACTGAATCACATTTAACACAAATTAACACATAAGTGGGGAAACTCATAACATTTTATCATAAATGACTAGACAATTAATAGCACATAATTATGGACTCAATCCTAATATATACCAAGCATCGCGTTTGCGATTGCTGCTAACGACAATATGGAAGGTGATACCGATTGTCAGTACCGAATGTGCTCACAAGGTTTTGTGTGTTGTAGAAGCAAACTATCGTGTTGTCTGTGGTGAGTGAAAGACCGATTTAAGCAACTTGATGATGGTTTGGGTGATATGCCAAATGGTGAAGGATTTTGTGCCATAACGTTCTCTCTGGTGATTGGTTTTGTGAAGACAATTTCAAGGATGAAGTGCACGCGCAAAGTGAGTTGTGAGGAGTGTGAAGGTCATGCTCTCTCGCAGTCTGCTGGTTTTTACATATATATGTAGTTGTAAATGTATGTGCGCCATACATACTTGAGGTTTTTGATGTGTGACAACCATGCGGAACCAGTCTTGTACTCAGCATATAGTTTTCCGGTAGAATCCCCATGGACGTCTAACAGAAACGGGCTCGCTCTTGTGACATCAGATATTATTATAATATCAAGCGGTTAAGATTCGCCCTATTTTATCTCCTCTGTTATAGTTAAACGCTATCATTACTATAATAGTGCGTGAGATTAGTTTAGCGTAATTCTGGGAATTTCCCATGTATATATATACTTGTATAGATATAGTTTAGGGTTATGCTTTTGGGAACGAAAAACAGAACATTATCCCTTACGGCAAGACCCCTTTGCAGAGTGAGAACGAGTGCTTCTCTCCATTAGAACCAGTGTTTATCATTCAAAGAGTGATAGGTGATAGTGTGATTGTTCAAGGTGTTGAACAGATCAGGTGAGGAGTTTTCACGTTATATTATTATATATATTAAACTGAGTTTTCTTCTATACGGGATTGCAATCTGTCAAGTTATTATTACTAATAACTCAGTACAAGTCTGAGTATACTAGAGGTCACGTTACGAACTGTCAAGTGGTATCAGAGCAGGTTACCTTGGCTCGAGGCTAACGCTTCAAGGTAGATCGCGAAGATGAGTTCGTACAATGTCAAGGCTCCCAAGTTAACCAAGCTAAACTACTCTAAATGGTGCGAGCAGATGGAAGCTCAACTTATGTCCGTCGATTACAAAGTTTGGAAGGTAGTTACTAAGGGCGATTTTAAACCCACTGTCACTGTAGAAGGGAAGGTTCAGGACAAGCCTGAGGAACAATGGACAGAGGATGACGAGAAGTACTTAGCAAGAATAAACAAGCCTTGCGAATCCTAGTGTCGTCTCTCTCAGATGAAGATCAAGGAAGAGTTCTTGGTATTCAAACAGCAAAAGGTGTGTGGGATTTTCTTAAGATAGCATATCAAGGTACTGAATCTATTCGAAAAGCAAAGGAGAAACAGTATAAGAGGGATTTAATAACTTTAAGATGGCTGAAGAGAAACGTTGGTTGCTGCGATTGAGAGGTTCAATCAGATCTTAATTGAAATCAAGACAGTAGGAGCATCTCTTACAAGTGAACAAACCAATGAGAGGTTTTGGAATCTCTTACTAAAGACTGGTTGAATTACACCTCTATGTTGGAGAAGATGGATAAAGTATCATCAGTTTCTTTTGAGGAACTGTGTTCGGATTTAATCGTCCATGAAAGCAAGATGAAAGAACAGTCACTAGGTGGTGTCTGTTGGAAAGAAAAGATCTCGCTCTTAAGGCAAAGAAGATAGCAGACACACGGACTGGGAGTTAGATGATGATTTCGATACAGAGATAAACCTACTGGCTCAAGGTTTGAAGAGAATTATGAGCAGAAAGAGGGGTGGATTTCAGGGATCAAGCAGTAACCGACGCGAATTAGATATGAGTAAGGTGAGTGTTTCCGGTGTCATAAGCTAGGTCATATGATAAAGGATTGTCCTTTATCATCAAAACCGCCTCAGTATAGAAATCGAGATTCCCGCATGGCTGCTGCAGCATGGGGTGAAGAAGAAGAAGAGTCAGCACCGGCTGAGAAAGTTGAGGCGCATTATTGTATGACGGCAATCCATCGATCTCACACTGATGAATTAGCATATGATGAATCAATGTGTCTGGTTGCAAAAGACAAGGAGCATCACTCTCTTGTGGGAGAGCAGGTAAGTTTTCTTAACTTCAACAGTATAGGTAGAGAGTCTTCAAAAGATCAAATTTTGAGGTTTTGACGGCTGCTTTATTAGAAATTGGAGTTTTAAAAGGAAAACTTGATGATGCTAGTAGCAAAGAATATCAAATACAACAACTAGAACAGAAGATAAACGAGTTGAAAGCAAAAAATAAGGAGTTAGCGGAAAAGCTGGTAGAAAGTTCATCCAAGGTATTACAATCTACATTTACTTCATCAGTTAAAAGTAAGTTGAGTTCAATACCTGAGTGGGCAGAAAAGGAAATTCAACTACTTAAAGCAGATAATGAATGGATTCGTCAAGATAATGCTGATCTCCATAAACAGTGTGATACTCTTGATAGAAGACTAAACATCATTAATCTAGAAAATCCTTCATGGCACACAGGAAAAATCAAACTTCATGAAATTGTTAAGAAACCAAATAAAAATCGAGGTGGACTAGGATTCTGTGGAGTTGAAGCTGATTAAGACCAAAGAAGCAATATACACAAACTAAAACTATTCCGGCAAAAAACAGATTCTCAGCTGGTCCAGCGGTAATAGAGTGTAGTTATTGCCATATCCTTGGACATCATATTAATTCATGTTTTAAATTACAACGGAAAAACGCTAGAAATTCCGTTACTCATTCTGTTAGGTATGCTAGTATGTATTCTCGTCGACCCAAACAGCAATGGGTCCCTAAATGTTATTGATTCCTTTCTTTTATGTGCCAGGACTGCGCTGACGGGGCCAACATTTGGCTTATGGATAGCGGGTGTTCTCGGCATATGACTGGAGACCATACATTGTTTCGAGAACTTGAGAGTTTACATGGAGGTTTCGTGACTTTTGGGAATAATGGAAAGGGACAGATTATTGCTATTGGCACAGTTGGACATCAGGGGAATGTTGAAGATGTGTGTCTGGTGGATGGATTAGAGCACAATCTACTGAGTGTATCACAAGTATGCGATAAGGGTCCATCTGCAATCATCTTTGATTCTTATGGATTCGTTGTCACAGATTTGACAACAGGTGCATCACTTTTACAAGGATACCGCAGAGGCAATCTTTATTTAGTGGATGTGGATGATCAAGGACTGGATGCTACCTGTCTCACTGCTGCCACAGAAACTGCTAATTTATGGCATCAACGTCTTGGTCATGCTCACATACGCCTGCTCAATAAATTACGAACTCAACACCTTGTTGAAGGATTGCCATCATCAGTTCTTCAGGAAGATTCTCCTTGTGGCGCTTGTCAGCTTAATAAACAGACACGCTCAGCACATGTTCCTAAATCTGTGGTCTCTACCACTACTGTGCTAGAATTAGTGCATATGGATTTGGTTGGACCTATGCGCACCATGACCAGGGCTGGGAAGAAATATATTTTTGTTTTGGTTGATGATTATTCTCGCTTCACCTGGATTTATTTACTTCATGCTAAGGCAGATACTTTCAATCGGTTTAAAGAGTTTTGTGTACAGATGCAGCGACAATTGGGGTTTCCTCTGCGTACTATACGTTCAGACAATGGCACAGAATTTGTCAATCAGCAGTTTCGACAGTTCTGCACTGATCAAGGGATCACCCATACTTTTTCATCAGTACGTACACCTCAGCAGAATGGTGTTGTGGAACGAAAGAATCGTACATTAGTTGAGATGGCACGAACAATGCTTAATGCTAGCGGGTTAGCACCTAGTTTTTGGAGAGGCAGTTAACACGGCATGCTATATTCTCAACAGGGCACTTATCAGGCCTATGCTCAATCAAACTCCATATCAGCTGGTTAAGGGACGACCTCCAACAATTGGATACTTTAGGGTATTTGGGTGTAGATGTTTCATTTTACACAATGGTAAACTTCACACTGGAAAGCTTGACCCCAGAGGGGATGAAGGAGTGTTCTTGGGGTACTCTACTACTAGTAAGGCGTACCGGGTGTTTAACAAGCGTACTCTTGTCGTGGAGGAATCATCATATGTACGATTTGATGAAAAGAATTTTGGTTTTCGGGATCCACAGAATATTGAGTCGGAGTTAAGTGTCAATGATTCAGACGATTCAGATTCGGATTCACCATCTCCATCCATTCAAGATTCTCCTCTTACCTCACACACAGAACCTCATTCTGATTCATCCACTGCGTTACCACTGTCTTCTGACAATTCGGATAGCTCATCCATGCAAATTGAAACTTCTGCAACAGACAATTCAGCATCAACTGGAGATCCAAGTTCTCAATCTGATGATACCACAATCCCTCCTACGATTTCTTCTCGTCGGGCTCCTGGAGTTTGTTAGATAATCTCATCTCAGACTTGAACTCTGGCCGCGTTACTCGTTACTCACTTCGAAACTATTGTGCTCATGAGGGATTTCTGTCCAGTATTGAGCCCCGTAATATAAAGGAGGCCCTTACTGACTCTGATTGGATACTAGCTATGCAGGAGGAACTAAATGAGTTTAAACGGAATGACGTCTGGACTTTAGTACCTCGGCCAAGTCATCAGGAGGTGATAGGTACACGTGGGTTTATCGCAACAAACTTGATGCAAATGGACATGTCGCCCGCAATAAGGCTCGCTTGGTTGTTCAGGGGTATAACCAACGAGAGGGTATTGATTATGATGAGACTTATGCACCAGTTGCCCGTTTAGAAGCTATCCGGATGTTGATTGCTTTCGCTGCTCACAGGGCGTTTCCTTTGTATCAAATGGATGTTAAATGTGCGTTTCTCAATGGTTACATTGATAAGGAAGTTTATGTTGCTCAACCTCCGGGCTTTGCTGATCAGTCCAGACCTGACGATGTCTATTTACTAAAGAAATCCGTCTATGGGTTAAAACAAGCACCGAGGGTCTGGTACGCGCGTCTAACTTCTTATCTTCTTCAGCAAGGTTTTACACGGGGAAAGGTGGACTGCACGCTCTTCCTCAAGTTCCAGGATTCTGATCTTTTGTTAGTTCAGATCTATGTAGATGATATCGTTTTTGGTTCTTCCTGTCCCTTGTTGTCTAAATCGTTTGAGACGGTATGACTAAGGAATTCTCTATGAGCAGTATGGGTGAGCTCACCTTCTTCTTAGGATTGCAGGTTCGCCAAACTAAGACTCACACATTTGTCTGGCAAGGAAAATATACGATTGAACTTCTATCCAAATTTGGGTTTGATTCTGCTAAATCACTTGCCACACCCATGTCTAATGTTCTTAAACTTGGATCTGAGACGCATGCTGAACCCACTGACCCTACTGCGTATAGAGCTATGATTGGATCACTGATGTATCTCACTGCCAGCAGACCTGATATCCTTTACAGTGTTTGCTATTGTGCTCGATTTCAGGCTGATCCAAGAGTTCCACATCTTCAGGCTGTCAAACGAATTTTCCGTTACTTAAAAGGCACTCCTAACTTGGGATTGGTTTATGAGTTGGATCTTCCTTCACCCTCCAGGCTTACACTGACGCAGATTTTGGAGGAGGCTCACTTACAGATCGCAAGAGTACATCTGGTTGTGCTCAGCTTCTGGGTACTAGTCTGGTGTCCTGGTTCTCTAAAAAGCAGTCCTCAGTTACTTTATCCACCACGGAAGCTGAATATATTGCTGCTGCTGCTTGTTGTGCTCAGGTTCTTTGGCTCCAATATCAACTTGAAGATTATGGTATGCCTCAATCACCTATCCCGATTTACTGCGATAATCAGTCTACCATTGCTTTATCCAAGAACCCAGTTCAACACTCCCGAACCAAACATATCGAAATTCGCCATCACTTTCTTCGGGATCAAGTCGAAAAAGGAACAGTGGAATTGCGTCATTGTTCCACGGAGGAGCAGTTGGCAGACATTTTTTACTAAACCACTTCCTCGCGAAATTTTCCATCGTCTCAGTTTAGCACTGGGCATGGTTAATGTTGATTAAGGTCCACTTCTTTTATTTTCTGTGTTTTTCTCTTTTGTGTACAAACATGGTACTAGATTTGAGTGGAGTTTGTTTTCCATATATATACATTCGTGAGGACTCTCGTAGATTATTGTGGAACATGTTTTAGATGATCTGGATCAAGGTTATCGTGGGAACGTTTTTTATGTTACTGATTTTATATGGGCCAATATTTTTCCACGTTCTTTTGAACTGACGTCCACTCCGACTACCTATTTACCCACGTTTGTCAGCTTTTCTTGCTTGTCAGTCTTATTCTCGTCTCATCCGTTGCGTTCTTTTTCAAAATCCCTGCACTCTACTGGTTGCCTATCATCTCTCTTTCTTGCTCTCTCTACTGGTTGCGTTCTTCGCCATGGACATTGTTCCGTATGACCCTGTTTTCGCTTATCTCCAGCTTCTTTCTCTCCCCGTTCCGGATTTTCTTGGTTCACCACCACCGACTATTTCCATCACCTCCGACTTGCTCCCCATGCAGCCTGAATACTATATTCCCCTTGCTGTTGAATATCCTCCGCTTCTTTTGCCCGTGCCACCCCCTACCCAAGATTCTTCATCTAAGAAGTGTGCCGATGATTTCCCCTCCTGTGATGTTCCTTTTGATGACTCTCCGGTTTCTGATTCTTTGCCTGCCTCACCACCATCAGCACCACAAAACCCATCTCCTCCTCGCCGAAACCCTAGGTCACAGACTCGCCCTTCTCGGGCTGCTGTTCTTCGTCGTCGCCAAACTCTTCGGCCACGTCGTTCTCAGCCCTCATCTACTCCGTCGCACCCTGATGTTCTTTCGGATGATGATGTGCCGTTGTCAGTCTTGCGCCAACGCAAGCGTTCCGCTGTGCACGCTCAGACAGCGTCTTCTTCAAAGCGTCCTCGCCGTGGGTCTCCAGTGTCAAGCTCTTCAGCTACTAGGTCGGTTGCCTCCTCTGGTTCTTCCTCGACTAATTCTGCCTGGTCTGGTCATTCCTTTCCCTGTTTTCCTACTTTTAAGTCTGAGATTCGTAATGCCCATATCGTTGTGGGAAAACGGGTGGATTGTGTTTGGATTCGCAAGAATAAACTATCCAATATTGCTAGTTGCCTTTCAGCACAGGGCTGGTCATCTGTGTTTGCATTGGGTACGCGAATATACTGGGAGCCTGTTAGAGAATTTTACAAGAATCTTCAATTTGTGGATGAATATTTGCTTCGGACTACAGTTAGGGGAGTGGTTATTGAGTTAACACCTGATGTGATTGGCATGATTTTGGATGTTCCCGTAGCCGGTGTTAAAACCTTTTCTCGTGAAGTCAATACTTTTGCTCCATCTCAGAAGGATGAGGACCTTTTTGGTTTCTTTGGGATTGAACCAGAAACCCGCAAGATTCGGTCTGCTCCTCAGCGGCAACTAGATGTGCTTGGACGATTGCTCCATATTTTGGTTTATCAAGGCGTTGCTCCCCGAAATGATCAACGTGGGACAGTTACCTTCATGGACATTTGTTTGATGTGGTGCCTCATTCAGAAGAATCCTGTTAGCTTGCCTCATTTCATGTTGTTCCATATCCATCATGCCATCACCCAGTGTACCTCTTCCCTGCCATATGCTCCATGGTTGACTAAGATATTCCAGTATTTCTCAGTTGATTTGTCTACTGAATCTGCCAAGGTTTTGGATCATAATCACGAGCTTTCCCAGACCACTCTGTCTAAGATGGGTCTTGCACTGGCCGGGAATATTTGGGTAGTAAAACAGCCTCCGAAGGTTGTTTCAGGCGTTTCTGAGCATCTCAGTCCACTTCCGCAACAATTGGATAACATTTTGTCTCTCATCAAGGAGATTGATGCTCGCTTGGCACGTCTTGAAGCTCATCTGGGGGTGCGACGTTAGACCGTTTTCCTGTCCTTGGCCCTGTCCAGCCCATTGTCCCTGCTGTCTCCTATTTTGCGATCGTTGTTTGCCGTTAAACCGTTGTTGTCTGTTTCTGAATTTGTGCGTTTCAGACTCTTTTTTGGTTCCCTATTGCTGGGTCGTTGTTTCTTTGTTGTTCCCTTTATGTCACTATCTGAAACTCTTTCCCGCTATTAACGTTGTATAAAATGCTATTTCATGTTCCACGGTATATCTTTTTTACATTCGTGAGTTTCTAGGCCCGTACCATTTTTGATTGCGCAAAAGGGGGAAACATGGTGAATATCGGATTTGTGATTATTGATCAAGTTAGCTGTGTTTCAGGGGGAATTGTTTCAGGGGGAATACATCCCTCTATTCACCATGATGAAGTTTGCACACATCAAAAAAGGGGGAAACTGTAAATGTATGTGCGCCATACATACTTGAGGTTTGATGTGTGACAACCATGCGGAACCAGTCTTGTACTCAGCATATAGTTTTCCGGTAGAATCCCCATGGACGTCTAACAGAAACGGGCTCGCTCTTGTGACATCAGATATTATTATAATATCAAGCGGTTAAGATTCGCCCTATTTTATCTCCTCTGTTATAGTTAAACGCTATCATTACTATAATAGTGCGTGAGATTAGTTTAGTGTAATTCTGGGAATTTCCCATGTATATATATACTTGTATAGATATAGTTTAGGGTTATGCTTTGGGAACGAAAAACAGAACATTATCCCTTACGGCAAGACCCCTTTTGCAGAGTGAGAACGAGTGCTTCTCTCCATTAGAACCAGTGTGTGTTTATCATTCAAAGAGTGATAGGTGATAGTGTGATTGTTCAAGGTGTTGAACAGATCAGGTGAGGAGTTTTTCACGTTATTAATATATATTAGTAACTGAGTTTTCTTCTATACGGATTGCAATCTGTCAAGTTATTATTATAATAACTCAGTACAAGTCTGAGTATACTTGAGGTCACGTTACGAACTGTCAGTAGTATTTTTTAAAGTAGGTTACATCAGTGTAATTATTCGCATCCATAATAAAGTTGTGAGACCAACAAACCTAGTCAATTATGATGAGAGAAATAAATGAATAGACAGAATTAGTTTAGTTAGATGTAACACGCCCTTTTATTAAAAGACATTGCAAACCACGCCTCCGTTTCTTTCCGAAACCATGCACTTCATTCATGTCTTATCTCAGTTACGTATTAATTAGTAGTATTGCATTCTTTTCCAAAACTGCAGACGTAGTAAGTTATTTTAAACTTAGTATATAATTAACCATGCACCGGCGTTGTATATATGTGGAAGATTAAAGGTAGGAGACGAGAGACAGTCCAAAACCAAGCAAAACACTAAAAAAAGAGAGTACGTAGAATCTCAAACTAACTAGAAGATGAGTTCAGATTCAGGTGTAAGTGTGTCGAGTCGAAAGGGATTGAGGTTACTGGTGGTTGGAGCCACTGGGTTCATTGGCAAATTCATTGCTGAAGCTAGTTTGGAATCAGGTCGACCAACTTTCATTCTCGTCCGACAACCTGCAGGTACAACCCCCACCGGCGCCGTCGCTGTAAGTGGTCCTTCCAAGGATGAGGTGGTCAAAGCTCTTCAGACAAAGGAGCCGTTGTATTAGAGGTACTCTAGGACTGAATTTGTTATCTCTACCTATTTAATTAATTTTCACAGTTTCATTTCTTTGGCCAACAAATCCATATACTCTAGTCTGAACCTGTTTCAGTTTCCTGAATTGTTTGCATTTAATAAATTAATATGTATATGTACTTATTATGTAACATGCATATATAGGGATCAATATCGGACAAGAACACAATGGTGAAGATACTGAACACGAACAAGATAGATGCAGTGATCTCCGCCGTCGGTGGTGAGAGCATCCTTGATCAACTTACACTCATCGACGCCATCAAACAAGTCCCTACAATCAAGGTGGTTTCATTCTGTGTCTGTTTAATTAATTTCACTCAACATGATGAAGTACTACTACTACTCTAGCTACTAATTTGATTGTATACTGCACGTGGATCGATCAGAGGTTCTTGCCGTCAGAGTTTGGGCATGACGGGACAGAGCAAACCCAGTTCAACCGGGATTCCGAATGTATGAGGAGAAGCGAATAATCCGACGAGCCGTTGAGGAAGCAGTGGGTTATCTTACACTTACATTTGTTGTAACTCGATTGCTTCCTGGCCTTATTATGATAATACACATCCATCTCAACTGACTCCTCCCATGGACCGATTCAAATCTATGGTGATGGCACCGTCAAAGGTATTAATTGAAATTTTCTCCCTTTAATTTCATATAGTATAGAGTTTGGTTTAATTGCATAGCACATGTGCAGTTCTCCTTATTACCTGGTACGTGTTTATATTAGTACTACGTACTTCATACAACAACACACACCTAACCTGACTATATATAGTAAAATGTGTGACTTCAACTTAGGGCATCCACAATGGTGTGGATTCCACTCATAGTGGTAAAAAAAAAAAAAAAATGATGAGGTGGAGGATAGAAGATATGAGAGGGTTGCTTAATAAGAACCTGGAGAGAGAAGGTTCTTGCTGACACATGGAGAGAATGTGAGAGAAGAGATTATAATAGTATTTTTAGATGGGTGGAATCCACTTTCCTTATTGTGGATGCCCTTAGGTCTCTCCTTGGCGAGAGCTCCCTCCTCTCACCTATCTTTGTTTCGCTGTCTTTTCAGCTTCCTATCCCACCGCTTGTCCTGGTAATCAGTCGTGTCACTGGTGCGGATAGAGCAAAAAACGCGGTCGAAACCGCTCATCAACAACTGTTCCGAACGTCTCTTAAACGATGGTCGTTTTTTGTCAACTATCTTATGCGACGGTTCCAAAACCGTCTTTTAAAATGGTATTAAACGACGGTTTTGGGTGAACCGTCTTTAAATGCTCTTGAGTGAAAAAAGTGAATCTAGTCTAATCCCCTAAATTAATTACTATTCTGTAGTGATGTCTGGATTCGAACTCACGACCAATTGGTACCCACACACGCGTCCCAACCACTAGAATACAACATCAAACTCGTTTTTTTATGAACAAAACACATATGTAGCAATTATAACTTAATCTTTTATTTATTGGAATTTTTATTGTTATTCCAAAGATATTATACATACTAAAGATATTATAAGATTTCATATATGTACATATAGTTACAATGTTAATTATAAAAAGACTAACTTAATTACTAAAGTAATAAATTAATGCTATAATTATAAATATAAATTTTATTAAATTATATATACATACAATATCTCACTACCTATTTTGTGAATTTTAACCAACATGTAAACTAATTTAAATATTTATTACTCTATACTATTTTCAGACTTTGTTAATTTATGTTTAAACATATTTTAAAGGACGGTAATTGTGTCTTTTAACATATTTTAAAAGACGGTTTCCACCAAACCGTTGCTTAATAAGTCCATTCCGCGCGCGTCTACCTGTTTTAAAAGATGGTTTCCAACAAACGTCACTTAAGGTCATTTCGCGCCCGCGTCTACCTGTTTTAACAGACGGTTTCAAACAAACCGTCGTTTAAGTTCTATTTTAAAAGACGGTTTTAGGTGAACCGTCATTTAAGATACTTTGGTGCTGAAATCACATGATTTAAAAGACGGTTTATGTTAAACCGTCTTTTAAGATGCCTTTAGTTGACCCCGCGCGCATCCAACAGGCTTAAATAACAGTTTTCACCAGAACCGTCATTTATAGACCGTTTTTTTTTAATATTTTTTCTACTAGTGTGTGAACTTCAATTTGATTTATTTCTCTTCTCGGGTACCTTAATTTGTTTCTTTCCATCTCTCTTCACTCATGCAAATCCTTGTAATTCTCATTCTTCTCAAAGTATGATTAATATCTTTTCCTACTGCTTTACGGCAAAGATACCTTGAGGCACACAGACAAGACATGCAAGATAGAGCCCCCAAAGTTATCTACTTTCAGGTCATTCAACTCAACGCTCTCCTACTCCCACTAATGAAGAATCCTTACGGGTTATTGTAGGATAACTCTTTAGGAAAGTAAAAACCTTCCTCCTTTTATGGACTCTAAAGAAAATTTCCCTTGATGATCTGGTTAAAAGATGTGAAAAGCTTCTCGTTTCCAAAGATGAAGAAAAGCAGTACATCTCTCTGGATGATATTCCACAAGAGCCTGAACTGATGAACCTTGAGTTATATCTTCTCGATAAGAACTAATCTTCTAACCCTATCACCCCTGATCTTATCCAATTCATTCAGGGGAAAGTTTGGATCTTCAAGTACTCTAATAGTTAAGAAGGTGGGAAAGGAGCTTATTCCCATTTCAGTTTCAAAAGCTGGAGTACATGGAGATGGTTCAGCGTAAAGGCCCTTGGTTCTTGAGAACTGTTTGGTAGCCATGCAAAAGGTTCAGAGGAAATGGCCCTACGAGACCACGAGTGTAAGTGGGTGCCATTTTGGATCCAGGTTTACACAGTTTCGTTCATATTCTACCGCATGGAGATTGGGACAATATATTGACTGATTTATGGAATATGGAGATGAGAGTGTTAATTGATCAAGTATTTCCATTATCTTAGAGTTCTTGCCAATGTTCAGGAGCCTTCAAGACGATTTCTTTTAGCTTGCATGGCTGGTAACAAATATAAATTTTGGTTAACTTATGAGAAGCTCCCTACTTTTTGTTTCCAATGTGGTCGCTTTACTCAAGGTACGAAGGAATGTCGGGTTGAGATGGTTGAAAAAGTGGACAAATTACCATATGGACCTTGGCTGAGGGCAGGGGGATTCGTCCGAGCTGGGTCCTTGGGGTAAGAATTAGGATGACTATGAAAGCAATAATGCGAGTTTGAAGAGCAACGGAGGAAAAATTCAGAGGTGACACTAATCCTTCCTTGGGTTCCTTCTACAGTTTCAACATCCTTAAAGAAAGATAATGATGAGAAGTATATGGAGTATCCACAAATAACAGAGGGTGATCGTGAAGAGAGAGAAGGGAGGCAGTGTTCCAAATCAAAGATACTGGTGTCCTTGGGTGAGACTTAAGGTTGCCAACCAGAATGATCATCTAAGATTGGGATTGACTTGGTTCAATGCGTGGGCAATCGTTACTTATCTTTTGTTTAGACTTTTGTAACTTTATTTTGATAGTAATAGAGAGATTAACTTAGTTTTCTCCTCTGTTATTGCATGCATAGTTCTTGTTTTGTGTTTTCAGAAATGGTGAAAGTATGTTAGGGAAGGAGTTTAGTTTGGTTTGGATGCAAATTGGTAAAGTTTTCATAGGCATTAATCTAGTCGCAAATGATCGTCGAACTATGGGGAATATCGGCTTCTTAGGTGGTGGTTGGACTCATGGATTGGTTACGTGTCAAAGTCAATGTCCACTTAGAAGGGTTAGTGTTGGGCCATGGTTAGTTTTAATTTCCAATGTTCATAGCATAATCTTGCTGTATGTGTTAATAACTACTTAATAAAAGGAATGGTTTAAAAAAATGACTGTAGTATAGGTAATCAGTTTTTATTAGGTACCAGATATCGATAATTAATTAAGGATATATAAAAACCCATAAATATACGGTGTACAAAGTAGCTAGCATAATAGAGCACAGCCCATATAGCCCATAGTAGAATAGCCCATATCTAGAATGTTCTCTAGAACCTTATATATATAGTCAGTTTAGGGTTGTAATAAGCAGACATCTAATACAATATTTCCTATAATTATGTGTGTCTCAATAAAAGCTCAAACATTTGTTCATACTTAAATGCATGGTACCTACTATTTTGTGCAATTTCTTGCTAATTAAGTTATAAGTTGTTTCTTTCTGTTTTTGTTTATGTTTTTCCGGCGGGTCAGCGTATTTTGTGGCGGGATCTGATATCGGTAAGTTTACAATAAAACGATGGAGGACCCACGAACATTGAACAAGATGGTACATTTTCGACCAGCCTGCAACTACCTCAACATAAACGACCTTGCTTCCTTGTGGGAGAAGAAGATCGGAAAGACTCTCCCTAGAATCACCATCACCGAGGACGACCTTCTCGCGGCTGCTGCAGGTAATTCATTCATCATTCAATGAAATTGACCGATGATTTACACACACACATGAACACGTACCCCTTCCTTGATGGCAGAAACAGAAACCGCATCAGAGAGTGTAGTGGCGTCATTCACACATGACATATTCATAAAGGGATGTCAAGTCAACTTCGAGATAGACGGTCCTAATGAGGTAGAGATTAGTGAGCTTTATCCGGACGAGCCGTACAAGACCGTACAGGAGTGTTTTGATGAGTATGATGTCGTTCGGCAGTCAACAATGCCAGATGCTGCTGAAGATGATCAGGACTGTCATGAAACGAATGATATCGGCAAGCAGGTTGATGATGCAGTGACGACAACTGCCATTGTGCAGCCGACTAGCTCCGTTGCATAGCTTGCTAATTAATATACATACTACTACTACTTATGAAGCGGACGGAGAGTCATTCTGAACTTCTTCATCATTTGGTCAGTGATTCACTGGTGTGTGTGAGTGTCTGTATATACTATTAAACTAGAAAAATACTCTTTAAGATGGAATGTTTTGTCTCCTATCAATAAAATCATGTGTGTTCGCTTACAATTTTACCAATATGTATACAAGAAGTAAGGGTCGATGTACAAAAAGATCAATGTTATTAATGTTTTCTCAATTATATAAATAAATTGATCCAGATATTCCATATTTTTAAAGTACCAAACCACTACATTAAAACAAGTTTACAAACCTAGAATCAAGTTCTAGTAGATGAGCACTGTGAGAAGACAATCCAAACCCCAAGGGAGGTTGTTTGTACAACAAGCAAGAGTAGTACATCTATGTCTTAGATTCACAAAAGCAAGACAAGAACCTAGGCTACACCACCAGAGGTTCGACAAACCAAGATCAGACATCATCTTCAGCAAAACAACAACATACAAGAAACTTGCTACACAAAGACACTAAACGAACTAAACCCCATCAAGGCCTTAGAATCACACAAGTAAGGACAATAACCTAAGCCGAGCCAAAACTTGAGCAACCGCCCTGAATTCATCATTCTCCTTGATGACTCCAGTCTAAACCATGAGTCACCTGATCATAAGAGATACCCAGCTTCAACCTTTCTTCAATCATCCTGGAAGACTCGGATGTTGCATCCTGAATAAGATTAAGACTTGATCAAGATGTGTTATGGTGTGAATGTTTGTTGTTGTTCCACTGTCTCAAATTCATCAAGTCCCTATCATCTCTACAGGGACACAAAACAATAAAGATTTCAACATGCAGTGCCAAAAACCATGTCCACCCTCCTCTGGCCAAATAAGTCCACCCGACCCAACCAACTTTAGAATTTACCGCACAACCACAACCATGGGAAAGAAGAGGCAACTGAAGAGGGGAACACCAATGAAGAAGAACCTACTATTGGAAGCGAATATCCCAGATGAGATGGAACATGCACCGACGGAAATGAAAAATCGCAAGCAGCCCTCTTGCACCTACCATTGCAGTGTCGCTGATTGCTCTCCCCCTGCCCGAATTGATGCGGTATCACTGATAGAACCCCCTCGCTCCGAATTGATAGGTTTGCGCTTAATTAAGAGAGTTGGAGTGAAAATATCTAAAATACTGTTGAAGCTGGTTGGCCGAGGAAATAAAGATGGGGAAAACACTTCAAAAGATGAAGTTTCTAGACTGAAATTCAAGACCGATGAAAATTGTCCCAGTATTGGGAAATAGGGTTCACACCCCAACATCCGGCCAAAATCACATCATCTAAGGGTAATAGCTGAACATCACACTGCATGCAGGTACTTAGAACATCAAGAAAAGAAGGAAAGTAAAATAGAGCCTTACATGCAAGAAGCTAAAAGCATAAGGAAAACATAAAAGATACATTAAACAACCTTATAAATCTATGAGGAAGTCGGGACAATAACCAAGGTTCAATCGTTGCTATTGTGGAAAATGAAGGCAAAAAGGCGGTAGAGTGGAGGAGAGGCGAAGGGCGGTGGGGGGTAAAGATAGAGGTGGGAGAGAAGCGGAACTACATTTTTTTCAAGCGATCTTGATGTTCCACTTGTTTAAAGGTAGTAGTGCGAATGTTTGTTGTTAATGCAAACACATCATGTTGCATCATTCTTTGTACAATATTTTCTGGAATGGCGCAAAACATAAACTCCCTCAGGCGGAGAGAAATGTTCTCCTCTTCTTCACCCGTGCACACCCTCTCCATGTGCTTTCTCCTGCCTCTTCATCTCCTACTTTTCCTCTTCTGACGCCACCGTGACTGCATGCAATGATTAGGCGGCTGCCTCTGCAATCCTCCGCTCTCTTGTCTTTCACTTGCCCTTAAAATATACTTTCTCGCTCGTACCCGCCTTACTCCTCTAATCGTTTCTTCAATTTCAATCTTTTTGCACATTTTATAAACCCATTTATAACACGGTTATAATATATGGGTTATAAAACGTTTTACAACCCGGTTGCACACCCTAACCGTGTTTCACTGAGTAAGACAAATAATATAACACTTTAAAAAAAAGTTTTTAACACGGTTATATATTACCGTGTTATAAGTTCCATATATAACACCGGTTTTGAGTAAACCGTGTTAATGGGTTACGATTATAACACGGTAAGTGATGAACCGCGTTGTATTTAGCAAAGTTAAATATCTTTTCGTGAAATACTTTCCTCCCCCGCAAACCCTCACAATGACGCCAAACACTAATTTTTGCTCTATCCTCTCCCGAATCCACTGAAATCGCCTTCAACGTTGCTGCCATCGCTGCCACCGCAATCATCTTCGACTTCGCTGGTACCATATGCCGGACAACTTCCGTAGCTACGACCTTGCAAGTGTGTCGTCTCCTCGTGCTCTCCGTGCAAATTGCCACCTGAGACCAGTTCGACAACAAACGCCACCGATGTACTTCCTGCAGCTTATCGCCGCCAACAAACGTCACCCACCTCTAACGACTACTTCTGGACTGCACCGCGCCTGAGATTGGTGGAAGGCAGCCGAGATTATAACTAGCTAGGTATTTTTTTTATCTTCTGAAATTACGTGATTGACTCTTAATTTGTCTTCTGCATTTTTGTTTCAGATTATGGTAATTGCCAGATTACCGTGGCTACCATCGATTTTTGCTGCTGTTTTAGCTATAGTTAGGACTTGAACCAGTGTGAATTACGAGATGTTTTTATTCTGATTTTGCTGTTGTGAGGATTGCATTCAGCAGCTTCGGCGCCTTTATTATGGTGTTTTGCAATCGTTTTTTCTGCTGCTAATGATAATAGTGATTTTGCTGCTGCTTAATCGTTTTTTTCTGCTGATTTTGTTATTGTTGTGAGGATTTCTGCTGTTGTGAGGATTACAAGATGTTTTTCTCTACTAAATGGTATTAGTGATTCTAATTCATGCTGAGTTAAAGACAGTACCACAGAAAGAGAAAGAATAAGCACACTTACCGACCACTGAAAAATGGCACACCAGAACCAGTCAAAAGTGAAGTTGTTGTTGTAAAAACATTGGTTCTCACACAACCACTGTTCTGAAAGTGATCAAACACATGTCTTGTGGACAGGGTAACATATCATGACAATTTCATTTTAGGAATTGTCTCTGTTTATTTTCTTTTTACCACTTGGTTGGGACGTTAAAAATATTTTATAAGATTGATTGATTGATCACAGAAGGAACAAAGCCTATCTTCATTCCTTTCGTTTTTGTTCATCATGCCCTTTTTCTGCAAAAGTTTTGGCTTTCTTGTGTGAATCTGTTTAGTATTGTAAATGTTTAAATATTCATTTCCCTCTCAGTTCTATTTACTCTATGGTAAAATGGAAGTATGTTTCTTTTTTTACCATCTCTTATATGGTCTCTTCTGGTGCAAAAACGCTTATATATTTGTTTCTTCTCTTATAGCTAGCTTTTTTTACTTTTTTCATGAATAAAGCTTGGTTCTTGCTTATTGCATCTTTGGGGGATGCATGGTAGTACACAACTGTTGTAGCAGGAGTGGAGTTGTGGAGTTGCAATGAGTAGTAGTACACTACTGTTGCGCTGCCTGCTGGAATCGAAAAGGAATAAAAAAGAAGCGAGCTTTTGATCTTTGGTATTTCTGTAAGTAAAGGATTCTGAGTAGATTGTGGCTCCCGGAAATGCTAAACAAAGAGGCTGGGGTGTGGCTCTATTGGCGAATAGTGTTGTCAGAAGCTTATTTTATCTAACAGTGAGAAGCAATGTAAGAGAGTGCTTGTCTAGACTTTTTGCATATAGTTTTGGTAAATAAAACTGAACTGTAGTTGGGTGTTAAATCTTTTTCAAGGTGAATGCTTGGAAGGATGGAACCATCTGTAGTTAGGGCTCCTGTTTTCTGAACTCTGCTTTAAATAAGAGTTGGTTAAGGAGTGGTTCTTGTAGCTCCTTCATATTTTCTGGTAATGGGCTCATGCAAAAGCCAGGGGAAGCATCGTGTTTAGCCTATTACTAAATGGAAATTGGTAAATTATCATATATCTTACCACTCTCTGTACTCGGCATTATGCTTTTCTATAATGAGCATTATGCTAAAACGTTATTTTCACCATCCTTTTACATTTAGTTCTGTGAATCAGTATCTATTATAAAACCATGTTAGGAAGATTTATTAGTTTAATAGTGTTTGTACAGAACATCTTGATGCCAGAACCTCCTTTGTTGAATTCAGCCGTGCAACTTGAAAGCTAGCTATGTAATTTTTTACTAAGTTGACTCTTTTTCTGGTATACCTTTTCTCAGTGATCATGTACTTCCTGTTAATATTTTGTTCTCCTTTGTACGATCTAGTACAAGTTTAAAACATCCAACTTATGGTATATATGCTGAAATATTAGCATTTTAATTATTATAGACAGGAGTTGTTATTCTAAATAAAATTTAGGTCGTTTAGATTATTTTTTAATCTCTAGCTACAAACGATAAATTTTGTTATTTTATCTTTTATGTTCTATCTTTTAGGGATTACTTTTCTACGTTCATACAAAAAGGTACTTGAATATGGTTGATGAACTTTGTGCAATTGATTAACTAACATTCAGTCTCTCTTAGAAAAAGCCACAGTCTGTTGAATATGGTTGATGAATTATTTTCTTGATGTGCTGAGTTGCTTCCTTTTCTCCTTTTTCATTTCCCTGCAGGAAAAACTGGAATGATGGAATAGATAATCCCTTAATGTTCTGCAATGGTAGTTTTATTATTGTTGTATTTAAGAATATTGGATTTATATACTGCCTTTCTCCAAAACTAGGTGTAGTACATTGCCTTTAGTTTGTGAAATAGATTACAGTTACCTTCTGATGTCTAGGCTCTATAATTTGTCAGGGACATATTTACATAGATGTTTCCTAGATTTGCTGTCTAACTAAACACCCAATACTATATCAAATTAGACGGTTTAGCTGGTTCTGAGCTTCTCGGAACTAATAATGGATATGTTGGCTGTAGTGTAAACAGGGTGCTTAAAATGAATGTTCTGGGCTGTGGTACACTATACATTTTTACTAGTAGGAGCATAGGAAGGAAGGTTAACGTAACTGGAATACTAGGGTTAAATACTTTGAATTCTCTTTTACACTGTTCTTGGATTTGTCATAATTGATCTCTTTGATTCTTTGCTAAGATTTAGCTGTTTTTTCTAATCTTGAATACTCCATATTCAATGTGGATAGGCCTCCATTTGGGACTGAGATAATCGATCAAATGCAAGATCAAGAGTTTGCTTTGGTCAAGTATTGAGCAACTTGAACGTGCTGAATTAACCAGGGTCACCTTGGTATCACAGCTAAAAGAAGCACTTGTTGATCAAGTAAGTCTTGTTGCCCTCTGATTGTTTGTGTGAATATGAATCCGATGTGCACCCTGTGTGGCCAAGTACGTGTTTTGAAGTCATGTTCTGGCTATTTATATGTATGTGTTTTGAATCATCTTCAGGCTATATATATGACCTGTGTTATCTTTCAGGAGAAACAACTGGAGATGTTACGGTCACAGTTGCGAGTAAGGAATTTTCAGCTGCCTTTCAATATCTCTAGAATCTTATATGCATTTCACTGTTTGAATTATTATTCAGAACGTCACCTGTTTCAGTTTTGGAAATATGAATTAGCTACAAGTTATTGGGTATTTATCTGTTGTCTTATAGATATTAAGGGCTACTCTTGATATATAAGGGATATGTGTCGAAAAAGTTCAGAAGGGTTGAAGAATCTGAAGGAGGTCAAATTCCTGCTATCCATGATGAAGAGTTGACGTTGTTAGGCCCAAGTTCTGTGGGTTATAGTATCAGAGGATGGAAATGGCAGTCAAATTTTGACCAACATAAAATCACAACATCAATAGTTGCTTGTAGGATCACCTGTTAAAAGTACTACGGAGCTGTTAAGATATAGGAGGATTTAGTGAAGCAAAACAATGCTGGAGAGATAGTTCGTAGGCAACTTACCAATTCAAGCTCTCTTTTGGGTTGCTGATTTTAACAGGGGGTGTTTCCTATCGGTTGCTGCTATCTTCTTATATCCGGCATGAACCAGACTGAATTACCCTGTTAGTTTCTTGTTTAAGAAGTCATTGGTGGGCTCAATTTCTTTTGTTACAAACGCTAGAAGATCTATCTATGTTTGAATGATAGCTTAGTTTCTGTAGTGTCCAAGTGCACCCATGTAGAAAAATATGAGCGTGGTCTCTATGCAAATTATGTTAATTGCTCTCCGAAAGATATAAACAGAACACCAAGGGTGTATTTATCTATAGACTTCTTTCTATCGTGTTTGTTTGAATTGATTCGAGTTGTGGGGTCTTGCTTGATCCGCTAGATAGTATGATAGCTGTGTTGCTTGGGTGACATATGTTAACTGGATGATTAGGGTGATACGTATGATATTTTGGGAAAGCATATGCATTCTGATCTGAATCATGTCCAACCTAATTAATTGAGACATATCAGTCCAAAACTTGGTTCTCGCCACAAATCAGAAAAGGATTGAAGTGATCACTTGTCTTTTCTTCGTTACCTTCTTCATACACCTCAATTACCTGTTATTATCTGATTTCTCTTCTCTTTTCCTTGTTCACCACTTCAATTACCATCTAAATACCAAATTTACTTATACATCAGTCTTAATTTGTTTGTAGATCAAAGCTATCACAAATGAGACAGATATGAGTAGATAAGCCCCAAAATTGGTTCAGAATTGGTTATCTACTGTGAGTGTTTGCTAAGGAAGAGCGGAGTCTACAAAAATCAGACTGCTCCTGGAGGAAACCAACGGTAAGAGTTCTGTTACCATGGCACAATGAAACATCAAAACTGCACTATTTTCCTTTTGTATCCTTTGTTTTTTTTGTTATGGCAGCCATCTTAACGGGTTGTAAGCTCACTTTGAAGGGTAGTGAAACCAACGGTAAGAGTTCTGTTATCATGGCGCAGTGAATACAATTTGAGATCACTTTGAAGGGTCATCTCTAACCGGGTTGTAATAAGCTTCCTTATTTCTACGGGAAATTCTTGTTCACTTATTTGTTTCCAAAATGTGGGTGCAGGTGTTTACAACATACCTGGTCAGCCCGCCGCAAATATAAACAAGTTGGAATTGAAGAAGAAAGCTCTAAGATTAAACGCCAATTGTATATCTTCAGACACTTCTCTTGTAAGAATAAATGTCTGCTTCTACTTCTCAATTTAATGATCTACTTTGTCTGCATTAAAGTAGGTTTTTCGTTGAATTAAACTGATGTCACAATGCATTGATTGAACAAAAACTGAACAATATATGGGCTGCTATAGTGCTTATTACCGCACTCTTACAACAGTACTGTTTTGATCAAATTACAAGCATATTTGCAACAGTCTTATAGATTGGTTTTTGTGGTCATTTTTTCCCTGTTTTGCACTTCAAAAGTGAATTGCTCTCCTGCTCTACACTACTACTGCATGATCACTTTGAAATGAGCAATAAACTGATATTTTCTTGCTGAAATTAAGTGAATATGATTTTACTTGGCTTTGTCAAGCCATGTTTAGTTTCAGTTTTGCTTAAATTGTTTCTGACTTTTGTTCCAAGTTACAACAGTTTGATCTCATGGATAAGGCTCCCTCTTTATCTGTTTTTACTACTGCCTAAGCACTGCATTCAGGGCACTTTATCTCTGGTTTTTGCACTGCAATGTGCACTTCACACTGGTTTTCGCACTTTATTTTAGGAAATGTTTTCCGCTGAAGTTTTACAGTGCTCACATTACAGCTTCATTATAATCTGAGATTATACTGCTGCTATACATACTTGAGTTAAATTCAATTTGCTTCAGTTTTAGTCTCTGTTAATGGGCCTTAATAGGACATGTTCAAACCTGTTTATATTTGGATTTTAAGCCTCTATTTGTTTCTGGTTTTTGCTGCTTCAGCAGAGAACTGTTTCAGCACTTTGTAGTTCTCAAATCATGTTCGTTTTTCATCCTAATTTTTGTTGCTGTAAAGGCTTGCTATTTCAAGCTAATAGAATGGGACCTTGCACTATGTTTGTTGCTGCTGCTACTTCCTAAATAATGCAATTTCTTGCAGTTTTTTTGTCTTCTAATTTTTCTCATACTCCAACTGCTCCAGCTGCTTTACAGTTTTAGTCCTCTAAATTGCTGCTATTGTTACTTCTTGAATAATGAAATTTCTTGTGTTTGACTTTCTCTTGCTTATTATGATTATACAGAGGAGGTAATATAGGCTGAAGCGTTGGTAAAAGTGCAATCTTCTTCCCATATTCTGCCAACCATTCCTTCGTTATAAATACCCATTTTTCAAACCTTGTCAATTAAAAAACAAAGTTATAAACAATTAAAGCTGATCTTGTGCACTCTATTTATGCAGATACTAATATAATTTGCTTCCCTCTTCTTGCTTGTCAGGTATGTAAAGTACAATATTATGTTAGTTGTTTTTTTAACACTTCTTAACTGTATATTACATTTGTTTTAATATTTCTATTGGTTTTAAATATTAGGTATATGAATTCCTTCACTATTTTGCGGATAGCTACACCATGAAAGAAGTCATACATTGTAATAGAAGAATTGATACAATATTTTATTTACACTTTCTTGTGCTTGTGTGATACTTTTGGATTACTCTTAGTCTTGTAATTATACACCAGTTTCTCTTTTTGTATAAGTCTATATATGTGTGTAAGGAATTGTGGGATTATTGTTGAATTTTGTGCAACATGACAAAATATATACGGCAAATGAATTCAGAAACTCTTTGGAAGTTGGTTTGACTTACACACATTGACTACACATTTAATGTGTGTTGTATAATAGGTAGGAATTGATTGCTACTGTACAGTGGAAATTGGAAAAAATAATTAATGAGTTTTATAACACGGTTGATTAGTGTAACCGTGTTATAAAAGAGAAAAATTTGGCGGGATTAACTGTTTTATAACACGGTTATACTAAGGAAGCGTGTTATAAAACATTCATATTTTTGTCGACAAAGCACTTTATAACACGGTTTCTTAGTACAACCGTGTTATAAAACTTGTTTCGCTCCAAAAATTAATACGGTGGTATTCTACTTTATAACACGGTTATAGTTGATACAACTGTGTTATAAAACGCTTTATAACACGGTTCTCAACCGTGTTATAAAATCCAATATTTTATACGACTGCAATATATAACACCCCACATAACCGTGTTATATAAGGTAAAACAATGTGTTATAAACTCTTTTTTCTACTAGTGTGCCTTCTAACTCACCCCTGCTTCTACACTCTCCCTGCTCTCGTCCTCATTCTCCAGACACTCATTTTCAACTCTAACCTTCCAATGGCACAAACAACTTTTCGGCTCAATCTTGATCTTGGAGAGGTGCCTAATTGAAAGGCTTTTTGCCCATCTATAAATATCACCAGTCTCACTACGCTCTATCATTTTTTTTGATAAGTAGCGCTGCAAAGACAGCTTGAGTGATGATTTACATCAAAGAGGCATAGCCTTAAAAGACTAGCGCGAGATTGAGATTTCCTCATAATAAACAACAAAAGGAAAGAACAAAAACTCCTAAATCAAGGACATTCACCGACATGATGGACTACTAGAAAAAAGTTAGACGTATCTATGGAGCCTCATGAGATATCCTGATTCACGGGAAGATGTAAGGTTGTTCATCTCTAGTTTGTCGGATAGCTTGATTGTTGAATCCTGAAATTTTTGTGTCCTAAGGCCAGCATTTTATTACTCAATTCCTCAAATGAGTCTCCAAAATCACCGAGTACGATGCTTTTTGCTACCTATCGCCTTGGCTTTCTTAAGCCTCAAGTGCCGTGGATCCCCTATTCCACCCTGTCTTATGTTTACTCTTCTTAGAAGAACTCTCACTACTCCGCAAAGAACAGGCATAATTTTGTTTAGATAGATCCGGGAAAGGAATTGAGCATCCTAATCTTCTCCCAAACTCAAAGCACAGCTCTGCAAACTCCTTTTCTTTGTTTTCACCAATATTTTGTGATTGCAGTTTAGGGCTATCTGGTGACAACACAACTTCGAGAGAGATACCTCTTGAATGCTCTGAGAGTGGGGTACATGGAGCCCTCTCATCTGCTGCTGACCCACACCACTGCTCGGCTTGTTTTGTTGTGTCTTCAGAAGTGAGGATTACTTGCAAATTAATTCCAGTAAGGGACCTAGTGGGTACTGGAGCAGGGAACCATTATTTGGCCTAGTGGGCATGCCAGCAAAAAATGTTTGTCTGTCCTCCACTGATAACTCTACTTCCTCAATTCCATATTCGTCATGTGTCTCAGTTTGTGGATTGTCCTCGGCTTGGTGGGCTTGGTCGGTCAATATTCGTTGGCCTGAATCTAATAAAGGTATATCATGCTACAAATGTCCGATCCCCATCGTACCTTCGAATTTGTCATAAATTTTGATCGAGATTGAGTGTCCCGATTGTTTCACCTCTTGGTGGCACGCTGAGAGCCTCTCCTAGAACATCATGAGATTGTGACTTCGTACCTTTTGCTCCATCCCTATACAAGTAGGCTTCTTTTCGGCTGCCCAGAGTTGTTTAGAAGAATGATGGAATTTGTGTTCCCCATACATGGTACCATAAAGCACGTAGGGTAATTACCAGTTCCCACAGGTGAGGTTGTTTCTTTCACCGATTGCCACGTGTTTCTATTTGAATTTTCAAATGAGTTAGTGGCATCCAGTTTACGAGAGATTGATACAATTGTTCCGGTTAGATTCCGCCATGTTCAGCTACTGGTGTTTCCCGACTCGGACTGCCTTCTTTCTCCCGTTGTTCCGCCAGTTTTTCGCTTATCTCGTCGTCCATACTTTTTACTCCCGTGCCGCACCTTGTTATCAATAAGACTTCTTTTCTTCATTTATTATGTTATAATTTGTTATTTCAATGGAGCAAACACCTCCAAATTTCGCGGAAGTTTTGGACATGCCTGGATCATCCACTTCCACTTCACCGCTCCCCACTCTAGACAAGATGCTTAATTTGAACCGATCTCTCACTCCATGCTTGTGGGGAATTCCTCGAACTGCAACATTTACTAGTCGTTGTTGTGGGTTTTCGTCGCCAGTCCATGGTTTGTACTCCAATTTTGTTTCCATTTCTGGCCCTCTAGGAATTTTGCGTTTTCCATTCTCGTCATGGAAGAATACGATGAACTCCAATGCCGATCTTGAGACTATGTGATCAATTGCACAACTTGGTAGCAGAGTTGTTTCAATTTCTTCTAAACTGGTCTTATCCGAGGTGTGGATGATTATACTTATCCATTTTTGGGATTAACGCTCTGATGGAGATAGGAGCACGGGACCTAGCTCTCTTTCTCCGGTATCTTTTCAGGGGATATGGTCTGATCTCATTTTGGGATTGAGATAGAGTTCGGTTCCAACCGGTGGGGAGACTGAGCAGCTTTTTGATATCCAGATCCTTCCCTGAGCTTGGTTTGCCTGGGTCTTGCTAGTTGGACTGATATTCTCTTACCATCCATCCATACACCGTTTGCCTCACTTATTGCCTTCTCCGCCTGCCATCTCAATTCATATGTACAAAAACATACCTTGTATTTGTTGCAAGTCGACGTTTCAGTGGCCTGTGTACTTGTATGATCCTCCCAAAATGGTGAAAGTTTTCCAGATGGTTCCCAGCCTTTGTCATCATGGATATTGTCCACGAAAATGGTGTTTAGATTCGGAGCTCATTTTAGGACTTGGCTTTGTCAGATTTGTACTTGTGGTTTTTGCGGTGGGTTTTATGGAGATTTAGACTGGTGGCTGTATGGCGAGGGTTGTTTTGTGGTGGATGAGTTTTTTGTTTTATGAAGTTTTTGTCGGGATTGTTGACTGTACTACGGTCTATCCTTGCCAGGTCAATGGAGCATCATTAGCAGATTTCAAGTTCTATAAAGTTACTCCTCACTGTTTAACTTCAAATTTGAAACGGGTGGAAGCTCTGCATGAGGTGCTAGTTTGAGGTCCATGGGTCTCCATATACTTTGTTTATTGTTTAACGTCTGGAACCGGAGTTACGGTTGGGTACCTTTCTGGGTAAAATTCTTCAATGTCCTCCGCTCTCTCTGTAATCAATAGTTTGTGGGAAGAGGGGCAGCCAAGCTTGGGTCCTTTGTGGAATCATGGAACATCCAGTTTCTACAAGTATAAGTATCTTTTCTTTAAGATGATGGTCGATATAAACCTCCCAATCCTCTGCTGCATGCCTTTCCAAACCGATGGTCGGTTATTTGCTTTTACTGTCACGGATAATAACATGCCTAATATTTGTTCAAAGTGTGGTACCTTCTTGTATGAATCTGATAATTTTCCAGCATCTCCAGTAGGTATTAATCCTGAATACTTTGGCATGTGGCTATCTTCAGAGATCTTTCTGACTCACAAAAAGATTTCATTCCTTTGGTTTCAACAGATATCAGACTATCCGTTATCTCTCGGTGAAGCCATCATCATCATAGGCTAACCATTTTGATGCTCCCCGACCTTCAATAAGCTTGGACCCAATGATGGGGCCTTTTGGCAAAAAGCCTTTTCATCAGTTGATCCTGGATGCATCTAGGGAGGAAATTTCGAAACTCGGGCTCCCTAAAGCGAGGCGAAAATTTAAGAGACATGAGCTTGCAATGCCAAAACCTAGCACACTGACAATGAGACAAGCTCGTGGACATAAAACTGTTAGAATGGTGGGCGGGGGATGCGACTATGCAGAAGCCTTCACGTTCGCGGATCTAGTTGCGTCCTGAAGGTGGCATGCATGGATGGAGGTTGTCTCGTAAATGTGCTTTGATCAATGCCGTGATTTTGCTGGATTTTGTTTCCAAGGGTTTGTTAGACTTTGGCTATAAGACTTGACCTTTTCATTTGAAGAAATAAAGGCATAGTGCCTAAAAGTATTTGATTTTGATAGAAAGTGATGTCATGAAACCATAGTGGGGGTGTAAACTAATCGCTGCCACTGATACACTATTGCTTCGGCTTTAGCAGTGTCAACCTCCAATATCTTGATCGCTTTGGCAGCCACGTTCCTGGAGATGTGTCATCGGCATAGAAGATATGGGACAAAAGGACATACCACTGAAAGGGATTTCACTAGCACCTTCTCATTGTCAATGACAAGAACATAAGGGAGATAGGTCAATACATTCAGCTGATTAAGAATCCAAGTGTATGCAGACTCGTCCTCTCTGACTGCAAAACATAATGTTATACTGAAGTTCTTGCTGCACGATGTCACTTCGACAAACTCCACTAGCGACATCTTGTACATGTTCGGCTTGTAAGTGCAATCAATGAGCACCACATAAGAGAACATCTTAGTGAGCGTCAGCGAAAAAGGGTGAGCAAAGAAGACAAGGCCCAACCTAGATGTATTCCCTGCAATAATTATATTTAAGGGAAAATTACATCCCCCACCCATGACGTTTGGTGAAATTACACACCCCACCCACGCGGTTTAAAAATTACTTTGCCCACCCATGTGGTTTCCTTTATTTTACATCCAGCAACTTTTCTAATATTTGATCAACTTAAAAGATGCTTAAATGGTGTCCAAAATTGATAAAACTTTACATGGATGATGCAAAGGTGTTATATTTTTGTCCAACTCCAAATCCAAAGTTTTTAAAGCTCATATATGACCTGTGGGACCCAATGAAAACATGTTGATATGTCACATGTTTCATTGAGTCCCACGAATCACATATGAGCTTAAAAAACTTTGGATTTTACGCTAGACCAAAATATAACACCTTAGCATCGTTCATGTAAAGTTTTATCAATTTTGGACAACATTAAGCATCTTTTAAGTTGATCAGATATTAGAAAAGTTGTCGGATGTAAAATAGAGGAAACCACAAGGGTGGGCAAAGCAATTTTTGAAACCTCATGGGTGGGGTGTGTAATTTCACCAAACGTCATGGGTGGGGGATGTAATTTTCCCTATATTTAATGAGTATGAACAATCAAAGTGATTAACATCCAAATAAACAACCACTGAATAAACGTGCGAGCACTTACTCGCGTCTTTCTCAGACCACCAACTGTAGTTACGTTCATTCAGCAAATGTATGAAGGATGCTACCTTAGTACGTCCGCCACAGTCCTCTCTTCTGAATTTTGCAACCAGATTATGAATTGATGTCTTGTCGGCCGTGCTTTCAGGGTTCTTGTCATGCAAATGGGCCCACATCTGCCTAGGCGCAACACCGCTCTTGTGCAGAATTCTCATGCTTGCTCTTTCGTCCACGCTAAAGCGAGGACACACGAAGTGCGATTACGGATTACTAGCCAACTCATGGTTGTGCGTCGGCTGCATCACCAGGATAGACCACGCGTGCCATGCCGCGGCCTTTGACTAGATGACAACGATTCACCTATGCTAACTCGCGGCCTATTCTTGCCATACTCTCACACGTCAGTACTAATTCACCGTCGTCTCTCGTAGTCTGTCTGATTAAGTAAATGTTATTATTCCGGGCGGTGCGAATCGCATGGCTAGCAGCCTCCTCTCTATCCGCAAATTATTGGCTCGTACTAAACAGATGACCTGTGTCTATGTTCACTGATTCGTCATCGAATTCAACATCATTCTCACCCTAAGCAGAAAATACTCCATTTAGCCACGTGATACTACTCGTAAATGGGAATACTACATATTTTAGAGAAAATAACACATATATCGTACAAATTATCAACAAAGTAGATCATCACAAAGTACACGAAAAGACAAACGCAACGGCGCAAACGGAACGATAAATGGAGCAATAACGAAGAAGCTATAGCGATTTTAAGAATGGACCCCGGCGCAGGCGCCAACATAGAAGGGACGGCGCAGGCGCCTGTAAGAAGACGGGCATGCCGACACCAGCTAGGAGAGGGGCGCGCCGGTGCCAGGTAGGAGAGGGGCACGCAGGCGCCAGTATGAATGGAGGCGCGCTAGTGCCAGTATGAATGGGGGCGCGCCAGCGCTGATAGATAAGAAACGGCTCTGGCGCCGGCCCTCGTCTGCTACTTGGGAATCCATTTGTGCTTTTCTTGTACATTTTTTAACAAATTCAGACTACATTTGTACCTATATTGCTAAAACAACAAGGAAAAATACCTCAAAATTGGCCCCCCCGTTAGTACTTCTCAGTGTTACATCATCTGCATACTCGTCGCGCATTTCTGGAACACCACCTTCATTATTTCCTTCATCTTTTTTGCTTTTCTTACCGAAGAATTTTTTCAAACCTTTGAAAACCATTTCTTCTCTTTATCTCTCTAACTATAAGATTTCTGAATTTGAATATGATTTCATAACGTTTCACTTCCTTTATATAATGAAATTTGGGGCACCTCATAATATATCATAAATTTTGGGTAAATATAACAATTTTTGAAAGATATTAAAGCAAGAACAAAATGATCATTTTCCGACTGAGCATAGTGACCCGCTTGTTTAAGGTTAATTCCTACGTCAACGTCATGGTTGCTATATTGCATGTTAACTAATTTATAAAAAATAAATAAATTGAAATATATAAATGTGAATTCATATTTTGAATTAGTATATAAGTCTGATTATTAAGAGTATATATGTAGGATATCTTTACTTCAAATTTTATGAGAAGAAGGGAGTTATTCTCAAAATCGACTTTAAGAAGGCCTATGATTCGGTAGCATGGGAGTTTGTGGACTGTATGGGGAGACTAATGGGATTCCAAGCGAAATGGAGAGGGTGGATCATGGAATGTATAAGCTCTGTGGAGATGTCAATTCTCATTAATGGAGTACCTACTAATCCTTTTAAACCAAGAAGGGGTCTACGACAAGGAGACCCACTGTCTCCTCTACTGTTTGTGATGGTGGTGGAAGCACTCAACTGGCTGCTGAGTGAGGGCCGAGAGGTAGGGGTGCGAAAAGGAATGGTTGTGGGCAGGGATAGGAAGAGCATATCACACCTACAGTTTGCGGATGATACCTTGATATTTTGTGACGCCTCTCTGGAAGAGATCATTGTAACAAAAGGATTGGTCATTCTATTTGCGGAAATGTCGGGTTTACATATTAATTGGGACAAATCTAGGCTGTTTGGGATAAATTTGGAGGAGGAGGATAACTTGGTGTTCTGTCATTGGCTGGATGTTGATGAAGGATCATTACCGTGCAAGTACCTAGGCTGCCCCCTTGGTGCAAACCCAAGGAGATGCTCCACATGGCAGCCAGTGATTGACAAAATTAAGGGGCGCCTGGGGGGCTGGAAAGTGAAATGCTTATCAAAGGCGGGCAGATTGGTGTTGATTAAGGCGGTGATGGAAACAATACCGACATATTATATGAGTTTATTCCGGGTACCGAAGAAAGTTATTAAGCAAATAGAAGCACTACAACAGCAATTTTTTCTGGGGAAGTACCGACAGGAAGAAAATGGCCCTGATAGCGTGGAAAAAGATTGCCCAACCGAAAGAGTGTGGTGGGCTGGGGGTAGCAAGTCTTGAATGTAAAAACGCGGCCCTTCTACTGAAATGGTGGTTCCGCTACCACAATGAGAGACGAGGTTTATGGAAGGAGATTATTGGTGCAGTATATAATATTAACCCAGAGCATGCCATCGATCCAACCATGATGACCGCATACAAAGGAGGTGGCATCTGGAAAGAGATCTGTAGCATATTGGAGTGGAAAAGTCTAAAAGATAGTGGGGTGCAGGACCGGTTAACTTGGGCTGTGGGGGATGGCATGAGGCTAAGATTTTGGCATGACATCTGGCTTGGGAACAGGCCGATTAAAGAAAGGTTCCCAAGACTATTCCAGCTGGCGGTGAATAAGGAGGCAAGGGTGGGTGACATGTGTAGTGCCGGGCAGGGGACAGTAACGTGGTCTTTCCATTGGAGAAGGGGCTTGTTCACCTACGAAGATGACATGCTCAATACCCTCATGGAGCAGCTACGACTAGTCCAGACCAATATGGAGAAACCAGACATGTTCACTTGGGGGACCTTGGGCGACCGCCGGTATCTGGTACGGGAAGGAACCCGCGCCTGTATGCAACCGGAGACTTGGCAGTGGCCAGAACAACACCTCATCTGGTCCAGTGCCTCACCGCCCAGAGCTGCAATCCTCCTGTACATGCTGTTCTCGGATAAGCTGTGTACTCGTGATCTACTCTTCGAGAAAGGTCTGGTAAGTTTGGCAGGAAGCATATGCACTCGATGCCAACATGGTATGGAATCAGCCAGCCATGCGCTGGTCTGGTGCAGTGAAATATATGGGCTGTGGAGGAATGTCATATTATGGTGGGGTGTGTATATTACTCTACCTTTCGATATCAAAGATATCATCCAGCTATGGGAAACTACCGTGAGAGGAAAGAAACAACGCTGGATATGGCGTGCAACTTTGCGAATCCTGCTTCTTGTGGCTTGGGAGTCGAGAAACAAGGCCATCTTCCAACAGCAAGTTATACCTACTGAAGTGAATGTAATGCGCATAAAGGTGATGGTATGGAGATGGGCAACTTCGAAGGGGTTCCAACCCCCGATGGAGATGCATCATTTCATACATGAGAATGGATTACTACAAAGGTGGGAACTGGCTCGGCTGGGATAGGGGATAGTGCTGTAGGTGGATGGCCTTTTTTTGTGTATTAGATGAGGAAGATTGTTGGGAATGGGTGCTGGTATTACGGAATTTATAGTGTAGTTGCACAAGTTTAGCGATGAGGATGGCTGTGGGATATATGTATATGTATTTTTGGAACTCTTGCTATGCCATTCAATATTTATACAGGTCTGGCGCCAAAATTATAAATAAAAATAAAAGGAAGAAAAGTAAAGGTTAAAATAGGAAGTGAGATTGAAAAGGTCAAACCATCTTAAATTATGGCAAAACTCAAAACATCATTTATTAGGTCTGAAAAGAATAATATTTTTATGATGTGACATATTAGAATATGTCAAGAAACACAAAGTTGTGGACTTGAAAGTCATACTGCATAGCATACATATAAAAAAATTTCATTTTGTAGCTATAGAGATTTATAGAATGACCCCAAGTCTACCGTTGTTTGCCCAAGAGTAATACGGGCCTGCAGGCTCCATCCATGTATGTATGTTAGCTTCAAAGACCCAACCCAAGAGGCCAAGAAGGCCCAAGCGCACGTGCGCCATTCTGAGAAATTGAAATCCAAGTTATGATGTAAACCAAACCACTGGCCGTAACTGTTGACTGTGGAGGAAGAACCACAGAATGAAGATGAGTCTGAGAACAGAAGACTAAGGGCGAATAGAACACCGACATAGATAGATTTTTTTTGAAAATTCACGATATATCCTTGTTTTTTTTTTCATAATTCACAATTTTTTTTTTTCATAATTCACAAATATCTTTGTGTTTTTCGTAATTCAACTTTAAACATGTTTAAATATTGTCCAAAATTGATGAAACTTTACATGGACAATGCTAAAGCGTTATATTTTATCCAATATCAAATATGAAGTTTTTTAAGCTCACATGTGACCTGTGAGACCCAATGAATATGCCACATGTTCATTGGGTCCCACAGGTCACATGTGAGCTTAAAAACTTCAAATTTGGAATTGGACCAAAATATAACCCTTTAGCATCGTCTATGTAAAGTTTCATCAATTTTGAACAACATTTAAGCCTAATTAAAGTTGAATTACAAAAACCACAAGGGTATATTGTGAATTACGAAAAAAAATAGGAATATATTGTGAATTTTCCCTTTTTTATAGTTACAGTAATGAATAGGTTTCGAATCCATAACCTTTGATTCTAGATACTACTCCTCTATTGACATAGATAGATGAGTTGAACGTAGCATCCTTATCACTTCATTCCCTGTTGGGACTCATTCGAAAAAGACTATGAAATTGGTCAAGAAATTGATGACAAAGAAGCGTACGTAGGTGTTAATTTTCTCTAATCATGCATTCGTTGAAATTGTGGAAGTAGAGTGAAGTTACCGGGCATTCTTGGTGTGATGGGTTAGAGAGAGTACATTTGAGAAAGAAGAATCTGCAAAGGTGGGAAATTCATGGTACAAGAGAGTCAGACAGAAAGTACGGACGTACTATGCCAAGGAGACAAGCCAAGTAATAGCCCTTATTCCAGGGCTTGTAGTGTTGGTGAAAACGTCCAAAGCGGCGAATTTATATTTTGTGTGCTTTATCGAGCCCTCATTGAATTTGAGGTGACCGTCCAGGAATAGTTTGTGTCGGGTGATTGGCGAGGTTCTTCTGTATGAGTTACAACTGGCAGTGGCGGAGACAGGCGGGTGGGTGTTTGGCCCCCCACCCCCTCGGTTACATATTGAAATTAGTTTAGATTTATTTGTTATATAGTTTTTTTATGTTATTAGATATTTGTTCGCCCCCATAACATTTTATAAAATATCACTATGATATCACTAAATTTTATTAATATGTAATATTTGTTCTGAATATATATTGTAAACATCATTTTTAGTCTATAATAGATAAGAAAACTCTTAATATTTTAATTTTAGCAACATAGTCTAAAGTAAACCTGATTATTATGTCGGTCTTAGTAATCATGTACCCCTACTATCTATAAGACAAGTGCTTTTATTTTTTTATTACAGATTTTGCAAATTAAATAATATTAGAATTACTCAAAATATTTTCTACAAGAAGTTTTGAGAAAAAAAAACTACTAGTTTAGAACTATTGGTCTATATTATTGACATTAACTTATAATTTTGTTTTACCTCATTTACTAATTTATATATTTCAATTTCAATGTATTTTTATGTCAAACTATATATCTAATATCAATTTTTAAAATATAATTATATATTTCAATATTATATTAATTTAAAAATTAAAATTAATTTTAAAATATTAATTAATATTATTAAAAAAATTCTCACCCCTTATACAAATTTTCTGGCTATGCCCCTGTACACTGGGTTGTCTTATTCTCCAAACTAGATCTCAAGACAAGACGTCACAATGCGCAACGTCCAACCACTTCCCAGGAAGGTCAAAGAATGATGGATTCAATCCCTTTCAATAATTCATGTGTATAATGGCATCGATGGAATTTGGGTCGCAGGTCATATATTATAAAATATTGTATTATAAGTATTTTTTATTATTTTTTTATTTGATTGGCGCTCACCCAAGGCAAACATAGCTCGACCATTGGCAACGATGAGGAACATACGTACAGACACTTAGAAGTTGTCCTTATCAAAAAAAAAAAAACTTAGAACTTGTCATACATCTACTACTTCCCACAAGTTGTCATACGCGGTAAACAAATGCTGAAACAAATATAAAAAAATGTGTAATTTTGGAAGTCTATAGTTTTTGTTTTTAAAAAATAATTTTTATCGATGAACAATAAACGCAAATTAATAAGGTCATCGACTTATGGATGCTTTCAATTACTATTTCCACCAATTTACAAATTATTACTCTCTCTTCGTTTCCTTTTCCGTGTGATGTTAACTATTCGTCACATAATTCCAATTCAATGTTAGCTAGGATATAATTTTTTTTTTATCAAGGGAGCTATCATCATAGCCAAAAATTAACCGTAAACGGTTACAAACACCTAGCCGGTAGAAAACTAGAATCTAAAACAAAGCAATAAAAAAATGATCAAAGTCATCGACCAAAATGCATTCAATCATGTTGATCTCCGTTCACTTCATTCCTTGTTTGATTGCTTGCAAAGCTTCAACGACGGAGAGATTAAGCTCCTCAAACGCTTCTAGAACAAACACCAGCGATTCTGATCAGCTATTCTCCGCAAACATTTAGTGGCCTGACTAATTACTGTTCCTGTTTCTGCTTAGTATAATATAAGTAACAATTTAGATATCTTGTATTTGAAACACATCCTATGAGAAATCTTACATAAATTTTACCTTTTTATATGCTAATATTAAAATGTAAATTTTTAACCTCAAAAAACACTACTCAAATAAACAACCTACATCCTACTTGATTTGTACCCATTCTCAAGTTCGTGAAAGTAAGCGATCTTATATAGCTAGTTAACTTCTAACCCTAGTTTCCAAGTTGTTGTTGTTCTATGATCTAGTTTACTCACTAATTAAGCCTCACATGTTTTTAGTTATCAAATTCACCATCTAATTAACCTTGGTTGTGAATCCTTAACCACAACAATTAATTAACTAGACATTTATACGGATATATACCAAATTCTTCACGTGAAATGAAATAATCTGATATACTAAACTAGCTATGACAAAATTACTTATTATTGACTATGTTTAACTTCACTAAGAGCTACTCAAACATAGATAAAGTATAGATGGACAAACATACACAAGCATAGTAGGAAGTGGTTATTAGTTACATCATCTCCTCATCCAACTGAAAACTACTCATATGATATGACGTCGTAAGAAAAGTACTATAGATCGACTGTCATACAAATCTATGAAGAAAAAGTGGAACAAGACTTGTGGAAAGAAATGTTTCTATCTTGATGGATTTCTATACGGTTGGGATATTAAAGATCTTAGTAGAGGGCCCGGACTAGTGTGGGTCCAGGCTGACAAAATTTAAAAGATTGTCCTTCTAGCCAGTATTTCTTGTATACAGTCTGGTCTAGATTTGTGACATTGTTGTTGTCCGGTCAAACCTACTTGAATTATATATACACGTCATATTAAAATTTTCAACCTTCTAATTATAAACTACTATTGTATTATATATATATATTTTTATCTTACAATGAATCAACCTATAGCATTCACATCGGAAGAAAACAAACACATAATATTATACATGTTTTAAATACACATTGTATATAATTTATGCATAAATTATATCATATACATTTATATATTAAAATTTCAGACTAGATAGGACTGGGTGGACGGTTACATATTAAATTATTATCCGAATTTATAATAAGAATTGACAACAAGCAAGCATAAGTTGTTAATAATCATAAAAGTCCGTCCTAGATTGTCAATTTAAACACATTTAATAAGATACATATACTGAGTCAATTAATCAAAACTACCTAACAATTTTCAATTCTGGTTTATTAATTTCTCCATCAACAACTAGCCGGCCGCTCTGTCCGCTGGAGTCAAACATCACCGTTCAAACATAGTTATATAGTACTACTGTTATATTACAGCAAGGCGCGCGGAAGTACATACATGACTTTAATTGGAAGGTAGATTTATTGGGAAACGGGGATCAAGTGAACCCGTCCGCTTGCTTGCCCGCCCCTCTTTTCCGTGACTATACGCGTAAATCTCACATGCAACCAATCTTACTCACAAATGTCAACTCTTTCTCATCTCCTACAAACGCCTCCCCGGCCGGCATTCATCAAACCCTCCACCGCTATTCCCACAAAATTGACTACTCTATAACACCCATTCCTTAATTAGCCTAGCTAGCACCATTGTTTTCCACCTTCAATCATACCCTCATCATTTTAACCTTTGCATTTCCCCAATCTCTTCTGATTTCCACGATTACATACCTCAACCTCTCTTCTGATTCACATTTCGATTAATCCGCTTTCTTCTTCAACATCCATCTTTCAATTCTTAAACTTACAGATAATTCACATGGGTACCAACCAACACAACCTCCACATTCTTCCTTTTCCTCCTCCTCCTTCTTCTAACTACATCCGTCGCATCAATCTCCAATCCCAATATGCAGCACCATCATACCATCTTCAGCAGTCATAGGAAGCTTCTGCAGGTGAAATCATCCAATGATCAGATCTTTGATTTCACACCATTCTACAACCATCATCATCATCATCATAGATCCTATGGCGGAGGAGTATCGACAGATCATATTTATGGCGCTCAAAAACGGCTTGTTCCATCGGGTCCTAACCCTTTGCACCATTAATTATATACGTTTATGGGTCGAGTTGCGATGGTTAGCGCCTTCACCGGCATCGCCCTTGCAAAACCCAAAAGTATAGGATCGATCAATAGTAGAGAGGGAAAAAAGGGTATGTAATTGTTTCAATATTGTCACATGTACATATATTTTATTTTTTGATAATTGTGGTCTGGTTTATATATACATCATATATACAATGCGATTTCAGGAGAGTTTGTTTAATTAGTTACATAGCATTATTCTCCTAATTAAAATGATTAATAATGCTTTTTTTATTATATGCATGCTAGCTACTAGCTAGCTCTTGTCAGCAACAAGAAATTGAGGAGTATCAGATTGAAATAGAAAAGAGTATTCACTCACTCATATGGGTTTGATTGTATCTGTTTGTTCAAAGAAAGGAAAGGGCAATATTGCATTCAGTTCGATATTACCGTTTTTGGTGTGATCGAGTATTTTGCCTTGTAGCCACCACCGTGTGTTTCCCTAGCTATCCTCCTCGTTAATTCCCCCCGCCCCGGCCTCCCTTCTTTTATGGATCTTATAGTAGAACAACCCATCTGGTTTAAGGGTAGAAAGGAAGTTAATTACGTTTTCAACTCTAGATTGGAGTATGTAATTCATCTAGATTGATAAAAACGAAGGGGTTATTTATCCTATGATCGTACATTAAAGTGCATATATGTGGATAATTATATAACAGCCATGATTCCCGAAATTGTCGTCACGGGTGGAAACTATGATTGGTGTTATTCATGATGATTTAAGATACCAACGTTTTCATAATTATAAAATGTGAAGCTGGAGGACAGATACAGAAATAGCTAGCTAGCGTTCATGTCAAGCTGATGGTACGTACATGTGTATGGTTGATTTAGTTTAATGATCAATAATATTTTATATATAAGTTAAAGGTCTTCATGATTTTATTAATAGATTTTGATTGTAAAAGTCTATTATATTGTACTTTTTAATTGATAATATAATGAGATTATTGATATTACTATATAAATAATGTAGGATCTTTTTTTTATAAAAAAATACAAAAGACTAAATAACGTTCACAACTATTGTACGTATCCCCAAATGTGGTATAAAATAGGACAAGAAATTAAACTCACACTATTTATTCAGAATTTGAGGCCATCAAATACGGCAACACATCACCTTGCTCCTATTGTTGTATAGTACATTATAGTGCAACTTTTAAAAATTTCCCTATTTTATGTTATATATAATTTTGCATCAAAAGCGGGGCAATGTTGCAATGTTTTCCTGTCTGTTAACTATATCAAATGATGCAATTTAAAAGTTGCCCAATTAGGTACTTATCAAATGGTACAACATTTAGACGTCATCTTATTAATTAGTTTCTCTTATTGAATGGTGCAACATATAAATGTCGCCCTATTAATTACTCATCAAATGGTGCAACCCTTCTTCACTGTCTTGTTGGTGCCAGGAAAGCAACAATGGCAAGAAATATGAACTCTCTCCCTTTGCTATTTAATCACACGGTGGTTCCTGAAACTTGCACTAGTTGAGTGGTATCAGTTATGTTTGTATTTGGTCAATTAGAGTATTTTTTTGTTGCACTGCTTTAGATTATCAAATAGGGTGACATGTAAATGTTGCACCCAAAAACAATCGTCGCGAATTAATGGGTGCAAACTTGAAGCGATAGAATTATGGAGCAAAATTTTAGTCTATTGGGATAATAAAAGTTATCCCAATTGCACTTATATATATTGTAATGTACATTAATTTGAACCTCGAATCACTAACATCAATGAAATAGAATGAAAGTTTCTAGGTGTCGGTGATCTGAGTCTATGACTCAAGATGAATGGAGAGAAAGAAATGAAGAATATAATGAAGTAAAGGTTGAGTCTTTATTATAATCACGTATAACCTCCGCTACACAATCATGTATTCAATACAAATACAAGCGCTCACGTCAACAACACTATTTTGACAAGACTCTCACGTAATTCAAATTCTAGAGAACTCGAATTACCTACAACACAATCAATAGTAAAACTCTCTTTAAATAGCCTCTTAAATCTCACTCTCTCTCTCTCTTTGTTTTTTCTTTCCAAAATCTAATGGTGGCCACCGAATCCGAATCTACCCAGAACCGGCGGTTCTACCCGGAACCGATTGGAACCGGAACCGGCCGGAACCGATTCGGAACCGGAAGCGCCCCCTTGCGAATCGAATCCGAATACAAGTTTTGAGATTCAGGACTGAACTGGGACTGGAACAGCCCGGAACCGCCTGGATTCGCATCGGATTCGGAACCGTGGAACCGGAACCGAAACCGGTGGAACCGGTACTGGAACCGCCCCGGAACCGGCCAAAGTAGCCGTTGGAATCAGTCCAAAACGACGTCGTTTTGGGTCTCGGGCGCGCGCTCTCGTGGTCAATTGAAATCATGTAACCTATTAGTAATTGTACTCTTTTTCCTTATTAGGGTTTTCCCAATGGGTTTTTACCTAATAAGGTTTTAATGACGCAGTGAATCATATAATAAAATCCGCTTTGCTCTTTAATTTTTGCAAATTCAATACAAAAATTGAAGTCTTTGTTTCTTATACATTTAAGATTATAAACTTGAGGAATAACCTAGCTAGGAGTAAAGTGGACGAAAAGAGCAACGTGCATGTGCGTGCAAACGGATCTAAAATCGGAGTTAAAACGAAGAAACTATAGCCGATCGAATCTTTCCAGAACCGGTCGGAACCGCCCCGGAACCGGTCGGAACCGGAACCGCTCCGGAACCGGTCGGAACCGTTGATTTGAGCGAATCCGAAGCGAATACAGAGTTCCGGAACCGGAACCGGAACCGCCCCGGAACCGTCTGGAACCGGTTCCGTATCCGAATACACATTTTCCGGAACCGGTGGAACCGGAACCGTGGCCACCATTACCAAAATCATGTATTGCTCTCTTCCTAGGAGTGTATAGATGGATCTCTAGGTTATCTATCTATAAAAGATAAATCTTCTCGATTTTCTATATGTTTACAAAGTATTTAATTATTAAACTAGAAAAATATATCTCTAGTTGGAAAATACCAATCTCTAAGGAGATATATCTAACTTAAGAACTATTAGACTAGTGTGTATCTAAGATTGTAATAACATGTGATGTAATCTTCTAGTGTGTATTCTAGGTTACCGTTACATGTATTTTATTGACTGGTCCTTACCAATATAAAAGGACGTAGTCTCTGCTGCACATAATATACACAGGGGATACTTTGTTCCCTCTCTATATGCCGAGACAACTTCTCTATTGTCTCGGTAATATACTTACAAGAAATACAAGAGAAAGTTTAGTTTTTGCTTTGACAAACTTCGGCCATGGTATCAGAGCACTTTTAGATTCTTCAGTAAAAGAAAATAGATCTACAATTGGGAAAGAAACCCGAAACCCGGCGGGAAGACAAACTCTGTCATCGACCAGAGTGATCCTCTTTATGTCGCCAACACCGAGCAAACCAGCCAAGCTCTTGCCCCTAAATTCACTGGCCAGGGTTTCTTAGAGTGAAAATGGACAATCCAAGAAGCATTAATCGTCAAAAACAAGATAGGATTCATAGACGTGACGATCAATCGACTAAACCCAGACACACGACAGTGACTTCATTCGTGCAGCGGCATGGAGGCGAGCAAATTTCCTAGTCGTGAAATACCCCTAAATTTTAAAATACATTTATTTTCTAGTTTACGAGTATATTATACAGTTTGCTAGCATATTATACAGTATTTAATAAATAGAATGCGGTTAATAAAATAATCTGTTTTAAAACTATGGTAGTTGTGATTTTTATCTTCATATTAATGATCCTTGTATTTCTCTAGCTAACTTGGTATATTTATTTATTAAAAATGGATCTATAATAATAATGATATGATTCAAATAGTACTGTTGATTCAAAATACATCTATTATATAGTTTAGTAGTATATTAGTTCGCAAGTATAATAAGTAGTTTATGAGGATTATACTATAATTTACGAGCATATTATATAGTATTTAATAAAGCAAATTCATTTAATAAAATAACCCGTTTTAAAAGGAAGAAGGTTGTAAATTTTAATGTCATAATAATTATCCTTGTGTATTCCTTATATTTATTTGTTTATAATTGAGTTATAACAATAATCATCCGATTTAAATACTATTATTGGTTTTATTATGCACACTAAATAAGTTAGTTTTAATAAGTCGGTTGCATCCTTTGGTGTTTTCTGATTTAATTTAATTAATCAATTCTAACTTTTCGTATTTTTAAGGTGTTACTATTGTTTATAACGTAGATATAATAATAATAATAATAATAATAATAATAATAATAATACGATATCAATGCTATTATTGATTTTACTACACTAAATAAGTTAGTTTTAATTAATCGGTTTTATCCTTTGGTATTTCCCACCATACGTAATTCCTAAACCTTCCATATTTCCTAACTTTTGATTTTCTATAATTTATTACTTTATTAATAAACATTTTGTATTCCCGTCTATTAGATTTCTCAACTATTTCCTATATATCCTGAAGATTCATTTAGATTGTCTTTCTCGCACATTTCTTTCTGCTTAATCACACATACTTTACCCTCTCCTACGTCCATCTCCCTCTTAGTTCGACAAAAAAAGTATCATCCTTTATCCTCTTTTTCTCTCTCGTTTATTGACACAGGCGACCATGAATAAATTGCTACTCTGTTATGCAAGTCTTTCCTACATAAAACAAATATAAGTCTGTTACCTTGTCCTCTCATTGCTCTCGGCTGACATAGAAACACAAAAACAAAGAGGGATTCACTCACACTCACACACACCGAAAAGGAAAAGATGAAAAAGGGATCAATTAGTTTTCTTTTTCTATCTTGGGCGGCCACAATATGAAGTAACGAGAGCATGTAGCAGCAGCTAAAGTTGTTTCTTACATTGATGATGTCAACAAATTGGTGCCAAAATTTGTAAACGAAGAGTAGTGGCTAATTATATGTTTGTTGGGTGCAAATGATAATGTTCTTTTGAGGTAAGTTACTGCATTCACCATTTACTAACTCTGTAAAATAAATTTTTGTCATGATGTGAAATTTATTTGTGTTTACTATTGTTTTGGATTGAATTGTGATGATAACGATTATTGAATTTAAGTATGCGATTTATTATTTATTTATTTTGACGGTGGAAATTGAGATCAATTGAAATGGTTGTGAAACCGTTAATAAAATGGTATATTCATGATGAATGATGTCATAAGTTATTTATTGTGAAATATGTGGACTTCGATGAGATTATATGGTGAATAATAATGAAGAATAAAATAATTTTAAAAGGAAGAAAACCATGGTGCACGTGGGCCGTATTAGGACACATGAATGAGATGATAAATGAGGGCCGCATTAGGACACATAAGTTTGAGATACTGTGGGCCGCATTAGGACACAGTTACCCCTATTTCTACTCCTTAGTCTTTTGTACTAATTGGGGGTGTGCACACTTATGGATTTAGTGGCGAGTTGGATTCCCGGCTGCGTGTTAGGGTCCGGGTTACAGCTGCATGTTGCACCCAAAGGTGAGAAAAGTTGGATTCCCGGTTGCGTGTTGGGGTCCGGGTTACAGCTGCGAGTTGTACCAAAAAAAAAGTAAAGTTGTTTTGTCCTGGCTGCGCGTTGGGACAAGGAAGATAATTAATTAAATTGACTACTATATTCTTGAGTTAATAAGAAATCATAGAGTATTCTACTGTATTGGTAATTTTACTATTGTATGTTAATATTATTGAAATGATTTGTAACCTGTGTGGTTATATTATTAAAATGTTTTTCAAAAGAGAAAATAATTTTACAAAGTGAAGTGGTAGCTTACTCAGTTTCTCTGACTTTATCGTGGCTCTTTCTGTGTTTGTTTTGATTTCTGTCACATGTGTTGATGTGCTTGGGGTTTGGGAAGACGACTCCATAAATACTGGTTATTTGTAATTGAATTTTATTTTAGGCTTTGAGACTTCAACAATTTTATAGATTTGTAACCCCTACCACGCGCCTAACAATAAATACAGTCGCAGCGGAAATGACCAACTAAACAACAACTAACGCTTTGGTGTTACAACGCCGTTAACCACCCACGTGGTTAACTAGGCAGAATAAATACATGTGTATCGGTCTGATGATCAGACTCCCGAGCATAGTAACTAACATCCATATATAAACATAGCCGACAATACCGAGTATTTAATTTACAATCATCTCCAAACCATAATCATCCATAACTGTATAACAAGGTATCAACATTTACGCCTCGGGAGCACAGGCGCATCCCGGGCTCAACAAACTACTTAACCAAAAGTATATCTACCGCCTAGGACCTAGAGCCACTCAGCCTCTTCGATCCTCATCCTGCAATCAAATAAAATATGGGGCCCCCGAGGGGGTCAGCACCTTTGCTGGTATGGCTAACGCGCAGCCCATCGACTAACGGGATACGCGCAACCAATTGTCATAATAACATGGCATTCATTTTAGAACAACCAACATATATATACACATATACCATAGCATAGCAAGGGAAATTGCATAGCATCACATCATCAATACATATCACCACAAGAACGGTTCACATGAAGATCCTTCCACCACAGTTAGTACATACCATGAGCATAGAGATTGTTGCCAATCTCTCCCAAGCTCGTTAATTACCTCATCACCATCCTGTTATTTGAACGGTTGACTTAAACCCAAGGTGTGTCGGATATAGTGATCCCAAGCACACCAAACAACACAGTATGCCCCTATGGCCCGACGTGAGTCAGTAAACTAGCTTTGGATAAGCTAAGGGAAGGTTGAAACCAAATTGGAATACCACCTAAACATACACCTAGGGAGCCGAACTGGATATGATAACGACCCCCATCCATCACACGCGTGGCCGGAACTTACCGGACTCCTCACTCCCCCCGATTAGCACTTGTTAGTAAACACACAACATTTGTCAAGTCACATACAAGCAACATTTAGGTCTTGTTAGACACACCAAGGGGAAAGGAGTCATAATAACACAACATCATAATATATAACAGCTGTAAACTCTTTTCATGCCTTAATCTTATAAGGTTGTAAACACTCAGAGAACAAACAACACCCAAGCCGGTGTAAACCGTTAGGCAACAGACTGCAAGAAAACCATACCTTGGTCCTTGCCTTGTTTCGTTCCCACCTTGAGAGAATCCTATACACATTAGTAATGTCGGTTAATTATTATTTAACTTCACACTTACTATATATCATCATGCTTGTATGACATGTTTTAATGCCTATCTTACCCTAGGTTACCTTCATTAAATACCCTAGGGTTAACTACATAAGTCACATTCTTTTCTGTTTTTTTTTTTACATGTTTTGGTCCGACCGACCCACCGTCCGACCCACAACTGGGTCGGACCCTCCCAGTGGTCTTCGGGTCTGAAAAACTTTACCTTGACCGACCCATGTCCGACCCACCATTCTGGGTCGGTCCATGTGCGAACATTTTCCTTACATTTTACAGAGGCTCGACCGACCCATGTCCGACCCACCCTTCTGGGTCGGACCGTCACCGAACATCTTCCTAACATTTTACAGAGACTCGACCGACCCACAAACTGGGTCGGCCCCTGGGTCGGTCGCCTACTAAACTTACCTAAACTTGCCAATTCTTCACCAAACTTCTCCTAAGGCCTCTTAATGCTTCCTAGCAACATTTGGTAACCTTACATCCACATACAACATCCATGAAACTCATTTTCTAATTCCTTAAAACATTTACTTATTTCCTTGTAAAAATTCCTTAACACTTATGTTATTTTATACTAGGTTCCTAGATGGTGTTTCTCACCTATGGTAACTACTATCCCAAAATGCTTTCTCCTTAACTTAACATCATCTCCCAAGCATCATCTCTCACACTAATTCCTTATCTCCTTCTTGAAACTCTTTTCCTAGTGTACACTTCCCTTATTTACCAAAGTTTGCCTAGGTATTTACCTAAGTCCCAAAGTGACTTTGGTACCTACTTAAATCTCAAGATCATGCCTAAGTCCTTATTACACTCTAGAATGTCTCCTAGTTCACCAAAATTCCTTAAGAACATCTTAAACTTCTTATTCATCTCCTACACTTTCTAACTCACCAAACCTATGTAAACACTTAAAACTTCTTGCTTCTTACCTAAATTTTGACATGGGTTCCCTTAGAACATTACTAAGCCTTAACACTTTACCTTCTCCTTTAAACACACAAGATCATCTAAAATCATCAAGAACACTCACATACATAATTTCACCAAATTTACACCACATTACAACATAGTGCACAATATAGTTTGCATGGCACTTAGGCCCTTAAAATGCATGGCTCTTAGGCCCTTAAAGTGCTTAAATCATAAACACTGAATTTCCACAATATATGCCTTTAACCTGCAAATACACTCAACACACATATGCCCTTTACTAGTCTCTTAAGAACACTTCACTAGGTCATTCCCCATTGGCTCTTTAGATAGTTTTAATAAGCATTATAAGCTCATTTCTCCTAAGGCATTAAAATAGCATTAGGTTAGTAGATTTACCTCTTTTGCAAGATAACTCCTTTCTTGTTTCCTTTAGAAAACCAATAGAGTACTTGATTCCTTGACAAGTTCTAAACAATATACCAACTTAATAATGAGTATTCAAGCTATAGGCTTCATCTCATTGTAAACCCTAATTTGACATAGTTTCAAAAACATTAATGTAGTTGTTTTACCTTGTTCTTTGAAGAGAGTTTGGATATACAACAAGAGAGGACTCCACCTAGTCCATGAAGAGTTGAAATGAAGCTAGAACAAGGTCACACAATGAGCTATATCAATGTGTATTTTCGGACATGACAAAAACAAGGAGGAAACTTGATTTTTGTTTGAGATTCCTTACCTAGAAGCAAAGGAGAGTAATAATATGTAGAAATCCAAGCTCAAGCTCCTTCAATGGTGGAACACCTTGGCACCGAAATGGAGCTCTAGGAGTTTTGAGGAGATAGGAATGAAGAGCTTGATGAGAGGAAGAGATTGGTGGTATTTGTTTTTGATTTGGACAAGTGAGTTAGATTTAGCAAGTGGTCAAAGTTGGAACTTCCATGGTGATAGTGGTATTACCGAGAGAGAACAAGGAAGAAAGGAAGAAGAGTGGTGTTTGCAAACCGTGGGAATGAAGGAAAGAAATGAGAATGAAGATAGAAGTTGCTTTTAGAAGATATTTATGTTATAAAGTAAAAAGTAGTTTTACTTAGTTTGCTTTAATTACTTATTACCTTAACTAGAGAGTGGTGAGTCACCACACTTATAAAAACCGGCCCCCTTTATTAGTATAAGGGCATTTTAGTCTTTGTTTGTCAATTTAATTACTTAATACAACATATGTTACAAAATAGCTTATAAAAGTACTATTCACCTATACAAGGCACATAGAAGTGAAATTTTTGATTTCCCACTAATATAGCCACCCAAATGTGATACTATATAGTACACATATATATTTAAGAGTAATGATGGACATTTAGCCATTCAAAACTCATTTACAAGACAATTTTTCAAAAACGTGCTTTAAGAATTCTTAAAGCACATTTTGTGTTTTAACTTGTTTTCAAGCTTGGTTTTCTTTGGTAATTGGTTTAATATGTTCATTAGTATATAAATGAGGTCTTGGTAAGCTCATTAGGCCTTACTCAAGTTTATCCCAAGCTTGCTCTTATTGACTTTAAAGCACATTTGTGTTTCCTTTTGTTTAAATTTGTTTACTAAGGTTTCTAAGACTCTTTTTAGTCTTGTTACACCCTATTTAGGTGCTTGAACAACATAACTAGGTTTGGGGTATTTCAATCTACCCCCCTTAAAAGAACTTTGTCCCCAAAGTTCATACTTCCCACATATCTTACTATTAGAACACGGGGAACATTTATAAAAACAATACTTCCAACCATCATTACCAACCTTACCATCATTCCTACACCACAACGGACTCAAGGTCCACACCATATAATACCATTCAGACACAAAATACACAGACAATGTATACTTATACTTATCGTACACAACCATAACCGAAACGGCTCTACCCCCCTTAAAAGGGGTACGCCCCGTACCCTATACATATAAACACTAAGAAGCAAACAATGACGGGTGCTTCGCCTTCATCTTTTCTTCCAGCTCCCAAGTGGCCTCCTCAACGTCCTGGTTAGACCAGAGGACCTTCACCAGTCTCACGGACTTATGGCGAGTGTCTCGAGTCTTAGTGTCCAGAATCCGTACCGGAGTCTCCACTGATCGCATGGTCGGCTCTAAAGTTAGCCTTTCAGGCTGAAGCACATGAGACGGATGAGACATATACTTCTTCAACTGGGACACATGAAATACATCATGTACCTTGCCCAGCTCGGCGGGTAAATCAAGTCTATAAGCTACCGGGCCGATCCGCTCCGTCACAACATAAGGACCTACATATTTCGGGCTCAACTTGCCCTTCTGACCAAAACGGAATACTCCCTTCATGGGGGATACTCTCAAAAATACCTGATCGCCCACGGCGAACTCCAGGTCACGTCGGCGCACATCTGCGTACGACTTCTGTCTATCCTGAGCTGCTTTCATATTAGCCCTGATCTGGCGAACTTCTGCCTGAACTTGCTCAAGATACTCTGGTCCTATAATGACCGTCTCACTCGACTCATCCCAGCATAATGGCGTGCGGCATGGTCTACCGTACAATGCCTGGAAGGGAGACATCTTGATCGATGCATGATAACTGTTGTTGTAGCTAAACTCGATCAGATGTAACTTATCAATCCAGCTGGTCTGAAAATCAAGTGCACATGCACGTAGCATATCCTCAAGTGTCTGTATAGTGCGCTCACTCTGACCATCGGTCTGTGGGTGAAACGCCGTGCTCAATTTCAGTTCAGTACCAAGTGCCTCTCGTGTAGACTTCCAATATCTGGATAGGAATCTGGTATCTCTGTCAGATACTATCGTCTTTGGTACACCATGATGTCTTACAATCTCTTTATCGAATAATTCTGCCAACTTTGCCACTTTCCAGGTGTCCTTCATCGGAATGAATCGAGACACCTTGGTCAGTCGGTCAACTACCACCCAAATCATATTTAGACCTCCCCTTGTAGGCGGAAGCCCAACCACGAAGTCCATAGATATGTCATGGAACTTCCACTCCGGCACTGGCATTGGCTGCACCATACCACCAGGCCGTCGGTGCTCAAACTTGACCTTCTGACAAGTGAGACACCTCAACACATAGTCATTTACATCCTTTTTCATTCCAGCCCACCAGAAATATCTTTTCATACCTTTATACATCTTTGAAGCTCCGGGGTGAATCGAAGTAGTAGAACAATGGGATTCACTCAATATGCGCTCCTTCAGCTCAGCGCTACCCCTGGGTATACACAATCTGCCATTGAGCCTAATCAGGTCATCATCGTGGAGTCTGAAGTCGTACTTCTGCCCCTCGAATGTGCCATCAATAAGCTTCTGTCTAACCTCCAACATGTACTGATCCGTCATTTGAGCACTCCGCACCTCTTCAACCAAGCCAGTATGAGAGACTAGCGAATGGAGAGAGTGTGCTCGGCGACTCAATGCGTCAGCTACCACATTTGCCTTACCCTCCTTATACTGTAAATCGATATCATAATCATTCAGAATTCAACCCACCTTCTCTGCCTCATGTTCAACTCTTCTGAGTGAACAAGTATTTCAAGCTCTTGTGGTCAGAATAGATCGTCACACTTACTCCATACAGGATGTCGCCATATCTTCAGTGCGAAGACAATGGCCCCCAATTCTAAGTCGTGGGTAGGGTAGTTCTCCTCATGCTTCTTCAGCTGTCGGGAGGCGTAAGCCACGACCTTCCCGTGTTGCATCAACACACAACCCATACCCCTGCCTGATGCGTCGCAATAGACCTCAAACCATCTGGACCGTCTGGTAATGTCAGAACCGGTGCAGATGTCAGAGCATCCTTGAGACTCGTGAAAGCCTCTCACAGTCGACTGTCCACTCGAATGGTGCATCCTTCTTCATCAAGGAAGTCATCGGCTTCGAGACACTGGAGAAGTCCCTCACAAATCTCCTATAGTAACCTGCCAGACCGAGGAAGCTCCTATGTCGGTAACTGTCTTCGGCCTAGGCCAGGTGCGCACTGCATCTATCTTTGCCGGATCAACAGCGATCCCGGCCTCAGAAACATGTCCAAGGAATGATACTTGGTTCAACCAAAATTCACACTTAGAAAATTTAGCATACAACTGATTCTTTCTCAAAGTTGTACATCTCTCAGGTGGCTTTCGTGCTCACCTTTCGATTTAGAATACACAAGAATGTCATCGATGAAGACTACCACTGATTTGTCCAACTGATCTTGGAACAAACGGTTCATTAAGTCCATGAACTTTGCTGGTGCATTTGATAAGCCAAACGGCATAACGGTGAACTCATAGTGCCCATACCTAGTTCTGAAGGCTGTCTTTTCGACATCACTGTCACGGATGGCAATCTGGTGATATCCGGAACGTAGTCTATCTTGGAGAATACTGATGCTCCCCTAAGCTGATCAAATAGATCGTCGATGCGTGGTAAGGGGTAACGGTTCTTCACCGTAACAGCATTCAGCTCCCGATAATCAATACATAGGCGGAGGCTACCGTCCTTCTTCTTCACGAAGAGGACCGGCGCTCCCCATGGTGACACACTAGGGCGGATAAAGCCCTTGTCGAGTAGGTCTCGCAGCTGCTCCTTGAGCTCTGTCATCTCAGCTGGAGCCATACGGTAAGGTGCTTTCGCAATGGGTCCGGTGCCCGGAATCAGTCAATCTCACACCAACCTCTCGTGCTGGCGGCATGCCCGGCAGTTCCTTAGGAAATACATCAGGAAACTCCGACACTACCGGCACATCTGGGCTAAACTCAGGGTCTCTCTCTATGTCCTGGACATAGCAGAGGTATACATCATTTCCCCGTCGCAACTCACGGTACATGGCCATGGCGGTGATGATCTGTGTCGAAGGCTCCCTGGGCCTCTGGCGGTAAGATATAGTAACCCCAGATGGACTCCTAAGAAGCAGTCGATGCTCGGCACATAGGATTCTGCCCTTGTACCGCTCCAACCAGTTCATCCCGACGATCACATCAAAACCCAGTCCGTCGAACTCTATCAAGTCGATCGGAAACTCCTCATCCATGATTCGAACAATAGCATCTCGGTAGTAGCGGGTACATCTGATCTGCTCTTTCGACGGGAGAGTGACCACGAAGTCTGGCATCTCTTCACCGTCTAACCCCAGCCTCTTCGCAAATGATAGCGAAATAAACGTGTGTGAGGCTCCAGAGTCGAACAAATCGATGCATCCACGCTATTCACTGGAAAGGTACCGGTGAGGATTGTGCCGCTCTTGCCGGCTTCTGCCTTATTGCAGACACTCAGTATACCTCCCGTTCCAAGTGCACAGCCTAATTCATTGGCAAACTAATAAGTATTGGGTAACACGTTGATACACTCCAAAACAACATTCCTTTATTCATTAACACAGTCTTTACACCATAAATTGGTTACATTGTAGACATCGCTAGACATAGCTCCTTTGTCAAACCACTGGCTTAATACAATACATGATTACACAAGGCTCAAAACTGCCTGAAAGTCAAATTTAAACGTCCGGTTTCATGTGTGTGGCATTGATCACTGCCGACGGTGCGGTATTCAGTTTGATCTTTCTGATGCCATGGTATAGCATCCTTGATTGCCCACCCATGATTAACACATCTCCCGATTTCAGAAGTAGCTTCTTTGCGAGATCAGCACGCTTCTGCTCGCCATATATAAACACAGCGGTATCACCAATGGACCAAGACACCACGGGTACTCCCTTACTTAGAGACTCGGGTGACTCGTCCTTGTCTTGGTGCATACCCAACGTCCACCTTTCTGGTAGAAGTTTACAATGCATAGATCTGCCTTTACACTTGGAATTGATTCCGTCTCAACTTGCTGAGCAATTCCCACGGCGTGGTTAACAACCGCGTGGAACTCCTCTGGTATGCTTGCTACTGTTGCTCCATCTTCAGCTCGAACTTCTTGATATGACTTGGTATAGGGTTCCAGTCCTTACCCATGCACATCATCTTCAATTGCATCCTTGCTCCGTTCGGGTATTCGGGTGTGTAGAACCCTCCTGGTTTTGCTCCAAGTTCGTCGCATCGTCTGATGATGTGGATTTGTGCTTCCGGTGTCAGGTATCCATTTAAGAGTATCATACCTGGCTGGATAACCTGACATTGCTCCAATGGAAAGTCGGTGATGTTGATGGCGGTTTCTTCAGGGTTTGGTGCGGGTGGGATTGGATAGCAGATATTGAAGGTTCCTAAGTTTCAAATTGCCTAATTTAGGTGTTTTCCACATTATGTTCTAACTCTTACTTATATGTTTATACCCTTAGACTTACTAACACTCATGCATGAAATGCGGTAAGCAATCACTTTTTACATTCAACAACTTAGGCGGTACCTGGTCTAGAAGAGGGCCCTGGCGCCTCAGACCGGTCCACCACATTCAGGGTGGCCTTGTTGGACCCCGACCCCTTCCCTTTCTGGGACTCTGTGTACCTCTGATCTGGGGGTGGCTGGTTCGCCGTCTTCTGGCCATCGGTGGTCGCTGTGGCCTTACCCTTCCACTGCCCCTTTGGCTTGTAGTTCCTGCTGTTGGGGTTGTTCCAACACTCAAACTCACGGTGCCCCATCTTCTGGCAGTGGCGGCACCTCACATCATTCCCCTTGCAGTCTTTGCCGGGGTGGTCTCCACTGCACCACTTACAGTAAAGTGGCGCTCCGACTAGAACCCGTGCCAGCTGCTATCACAATACACATCAATACTTGTCTCACAACTTACTAACATACTCTAACTTATCACACAGAGTTAGACAATTACCCTTAGGTGGGTAAGAACGTAGGGGCTTGGCCGCATACGCATAGGTGAGCTGCAGAGGCTCATCAGCAGTGGTGGTCTGGGCCTGGCCCTTGTCACCTTGTTGCTGTCCTTTCTGGGACTGGGAGTACTGCTTCTTCTTCTTCCCTCCCCACTGCCCTTGCGTGCCTTGGCCCTCGTTCTGAGCCTTGCGCTTAAGCGCATTCTCCTCGTCCCTCAGACGGACGGTGATCTCCACAATAGCAGCGGCATGATAGCACTCCTATATTTAGGGTGTCAGTTATGCCCCGCCAAATTAACTCACATCACATTAACGCACTGTACACACTTATTCACATTACACTGTAATCCCTTTACCTGCAAGGTGGTATATCCAGTAGGCCCCATGCCGTAGCGTAGGCGGTAGTTCAGTCCGTTGTAGAAACGGTTCACAAGGATCCGGTCTGAGTAACCCAGATCCGGTAGCAGGTGGATAAGTCCGATGAAGGCTGAGTAGTACTCATCTACCGTCATCCTATCCCCTTGCCTCAGGTTGTCCAACTCCAGGCGCTTGGCCTCTTGCACATGTATAGGGTAGTATTTGGCTCGCAGCAGAGCCGTGTACTCCCTCCACTGAAAAGTCGGGTCAGCAACCCTTCCCTCGCGCACAAGCTTCCACCAGTTTTGTGCCGAGCCCTTTAAGTAATAAGCAGCAAGTCGCACCTTGATCTGCTCAGGTGGTGCTAGGGTTTCGAAGGCGGTCTCCATCTCGGAGATGTATGCCTCGAGCTTACGGGGATCGGTCTCCCCACTGAATGAAGGCGGCCTAAGATCAGCCAACGCCTTGACCCAATTGGTCTCACGTGGCGGTGGTGGTGGTGGCTGAACTCCGGGCTGTTGCCCTTGCTGAATAGCAGCAACTAGATCGGGTACCAACTGGGCTACGGCGGCTGCAACTGCCTCAGCCATAGTCTGGGCCGTAGTATCATCGCCCTGGTTACCCAAATCTCCAGTACCGCGCCCGCGGCCTCGACCTCGTGGTCTACCTGCCATCTGTATTTATATGAACATCTTATTAGCATTATGCCTGCACACTTATCGGTCCATCGTTTGCAACGCTTCCCGATATAAGGTATCTCCACACTTAGTTAGTGGTTAACCTTTCCAAACATGTTCACTTAGGTATTTGTAGTTAGGTTTCCTAACTCGGTATATTCCTAAGCTCGGTATTCTAGTCATCAGAGCGATACTTCGCTCTGATACCACTTTTTGTAACACCCCTACTACGCGCCTAACAATAAATACAGTCGCAGCGGAAATGACCAACTAAACAACAACTAACAATTGGTGTTACAACGCCGTTAACCACCCACGTGGTTAACTAGGCAGAATAAATACAGTATCGGTCTGATGATCAGACTCCCGAGCATAGTAACTAACATCCATATATAAACATAACCGACAATACCGAGTATTTAATTTACAATCATCTCCAAACCATAATCATCCATAACTGTATAACAAGGTATCAACATACGCCTCGGGAGCACAGGCGCATCCCGGGCTCAACAACCTACTTAACCAAAAGTATATCTACCGCCTAGGACCTAGAGCCACTCAGCCTCTTCGATCCTCATCCTGCAATCAAATAAAATATGGGGCCCCCGAGGGGGTCAGCACCTTTGCTGGTATGGCTAACGCGCAGCCCATCGACTAACGGGATACGCGCAACCAATTGTCATAATAACATGGCATTCATTTTAGAACAACCAACATATATATACACATATACCATAGCATAGCAAGGGAAATTGCATAGCATCACATCATCAATACATATCACCACAAGAACGGTTCACATGAAGATCCTTCCACCACAGTTAGTACATACCATGAGCATAGAGATTGTTGCCAATCTCTCCCAAGCTCGTTAATTACCTCATCACCATCCTGTTATTTGAACGGTTGACTTAAACCCAAGGTGTGTCGGATATAGTGATCCCAAGCACACCAAACAACACAGTATGCCCCTATGGCCCGACGTGAGTCAGTAAACTAGCTTTGGATAAGCTAAGGGAAGGTTGAAACCAAATTGGAATACCACCTAAACATACACCTAGGGAGCCGAACTGGATATGATAACGACCCCCATCCATCACACGCGTGGCCGGAACTTACCGGACTCCTCACTCCCCCCGATTAGCACTTGTTAGTAACACACAACATTTGTCAAGTCACATACAAGCAACATTCAGGTCTTGTTAGACACACCAAGGGGAAAGGAGTCATAATAACACAACATCATAATATATAACAGCTGTAAACTCTTTTCATGCCTTAATCTTATAAGGTTGTAAACACTCAGAAAACAAACAACACCCAAGCCGGTGTAAACCGTTAGGCAACAGACTGCAAGAAAACCATACCTTGGTCCTTGCCTTGTTTCGTTCCCACCTTGAGAGAATCCTATACACATTAGTAAGGTCGGTTAATTAATTATTTAACTTCACACTTACTATATATTCAACATGCTTGTATGACATGCTTTAATGCCTATCTTACCCTAGGTTACCTTCATTAAATACCCTAGGGTTAACTACATAAGTCACATTCTTTTCTGTTTTTTTTTTTTACATGTTTTGGTCCGACCGACCCACCGTCCGACCCACAACTGGGTCGGACCCTCCCAGTGGTCTTCGGGTCTGAAAAACTTTACCTTGACCGACCCATGTCCGACCCACCATTCTGGGTCGGTCCATGTGCGAACATTTTCCTTACATTTTACAGAGGCTCGACCGACCCATGTCCGACCCACCCTTCTGGGTCGGACCGTCACCGAACATCTTCCTAACATTTTACAGAGACTCGACCGACCCACAAACTGGGTCGGCCCCTGGGTCGGTCGCCTACTAAACTTACCTAAACTTGCCAATTCTTCACCAAACTTCTCCTAAGGCCTCTTAATGCTTCCTAGCAACATTTGGTAACCTTACATCCACATACAACATCCATGAAACTCATTTTCTAATTCCTTAAAACATTTACTTATTTCCTTGTAAAAATTCCTTAACACTTATGTTATTTTATACTAGGTTCCTAGATGGTGTTTCTCACCTATGGTAACTACTATCCCAAAATGCTTTCTCCTTAACTTAACATCATCTCCCAAGCATCATCTCTCACACTAATTCCTTATCTCCTTCTTGAAACTCTTTTCCTAGTGTACACTTCTCCTTATTTTACCAAAGTTTGCCTAGGTATTTACCTAAGTCCCAAAGTGACTTTGGTACCTACTTAAATCTCAAGATCATGCCTAAGTCCTTATTACACTCTAGAATGTCTCCTAGTTCACCAAAATTCCTTAAGAACATCTTAAACTTCTTATTCATCTCCTACACTTTCTAACTCACCAAACCTATGTAAACACTTAAAACTTCTTGCTTCTTACCTAAATTTTGACATGGGTTCCCTTAGAACATTACTAAGCCTTAACACTTTACCTTCTCCTTTAAACACACAAGATCATCTAAAATCATCAAGAACACTCACATACATAATTTCACCAAATTTACACCACATTACAACATAGTGCACAATATAGTTTGCATGGCACTTAGGCCCTTAAAATGCATGGCTCTTAGGCCCTTAAAGTGCTTAAATCATAAACACTGAATTTCCACAATATATATGCCTTTAACCTGCAAATACACTCAACACACATATGCCCTTTACTAGTCTCTTAAGAACACTTCACTAGTCATTCCCCATTGGCTCTTTAGATAGTTTTAATAAGCATTATAAGCTCATTTCTCCTAAGGCATTAAAATAGCATTAGGTTAGTAGATTTACCTCTTTTGCAAGATAACTCCTTTCTTGTTTCCTTTAGAAAACCAATAGAGTACTTGATTCCTTGACAAGTTCTAAACAATATACCAACTTTAATAATGAGTATTCAAGCTATAGGCTTCATCTCATTGTAAACCCTAATTTGACATAGTTTCAAAAACATTAATGTAGTTGTTTTACCTTGTTCTTTGAAGAGAGTTTGGATATACAACAAGAGAGGACTCCACCTAGTCCATGAAGAGTTGAAATGAAGCTAGAACAAAGTCACACAATGAGCTATATCAATGTGTATTTTCGGACATGACAAAAACAAGGAGGAAACTTGATTTTTGTTTGAGATTCCTTACCTAGAAGTAAAGGAGAGTAATAATATGTAGAAATCCAAGCTCAAGCTCCTTCAATGGTGGAACACCTTGGCACCGAAATGGAGCTCTAGGAGTTTTGAGGAGATAGGAATGAAGAGCTTGATGAGAGGAAGAGATTGGTGGTATTTGTTTTTGATTTGGACAAGTGAGCTAGATTTAGCAAGTGGTCAAAGGTGGAGCTCTAATGGTGATAGTGGTATTACCGTGAGAGAAACAAGGAAGAAAGGAAGAAGAGTGGTGTTTGCAAACCGTGGGAATGAAGGAAAGAAATGAGAATGAAGATAGAAGTTGCTTTTAGAAGATATTTATGTTATAAAGTAAAAAGTAGTTTTACTTAGTTTGCTTTAATTACTTATTACCTTAACTAGAGAGTGGTGAGTCACCACACTTATAAAAACCGGCCCCCTTTATTAGTATAAGGGCATTTTAGTCTTTGTTTGTCAATTTAATTACTTAATACAACATATGTTATAAATAGCTTATAAAAAGTACTATTCACCTATACAAGGCACATAGAAGTGAAATTTTTGATTTCCCACTAATATAGCCACCCAAATGTGATACTATATAGTACACATATATATTTAAGAGTAATGATGGACATTTAGCCATTCAAAACTCATTTACAAGACAATTTTTCAAAAACGTGCTTTAAGACTTCTTAAAGCACATTTTGTGTTTTAACTTGTTTTCAAGCTTGGTTTTCTTTGGTAATTGGTTTAATATGTTCATTAGTATATAAATGAGGTCTTGGTAAGCTCATTAGGCCTTACTCAAGTTTATCCCAAGCTTCTCTTATTGACTTTAAAGCACATTTGTGTTTCCTTTTGTTTAAATTTGTTTACTAAGGTTTCTAAGACTCTTTTTAGTCTTGTACAACATGTATTACATTACAAACCCTATTTAGGTGGCTTGATCAAAATAGTTTGGGGTATTTCATCAGTTATAAATGTTATAACAATTAATGGTTTTAATTGGAATTAATATAAGTAAGGATATTCACATTAAATAATTTGACAAACTATCAATAAATAAGATTTATAAACTAAGGTATTTATTGAATAAACCTTAGGAGTTGTTATTATACAACATAAATTGTTTACATAATATTAGGTAATAATCTTATATAAGTTTGTATAATATAATACAACTAGTGGGAATAATCATCTAATATAAGATGATAAATGTAACATATAATATAGAGGTTTTAATACCTCATGGAATTTACTATATGGTACTTTATACATATACAATTATGTATATAAGGATGAATATATATTATGGTGAACCATATACTATAATGGTGGTGGTTGTTACAAAAAAGTTACAAACTATATTTTATGATTTTTGAATGCAAATATAATTTGCTAAGATAATGGATTATATAATACAATGTATTATAATGGATGGTGGAAAATATACAATATAATATATCAGCATGCATACATGCAACTATGTTATATACCTAAGTTTTTAATGGTGATTAAACTAAAGAAATGTAATGAATTAAACTTAACAGTCGAAATATTTTGACATACGAGTTTTAGTAACAAAGCCGACCGTTTAGAGAAACCCGTAACAAATAACTGTAGGAAATCCGGGGATGAAACTGTCGGGTTACTTGTTATTTTCGAAATACCGGATGTAGTTAGTCATGGAGACTGACTTATAGTTTATTACCTTACCGTTAGATCATACTTCAGACGAGGACGCTTGACGAGCTAGTGGTCACACTGCGCATCCTAGGTCCTTGGTGAACGGTATGTAAGGGGTTTGATCCGGTTGTCCTAAGGATTTCCTTGGCTCGGATTTGGTTTGATATCACTTGTGTGTTTAAGTGTTTTTGGATACATGTATGTTTTGTGGCTACTGCATTAATTATTTATGCACGAGCGTCCTACGGGACTAACACTACGTCGACTATAGATGAACTTATATAAACTACATATACGTTAATGTGATACAAGACGGATACTTGATATTATACCATAGTATTAATATTAAGTGTATGGCAACCTAAGTAAACACTTAGGAAACGAGTCATGACATTGTCGGTCTCTAGAGCATGGATCTCGAACATGAATATTACCTAGATTACTTATAGGTAACGTGAGACCCATTAGGCAGCTAATTAATATTATATTCTCCATAAGACTAAGTGCAGATCTTAAACATTATGAGAGAGAGAGATGGTGTGAGTGAGGTGAGGAATCCAGTGTAGTTTACGAACTACTTGGTTGCGCATTTGTGATCACTGAGGGTACCCGATTGGTTCCGCTCCAGGTTTATACCCAACGGCCCTATTTGGATCGTGGGTCAGGTGCTACGGCCTTATATGGACGTCTTACGAGACAAAGAGAATAGTCAGGGGCCTCTGGACCTCTGGCGAAATGAGCACCTTTGTGTGTACGGGAGGACTACTGTCCATGGTGAGGTTATCGGGTTGTCTTGACATGACGCCCAACTGATATTTAAATTAAACATGGTTTGGATTGGGCCTTAAAGGCCAAGGTAAATTAACTATGGAAACTGTACGCTACGGCGATTGTACATTGTACATATACTGCTATTATTTCGATACGTTCGATATACAATTGTTGTTTGTGATATATGGATGTTTTTGGATTGTATGGATGGTTAAGTGTTATGAATGTTTGGATGGAGGATTATGTATATTATACATGTTATATTACAGTATTGATTATAACTGTAAATGGAAAGACATGAACCAATCTAATAATAAGATGGTTAAGATGACTAAGTGACCATTAGGGTCCAGGCCCGGCATACTCAGCGCGTCTATCGCTGATACTACACCATTATGCAGGTTGTTAATTATTGTCGAAGCCGAAGTGCGGGAACAGGGTAATTAGAGTTTATTTTGATTACCGCACAGGGAGTCTATTTGTATAATGATGTCAGACTGGTGAATGTATTATGGTACTGTTATGTATATTTGGGATTTGGGTAGACGCTCACTTGTCGATGTTTTATGATTGGACTTAGCATGATGTATAGGAATTATCTCGTTATCACAGCGGTTAGCAGTTTGTTTATGTTGGATGTTGGATATAGTTTGGCTTCGTTGCTCGCATGGCGAGTAATGGCCGGTGACACCCGAGTGAGTATTGTTTATTATTATCTTCTTCCGCTGTAAGACATTTTATTTATTGCTACGTGAGAGATTATTACGTGATTATGGAGAGGGGAGTTACATTTTGTCACTGTAAAGACTAGATTATACTCTTTATAACATTAATGTGACATGATAGGCTATATTATAAGTCTAAATCAAAGTTTAAAAAAAAAATCAAAATGGGCAATTAGTATGATAGTACCCAAAATAACATCTAATTACTTACCTTTAACCGTGGTCAAATGTCATCCATTGACCAAGACCCCCATTGCCGACCTCAATGAGCTGTCAAACCCACCCATTAATCAATCTCTAATCAATTATTCAGCCATCTAATGAGGCATCAATTACTATTACAAAAGTAACCTTTAATGACATAAAAGCAAAACTAGCATTATTTTCTCATTGCCTTGCTTCCCAGCCAACACCAAGGTTCTTCATCCTCTCTTTTGCTTCTCCAAACCGTGGGGAACACACAAATACAGAGGAGAACAACAATTGACATAGGTAAGCTTATTAAGCCATTTTATGTTCATTCTCTTCACAATTCTTTCCTTTTTCTATGGAGCAAAGCATCAACCATTTCCATCCATGTTTCTAGATTGTTTTGGAGGTTAAAATGAGGGTGAATCTCGGCTGTAACAAGGGAAGGAGGTGGAGAAATCTAATCTTGTTCTTAAGGTATAAAAATGTGCTTTAAGCACTTATCTTTGATTCCCTTCAATTCCGGTTGTGAAAATTTGTTTCCTAGCCTTATTATCTTCTTATTAACATACTTATTCAGTTGGTATATCAAGAGCTTCAAGGTATAGCCAGATCCAAGCCAAAAACACCTTTTTTAGGCATTTAAATCAAGGTAAAAATTAGCCATCTTATAATCTGAGTTATACCAGCTTAAAGCTTGGTTTTAGTAGCTCTTTTGATGTTCTTTAATTCTGTAAATATAGGCCGAAGACAATCTTGGTACCTTGGTATTCTAAGGTAAATTTTACCTGAAAATAGACATTAAACACTTCTAATGGTTAGATCTTGCTTGGAGACTAATCATGACTTAATTTCTGTTTGAAAACATGTAAATAATGCTGTGGAAACTTTATCTCCAAACAGCCGTGGCCAAACAAGGCCTAATCTTGGCAAAAACAAGATAAATCACTTAAACCTACACTTGGTATATTAATATGTGTTATACATATGTATATATATATGCCGTGAGTGAATGAGTTTATTAAGGTCTTATTTTGACCTTAGGTGATTAAGGAATGGTTTAGTAAATTTTATAACCAATTAATTAACATAATTGTCAAATTAAGATATTATGTGGAAAATTGGTAAATATGGAAAAGATGTGTGTAAGGCCGAGAGTTTAATGCATTTTTGGGCATTTATGTGTATTTATTTTATAAGCTATGTTTGTAATAAGGCCATGTACTTTAGGCCATTTTATTTATGTATTTATAAGGTTTATTTAATTTAGGTAATATATATATAATATATTTGAACTAAAAGGTAAGCTTCAATTAACAAAGAACTAAGAATTACAACCTATCAAAACTCTATACAAACTGCAACAGGCTGCAGTAAGACAACAAGGCAAATTACTTGCCTAAGAATTCCAACAAATTCAAGCAACTAAGAATACTATAATTCTTCTAGTTACCGGTAACAAATTTACCCCACCTTTATATTATATGGTTTCCAACCACAATATATATCCATCCTTATATATATTACCGCAAGGAAATGGGGTATATAGTGTAATTAAATTAAATTTGGTGGCTATATAATAATAAAGCCGGAAATTAGGGGTTTAAAGGAGTTTAAATATAAATTATAAGATTTTATAAAGTTTTGGGGTTAAATTGTAATTTCTGAAAAGATATGGGTATAAACCGTAATATATGGAGATTGATGGTCAAGGGAATATTAAGGTGGTCAACCTGGACCATATGGTAGGTTTTGACCAAATTAAATAAGTTAGATAACTTATTTAAGGTTTTATTATAAGATAAGTATTTAATTGTAACAATTTTATAACATATGTGGTAAATTGTTATTACCGAAAATAAAGGGGTGTAAAATGGTATTATAAAACACCCATGGGCTATTAGGAATTTTTAGGAATTTATTGGGTTGATTTTGGAATTAAAATAAACTATATATGTATAATATATAGTTATTATGTCATTGTGACACTTCGGATAAATAGATGTGGTGGAATAGTAATAACCGATTATATATGGGTTAATAATGTCAATTATAACCCTTGGGTGAAATTTGGTGATTTTTAGAATTATATAAGAGTATTTAATAAGATATATGTATATATATAGTTTTAATGATATGATAAAACTATATGTTATAAATTGGGCTAAATGGCAATTTGGAAAGTTTAAGGGGTTGAAAATAAATTCAAAACAGCCAAGGTCTATTCGGTATTTTGTAAAAATAAAACCGTAGGTTTTATACCCTTTTATAAGTTAAAATGTTATATTATATGGTATATATACATGGTATAAATAATGGGGTGATTTTGTAAATAAATAAATCTATGGGATATGAAAAGAAATATGGCTATAACAATGTTGCCTTCTCGGCAATATTAATAGTTTTTATAAAAACTATAGGTTATAAATTTAAAGGAATAAAAATATCATATTATATGATATTAGTATATGGTATAACATTATATAATGTTATGTGGTCAAAATGAAATTAAAATAAAGATAAGGGCTGTACCGAATTATTAAGGTTAGAAATATGAATTTAGACTATGGTCTACAATGTTATAACAATTATATGGTTTAAATGGAATTAATATAAGTAAGGATATTCACATTAAATAATGTGACAAACTATAATAAATAAGATTTATAAACTAAGGTATTTATTGATTAAACCTTAGGAGTTGAAATTGCACAACATAAAATGTTACATAATATTAGGATAACAATCTTAATATAAGTTTGTATAATATAATACAACTAATGGGAATAATCATCTAATATAAATATAAAATGTAACATATAATATAAGAGTTTTATAACTCAAGAAACTTACCTTAAGGTAAATATATACATTACAAGAATAATGTATATAAGGATGGATATATATTGTGGTTGGAAACCCATATAATATAAGGTGGTAGTTATTACAAAAATAGTTACAAACTATAAGTTATAAAGTTTTAAATGCAAATACAGTTTTGCTAATATAATGGATTATATAATACAATGTATTATAGTGGATGGTGGAAAAATATACAATATAATAGTCAAGCATGCATACATGCAACTATAGGTTATATACCAAAAAATTAATGGTGGATAAGATTAAAGGAATATAATGAATTAAACTTAACAGTCGAAATGTTTCGACTACGAGTTTTTTAGTAACAAGCCGACCGGTTTAGAGAAACCCGTAACAAATAACTGTAGAAATCCGGGATGACCTGTCGGGGTTACTTGTTGTTCGGAAATTCCGATGAGTTAGTCATGGAGACTGACTTATAGTTTATTACCGTTTAGATCATCACTTCAGACGAAGGCGCTTGACGAGCTAGTGGTCTACACTGCGCATCCTAGGTCTTGGTGGAACGTAGTAAAGGGGTTTGATCCGGGTTGTCCTAAGGAAACTCCTTGGGCTCGGATTTGGTTGATATCACTTGTGTGTTAAGTGTTTTTGGATACGTGTATGTGATTATGTGTTACTCTTTTACTGCATTAATTATTTTTGCACGAGCGTCGTACGGGACTAACACTACGTCGACTATAGATCGACTTATATAAACGTACATATACGTTATTGTGATGACAAGAGGTTACTTGATATAATACCATTAGTATTAATATTAAGTTCGCACTTGTATGGAGTAAGTGTGACGATCTATTCTGACCACAAGAGCTTGAAATACTTGTTCACTCAGAAAGAGTTGAACATGAGGCAGAGAAGGTGGGTTGAATTCTTGAATGATTATGATATCGATTTACAGTATAAGGAGGGTAAGGCAAATGTGGTAGCTGACGCATTGAGTCGCCGAGCACACTCTCTCCATTCGCTAGTCTCTCATACTGGCTTGGTTGAAGAGGTGCGGAGTGCTCAAATGACGGATCAGTATATGGTGGAGGTTAGACAGAAGCTTATTGATGGCACATTCGAGGGTCAGAAGTATGACTTCAGACTCCACGATGATGACCTGATTAGGCTCAATGGCAGATTGTGTATACCCAGGAGTAGCGCTGAGCTGAAGGAGCGCATATTGAGTGAATCCCATTGTTCTACTACTTCGATTCACCCCGGAGCTTCAAAGATGTATAAAGGTATGAAAAGATATTCTGGTGGGCTGGAATGAAAAAGGATGTAAATGACTATGTGTTGAGGTGTCTCACTTGTCAGAAGGTCAAGTTTGAGCACCGACGGCCTGGTGGTATGGTGCAGCCAATGCCAGTGCCGGAGTGGAAGTTCCATGACATATCTATGGACTTCGTGGTAGGGCTTCCGCCTACAAGGGAGGTCTAAATATGATTTGGGTGGTAGTTGACCGACTGACCAAGGTGTCTCGATTCATTCCGATGAAGGACACCTGGAAAGTGGCAAAGTTGGCAGAATTATTCGATAAAGAGATTGTAAGACATCATGGTGTACCAAAGACGATAGTATCTGACAGAGATACCAGATTCCTATCCAGATATTGGAAGTCTACACGAGAGGCACTTGGTACTGAACTGAAATTGAGCACGGCGTTTCACCCACAGACCGATGGTCAGAGTGAGCGCACTATACAGACACTTGAGGATATGCTACGTGCATGTGCACTTGATTTTCAGACCAGCTGGATTGATAAGTTACATCTGATCGAGTTTAGCTACAACAACAGTTATCATGCATCGATCAAGATGTCTCCCTTCCAGGCATTGTACGGTAGACCATGCCGCACGCCATTATGCTGGGATGAGTCGAGTGAGACGGTCATTATAGGACCAGAGTATCTTGAGCAAGTTCAGGCAGAAGTTCGCCAGATCAGGGCTAATATGAAAGCAGCTCAGGATAGACAGAAGTCGTACGCAGATGTGCGCCGACGTGACCTGGAGTTCGCCGTGGGCGATCAGGTATTTTTGAGAGTATCCCCCATGAAGGGAGTATTCCGTTTTGGTCAGAAGGGCAAGTTGAGCCCGAAATATGTAGGTCCTTATGTTGTGACGGAGCGGATCGGCCCGGTAGCTTATAGACTTGATTTACCCGCCGAGCTGGGCAAGGTACATGATGTATTTCATGTGTCCCAGTTGAAGAAGTATATGTCTCATCCGTCTCATGTGCTTCAGCCTGAAAGGCTAACTTTAGAGCCGACCATGCGATCAGTGGAGACTCCGGTACGGATTCTGGCACTAAGACTCGAGACACTCGCCATAAGTCCGTGAGACTGGTGAAGGTCCTCTGGTCTAACCAGGACGTTGAGGAGGCCACTTGGGAGCTGGAAGAAAAGATGAAGGCGAAGCACCCGTCATTGTTTGCTTCTTAGTGTTTATATGTATAGGGTACGGGGCGTACCCCTTTTAAGGGGGGTAGAGCCGTTTCGGTTATGGTTGTGTACGATAAGTATAAGTATACATTGTCTGTGTATTTTGTGTCTGAATGGTATTATATGGTGTGGACCTTGAGTCCGTTGTGGTGTAAGAATGATGGTAAGGTTGGTAATGATGGTTGGAAGTATTGTTTTTATAAATGTTCCCCGTGTTCTAATAGTAAGATATGTGGGAAGTATGAACTTTGGGGACAAAGTTCTTTTAAGGGGGGTAGATTGAAATACCCCAAACCTAGTTATGTTGTTCAAGCACCTAAATAGGGTGTAACAAGACTAAAAAGAGTCTTAGAAACCTTAGTAAACAAATTTAAACAAAAGGAAACACAATGTGCTTTAAAGTCAATAAGAGCTAAAATGTGCTCTAAGCTTGGGATAAACTTGAGTAAGGCCTAATGAGCTTACCAAGACCTCATTTATATACTAATGAACATATTAAACCAATTACCAAAGAAAACCAAGCTTGAAAACAAGTTAAAACACAAAATGTGCTTTAAGAAGTCTTAAAGCACGTTTTTGAAAAATTGTCTTGTAAATGAGTTTTGAATGGCTAAATGTCCATCATTACTCTTAAATATATATGTGTACTATATAGTATCACATTTGGGTGGCTATATTAGTGGGAAATCAAAAATTTCACTTCTATGTGCCTTGTATAGGTGAATAGTACTTTTTATAAGCTAGTTTTATAACATATGTTGTATTAAGTAATTAAATTGACAAACAAAGACTAAAATGCCCTTATACTAATAAAGGGGGCCGGTTTTTATAAGTGTGGTGACTCACCACTCTCTAGTTAAGGTAATAAGTAATTAAAGCAAACTAAGTAAAACTACTTTTTACTTTATAACATAAATATCTTCTAAAAGCAACTTCTATCTTCATTCTCATTTCTTTCCTTCATTCCCACGGTTTTGCAACACCACTCTTCTTCCTTTCTTCCTTGTTCTCTCACGGTAATACCACTATCACCATTAGAGCTCCACCTTTGACCACTTGCTAAATCTAGCTCACTTGTCCAAATCAAAAACAAATACCACCAATCTCTTCCTCTCATCAAGCTCTTCATTCCTATCTCCTCAAAACTCCTAGAGCTCCATTTCGGTGCCAAGGTGTTCCACCATTGAAGGAGCTTGAGCTTGGATTTCTACATATTATTACTCTCCTTTACTTCTAGGTAAGGAATCTCAAACAAAAATCAAGTTTCCCTCTTGTTTTTGTCATGTCCGAAAATACACATTGATATAGCTCATTGTGTGACTTTGTTCTAGCTTCATTTCAACTCTTCATGGACTAGGTGGAGTCCTCTCTTGTTGTATATCCAAACTCTCTTCAAAGAACAAGGTAAAACAACTACATTAATGTTTTTGAAACAATGTCAAATTAGGGTTTACAATGAGATGAAGCCTATAGCTTGAATACTCATTTAAGTTGGTATATTGTTTAGAACTTGTCAAGGAATCAAGTACTCTATTGGTTTTCTAAAGGAAACAAGAAGGAGTTATCTTGCAAAAGAGGTAAATCTACTAACCTAATGCTATTTAATGCCTTAGGAGAAATGAGCTTATAATGCTTATTAAAACTATCTAAAGAGCCAATGGGAATGACTTAGTGAAGTGTTCTTAAAGAGACTAGTAAAGGGCATATGTGTGTTGAGTGTATTTGCAGGTTAAAGGCATATATATTGTGGAAATTCAGTGTTTATGATTTAAGCACTTTAAGGGCCTAAGAGCCATGCATTTTAAGGGCCTAAGTGCCATGCAAACTATATTGTGCACTATGTTGTAATGTGGTGTAAATTTGGTGAAATTATGTATGTGAGTGTTCTTGATGATTTTAGATGATCTTGTGTGTTTAAGGAGAAGGTAAAGTGTTTAAGGCTTAGTAATGTTCTAAGGGAACCCATGTCAAAATTTAGGTAAGAAGCAAGAAGTTTTAAGTGTTTACATAGGTTTGGTGAGTTAGAAAGTGTAGGAGATGAATAAGAAGTTTAAGATGTTCTTAAGGAATTTTGGTGAACTAGGAGACATTCTAGAGTGTAATAAGGACTTAGGCATGATCTTGAGATTTAAGTAGGTACCAAAGTCACTTTGGGACTTAGGTAAATACCTAGGCAAACTTTGGTAAAATAAGGAGGAGTGTACACTAGGAAAAGAGTTTCAAGAAGGAGATAAGGAATTAGTGTGAGAGATGATGCTTGGGAGATGATGTTAAGTTAAGGAGAAAGCATTTTGGGATAGTAGTTACCATAGGTGAGAACACCATCTAGGAACCTAGTATAAAATAACATAAGTGTTAAGGAATTTTTACAAGGAAATAAGTAAATGTTTTAAGGAATTAGAAAATGAGTTTCATGGATGTTGTATGTGGATGTAAGGTTACCAAATGTTGCTAGGAAGCATTAAGAGGCCTTAGGAGAAGTTTGGTGAAGAATTGGCAAGTTTAGGTAAGTTTAGTAGGCGACCGACCCAGGGGCCGACCCAGTTTGTGGGTCGGTCGAGTCTCTGTAAAATGTTAGGAAGATGTTCGGTGACGGTCCGACCCAGAAGGGTGGGTCGGACATGGGTCGGTCGAGCCTCTGTAAAATGTTGGGAAAATGTTCGCACATGGACCGACCCAGAATGGTGGGTCGGACATGGGTCGGTCAAGGTAAAGTTTTTCAGACCCGAAGACCACTGGGAGGGTCCGACCCAGTTGTGGGTCGGACGGTGGGTCGGTCGGACCAAAACACATAAAAAAAAAAAACAGAAAAGAATGTGACTTATGTAGTTAACCCTAGGGTATTAATGAAGGTAACCTAGGGTAAGATAGGCATTAAAGCATGTCATACAAGCATGTTGAATATATAGTAAGTGTGAAGTTAAATAATTAATTAACCGACCTTACTAATGTGTATAGGATTCTCTCAAGGTGGGAACGAAACAAGGCAAGGACCAAGGTATGGTTTTCTTGCAGTCTGTTGCCTAACGGTTTACACCGGCTTGGGTGTTGTTTGTTTTCTGAGTGTTTACAACCTTATAAGATTAAGGCATGAAAAGAGTTTACAGCTGTTATATATTATGATGTTGTGTTATTATGACTCCTTTCCCCTTGGTGTGTCTAACAAGACCTGAATGTTGCTTGTATGTGACTTGACAAATGTTGTGTGTTTTACTAACAAGTGCTAATCGGGGGGAGTGAGGAGTCCGGTAAGTTCCGGCCACGCGTGTGATGGATGGGGGTCGTTATCATATCCAGTTCGGCTCCCTAGGTGTATGTTTAGGTGGTATTCCAATTTGGTTTCAACCTTCCCTTAGCTTATCCAAAGCTAGTTTACTGACTCACGTCGGGCCATAGGGGCATACTGTGTTGTTTGGTGTGCTTGGGATCACTATATCCGACACACCTTGGGTTTAAGTCAACCGTTCAAATAACAGGATGGTGATGAGGTAATTAACGAGCTTGGGTGAGATTGGCAACAATCTCTATGCTCATGGTATGTACTAACTGTGGTGGAAGGATCTTCATGTGAACCGTTCTTGTGGTGATATGTATTGATGATGTGATGCTATGCAATTTCCCTTGCTATGCTATGGTATATGTGTATATATATGTTGGTTGTTCTAAAATGAATGCCATGTTATTATGACAATTGGTTGCGCGTATCCCGTTAGTCGATGGGCTGCGCGTTAGCCATACCAGCAAAGGTGCTGACCCCCTCGGGGGCCCCATATTTTATTTGATTGCAGGATGAGGATCGAAGAGGCTGAGTGGCTCTAGGTCCTAGGCGGTAGATATACTTTTGGTTAAGTAGGTTGTTGAGCCGGGATGCGCCTGTGCTCCCGAGGCGTACATGTTGATACCTTGTTATACAGTTATGGATGATTATGGTTTGGAGATGATTGTAAATTAAATACTCGGTATTGTCGGTTATGTTTATATATGGATGTTAGTTACTATGCTCGGGAGTCTGATCATCAGACCGATACGTTTTATTTATTCTGCCTAGTTAACCACGTGGGTGGTTAACGGCGTTGTAACACCAAGCGTTAGTTTTTTTAGTTGGTCATTTCCGCTGCGACTGTATTTATTGTTAGGCGCGTAGTAGGGGTGTTACCAAAAGTGGTATCAGAGCGAAGTATCGCTCTGATGACTAGAATACCGAGCTTAGGAATATACCGAGTTAGGAAACCTAACTACAAATACCTAAGTGAACATGTTTGGAAAGGTTAACCACTAACTAAGTGTGGAGATACCTTATCATCGGGAAGCGTTACAAACGATGGACCGATAAGTGTGCAGGCATAATGCTAATAAGATGTTCATATAAATACAGATGGCAGGTAGACCACGAGGTCGAGGCCGCGGGCGCGGTACTGGAGATTTGGGTAACCAGGGCGATGATACTACGGCCCAGACTATGGCTGAGGCAGTTGCAGCCGCCGTAGCCCAGTTGGTACCCGATCTAGTTGCTGCTATTCAGCAAGGGCAACAGCCCGGAGTTCAGCCACCACCACCACCGCCACGTGAGACCAATTGGGTCAAGGCGTTGGCTGATCTTAGGCCGCCTTCATTCAGTGGGGAGACCGATCCCCGTAAGCTCGAGGCATACATCTCCGAGATGGAGACCGCCTTCGAAACCCTAGCACCACCTGAGCAGATCAAGGTGCGACTTGCTGCTTATTACTTAAAGGGCTCGGCACAAAACTGGTGGAAGCTTGTGCGCGAGGGAAGGGTTGCTGACCCGACTTTTCAGTGGAGGGAGTACACGGCTCTGCTGCGAGCCAAATACTACCCTATACATGTGCAAGAGGCCAAGCGCCTGGAGTTGGACAACCTGAGGCAAGGGGATAGATGACGGTAGATGAGTACTACTCAGCCTTCATCGGACTTATCCACCTGCTACCGGATCTGGGTTACTCAGACCGGATCCTTGTGAACCGTTTCTACAACGGACTGAACTATCGCCTACGCTACGGCATGGGGCCTACTGGATATACCACCTTGCAGGTAAAGGAATTACAGTGTAATGTGAATAAGTGTGTACAGTGCGTTAATGTGATGTGAGTTAATTTGGCGGGGCATAACTGACACCCTAAATATAGGAGTGCTATCATGCCGCTGCTATTGTGGAGATCACCGTCCGTCTGAGGGACGAGGAGAATGCGCTTAAGCGCAAGGCTCAGAACGAGGGCCAAGGCACGCAAGGGCAGTGGGGAGGGAAGAAGAAGAAGCAGTACTCCCAGCCCCAGAAAGGACAGCAACAAGGTGACAAGGGCCAGGCCCAGACCACCACTGCTGATGAGCCTCTGCAGCTCACCTATGCGTACGCGGCCAAGCCCCTACGTTCTTACCCACCTAAGGGTAATTGTCTAACTCCGTGTGATAAGTTAGAGTATGTTAGTAAGTTGTGAGACAAGTATTGATGATGTATTGTGATAGCAGCTGGCACGGGTTCTAGGTCGGAGCGCCACTTTACTGTAAGTGGTGCAGTGGAGACCACCCCGGCAAAGACTGCAAGGGGAATGATGTGAGGTGCCGCCACTGCCAGAAGATGGGGCACCGTGAGTTTGAGTGTTGGAACAACCCCAACAGCAGGAACTACAAGCCAAAGGGGCAGTGGAAGGGTAAGGCCACAGCGACCACCGATGGCCAGAAGACGGCGAACCAGCCACCCCCAGATCAGAGGTACACAGAGTCCCAGAAAGGGAAGGGGTCGGGGTCCAACAAGGCCACCCTGAATGTGGTGGACCGGTCTGAGGCGCCAGGGCCCTCTTCTAGACCAGGTACCGCCTAAGTTGTTGAATGTAAAAAGTGATTGCTTACCGCATTTCATGCATGAGTGTTAACAAGTCTAAGGGTATAAACATATAAATAAGTTAGAACATAATGTGGAAAACACCTAAATTAGGCAATTTGAACTTAGGAACCTTCAATATCTGCTATCCAATCCCACCCGCACCAAACCCTGAAGAAACCGCCATCAACATCACCGACTTTCCATTGGAGCAATGTCAGGTTATCCAGCCAGGTATGATACTCTTAAATGGATACCTGACACCGGAAGCACAAATCCACATCATCAGACGATGCGACGAACTTGGAGCAAAACCAGGAGGGTTCTACACACCCGAATACCCGAACGGAGCAAGGATGCAATTGAAGATGATGTGCATGGGTAAGGACTGGAACCCTTACACCAAGTCATATCAGAAGTTCGAGCTGAAGATGGAGCAACAGTAGCAAGCATACCAGAGGAGTTCCACGCGGTTGTTAACCACGCCGTGGGAATTGCTCAGCAAGTTGAGACGGAATCAATTCCAAGTGTAAAGGCAGATCTATGCATTGTAAACTTCTACCAGAAAGGTGGACGTTGGGTATGCACCAAGACAAGGACGAGTCACCCGAGTCTCTAAGTAAGGGAGTACCCGTGGTGTCTTGGTCCATTGGTGATACCGCTGTGTTTATATATGGCGAGCAGAAGCGTGCTGATCTCGCAAAGAAGCTACTTCTGAAATCGGGAGATGTGTTAATCATGGGTGGGCAATCAAGGATGCTATACCATGGCATCAGAAAGATCAAACTGAATACCGCACCGTCGGCAGTGATCAATGCCACACACATGAAACCCGGACGTTTAATTTGACTTTCAGGCAGTTTTAGCCTTGTGTATCATTATGTATTAAGCCAGTGGTTTACAAAGTAGTGTGATCATGCGACAATGTAACCAATTTATGGTGTAAAGAGTGTTAATGAATAAAGGAGTTGTTTGGAGTATCAACGTGTTGTTACCCAATACTTATTAGTTTGCCAATGAATTAGGCTGTGCACTCGGAACGGGAGGTATACTGAGTGTCTGCAATAAGGCAGAAGCCGGCAAGAGCGGCACAATCCTCACCGGTACCTTTCCAGTGAATGCGTGGATGCATCGATCTTGTTCGACTCTGGAGCCTCACACACGTTTATTTCGCTATCATTTGCGAAGAGGCTGGGGTTAGACGGTGAAGAGATGCCAGACTTCGTGGTTACTCTCCCTCTCGAAAGAGCAGATCAGATGTACCCGCTACTACCGAGATGCTATTGTTCGAATCATGGATGAGGAGTTTCCGATCGACTTGATAGAGTTCGACGGACTGGGTTTTGATGTGATTGTCGGGATGAACTGGTTGGAGCGGTACAAGGGCAGAATCCTATGTGCCGAGCATCGACTGCTTCTTAGGAGTCCATCTGGGGTTACTATATCTTACACGCCAGAGGCCCAGGGAGCCTTCGACACAGATCATCACCGCCATGGCCATGTACCGTGAGTTGCGACGGGGAAATGATGTATACCTCTGCTATGTCCAGGACATAGAGAGAGACCCTGAGTTTAGCCCAGATGTGCCGGTAGTGTCGGAGTTTCCTGATGTATTTCCTAAGGAACTGCCGGGCATGCCGCCAGCACGAGAGGTTGAGTTCGAGATTGACTGATTCCGGGCACCGGACCCATTGCGAAAGCACCTTACCGTATGGCTCCAGCTGAGATGACAGAGCTCAAGGAGCAGCTGCGAGACCTACTCGACAAGGGCTTTATCCGCCCTAGTGTGTCACCATGGGGAGCGCCGGTCCTCTTCGTGAAGAAGAAGGACGGTAGCCTCCGCCTATGTATTGATTATCGGGAGCTGAATGCTGTTACGGTGAAGAACCGTTACCCCTTACCACGCATCGACGATCTATTTGATCAGCTTAGGGGAGCATCAGTATTCTCCAAGATAGACTTACGTTCCGGATATCACCAGATTGCCATCCGTGACAGTGATGTCGAAAAGACAGCCTTCAGAACTAGGTATGGGCACTATGAGTTCACCGTTATGCCGTTTGGCTTATCAAATGCACCAGCAAAGTTCATGGACTTAATGAACCGTTTGTTCCAAGATCAGTTGGACAAATCAGTGGTAGTCTTCATCGATGACATTCTTGTGTATTCTAAATCGAAAGGTGAGCACGAAAGCCACCTGAGAGATGTGTTACAAACTTGAGGAGAAATCAGTTGTATGCTAAATTTTCTAAGTGTGAATTTTGGTTGAACCAAGTATCATTCCTTGGACATGTGATATCTGAGGCCGGGATCGCTGTTGATCCGGCAAAGATAGATGCAGTGCGCACCTGGCCTAGGCCGAAGACAGTTACCGACATCAGGAGCTTCCTCGGTCTGGCAGGTTACTATAGGAGATTTGTGAGGACTTCTCCAGTGTCTCGAAGCCGATGACTTCCTTGATGAAGAAGGATGCACCATTCGAGTGGACAGTCGACTGTGAGAGGGCTTTCGCGAGTCTCAAGGATGCTCTGACATCTGCACCGGTTCTGACATTACCAGACGGTCCAGATGGTTTTGAGGTCTATTGCGACGCATCAGGCAGGGGTATGGGTTGTGTGTTGATGCAACACGGGAAGGTCGTGGCTTACGCCTCCCGACAGCTGAAGAAGCATGAGGAGAACTACCCTACCCACGACTTAGAATTGGGGGCCATTGTCTTCGCACTGAAGATATGGCGACATCACCTGTATGGAGTAAGTGTGACGATTATTCTGACCACAAGAGCTTGAAATACTTGTTCACTCAGAAAGAGTTGAACATGAGGCAGAGAAGGTGGGTTGAATTCTTGAATGATTATGATATCGATTTACAGTATAAGGAGGGTAAGGCAAATGTGGTAGCTGACGCATTGAGTCGCCGAGCACACTCTCTCCATTCGCTAGTCTCTCATACTGGCTTGGTTGAAGAGGTGCGGAGTGCTCAAATGACGGATCAGTATGTGGAGACAGACAGCTTATTGATGGCACATTCGAGGGGCAGAAGTACGACTTCAGACTCCACGATGATGACCTGATTAGGCTCAATGGCAGATTGTGTATACCCAGGGGTAGCGCTGAGCTGAAGGAGCGCATATTGAGTGAATCCCATTGTTCTACTACTTCGATTCACCCCGGAGCTTCAAAGATGTATAAAGGTATGAAAAGATATTTCTGGTGGGCTGGAATGAAAAAGGATGTAAATGACTATGTGTTGAGGTGTCTCACTTGTCAGAAGGTCAAGTTTGAGCACCGACGGCCTGGTGGTATGGTGCAGCCAATGCCAGTGCCGGAGTGGAAGTTCCATGACATATCTATGGACTTCGTGGTTGGGCTTCCGCCTACAAGGGGAGGTCTAAATGATTTGGGTGGTAGTTGACCGACTGACCAAGGTGTCTCGATTCATTCCGATGAAGGACACCTGGAAAGTGGCAAAGTTGGCAGAATTATTCGATAAAGAGATTGTAGACATCATGGTGTACCAAAGACGATAGTATCTGACAGAGATACCAGATTCCTATCCAGATATTGGAAGTCTACACGAGAGGCACTTGGTACTGAACTGAAATTGAGCACGGCGTTTCACCCACAGACCGATGGTCAGAGTGAGCGCACTATACAGACACTTGAGGATATGCTACGTGCATGTGCACTTGATTTTCAGACCAGCTGGATTGATAAGTTACATCTGATCGAGTTTAGCTACAACAACAGTTATCATGCATCGATCAAGATGTCTCCCTTCCAGGCATTGTACGGTAGACCATGCCGCACGCCATTATGCTGGGATGAGTCGAGTGAGACGGTCATTATAGGACCAGAGTATCTTGAGCAAGTTCAGGCAGAAGTTCGCCAGATCAGGGCTAATATGAAAGCAGCTCAGGATAGACAGAAGTCGTACGCAGATGTGCGCCGACGTGACCTGGAGTTCGCCGTGGGCGATCAGGTATTTTTGAGAGTATCCCCCATGAAGGGAGTATTCCGTTTTGGTCAGAAGGGCAAGTTGAGCCCGAAATATGTAGGTCCTTATGTTGTGACGGAGCGGATCGGCCCGGTAGCTTATAGACTTGATTTACCCGCCGAGCTGGGCAAGGTACATGATGTATTTCATGTGTCCCAGTTGAAGAAGTATATGTCTCATCCGTCTCATGTGCTTCAGCCTGAAAGGCTAACTTTAGAGCCGACCATGCGATCAGTGGAGACTCCGGTACGGATTCTGGATACTAAGACTCGAGACACTCGCCATAAGTCCGTGAGACTGGTGAAGGTCCTCTGGTCTAACCAGGACGTTGAGGAGGCCACTTGGGAGCTGGAAGAAAAGATGAAGGCGAAGCACCCGTCATTGTTTGCTTCTTAGTGTTTATATGTATAGGGTACGGGGCGTACCCCTTTTAAGGGGGGTAGAGCCGTTTCGGTTATGGTTGTGTACGATAAGTATAAGTATACATTGTCTGTGTATTTTGTGTCTGAATGGTATTATATGGTGTGGACCTTGAGTCCGTTGTGGTGTAAGAATGATGGTAAGGTTGGTAATGATGGTTGGAAGTATTGTTTTTATAAATGTTCCCCGTGTTCTAATAGTAAGATATGTGGGAAGTATGAACTTTGGGGACAAAGTTCTTTTAAGGGGGGTAGATTGAAATACCCCAAACCTAGTTATGTTGTTCAAGCACCTAAATAGGGTGTAACAAGACTAAAAAGAGTCTTAGAAACCTTAGTAAACAAATTTAAACAAAAGGAAACACAAATGTGCTTTAAAGTCAATAAGAGCTAAAATGTGCTCTAAGCTTGGGATAAACTTGAGTAAGGCCTAATGAGCTTACCAAGACCTCATTTATATACTAATGAACATATTAAACCAATTACCAAAGAAAACCAAGCTTGAAAACAAGTTAAAACACAAAATGTGCTTTAAGAAGTCTTAAAGCACGTTTTTGAAAAATTGTCTTGTAAATGAGTTTTGAATGGCTAAATGTCCATCATTACTCTTAAATATATATGTGTACTATATAGTATCACATTTGGGTGGCTATATTAGTGGGAAATCAAAAATTTCACTTCTATGTGCCTTGTATAAGTGAATAGTACTTTTTATAAGCTAGTTTATAACATATGTTGTATTAAGTAATTAAATTGACAAACAAAGACTAAAATGCCCTTATACTAATAAAGGGGGCCGGTTTTTATAAGTGTGGTGACTCACCACTCTCTAGTTAAGGTAATAAGTAATTAAAGCAAACTAAGTAAAACTACTTTTTACTTTATAACATAAATATCTTCTAAAAGCAACTTCTATCTTCATTCTCATTTCTTTCCTTCATTCCCACGGTTTGCAAACACCACTCTTCTTCCTTTCTTCCTTGTTCTCTCACGGTAATACCACTATCACCATTAGAGCTCCACCTTTGACCACTTGCTAAATCTAGCTCACTTGTCCAAATCAAAAACAAATACCACCAATCTCTTCCTCTCATCAAGCTCTTCATTCCTATCTCCTCAAAACTCCTAGAGCTCCATTTCGGTGCCAAGGTGTTCCACCATTGAAGGAGCTTGAGCTTGGATTTCTACATATTATTACTCTCCTTTACTTCTAGGTAAGGAATCTCAAACAACAATCAAGTTTCCTCCTTGTTTTTGTCATGTCCGAAAATACACATTGATGTAGCTCATTGTGTGACTTTGTTCTAGCTTCATTTCAACTCTTCATGGACTAGGTGGAGTCCTCTCTTGTTGTATATCCAAACTCTCTTCAAAGAACAAGGTAAAACAACTACATTATGTTTTTGAAACTATGTCAAATTAGGGTTTACAATGAGATGAAGCCTATAGCTTGAATACTCATTATAAGTTGTATATTGTTTAGAACTTGTCAAGAAGCAAGTACTCTATTGGTTTTCTAAAGGAAACAAGAAAGAGTTATCTTGCAAAAGAGGTAAATCTACTAACCTAATGCTATTTTAATGCCTTAGGAGAAATGAGCTTATAATGCTTATTAAAACTATCTAAAGAGCCAATGGGGAATGACCTAGTGAAGTGTTCTTAAGAGACTAGTAAAGGGCATATGTGTGTTGAGTGTATTTGCAGGTTAAAGGCATATATATATTGTGGAAATTCAGTGTTTATGATTTAAGCACTTTAAGGGCCTAAGAGCCATGCATTTTAAGGGCCTAAGTGCCATGCAAACTATATTGTGCACTATGTTGTAATGTGGTGTAAATTTGGTGAAATTATGTATGTGAGTGTTCTTGATGATTTTAGATGATCTTGTGTGTTTAAAGGAGAAGGTAAAGTGTTAAGGCTTAGTAATGTTCTAAGGGAACCCATGTCAAAATTTAGGTAAGAAGCAAGAAGTTTTAAGTGTTTACATAGGTTTGGTGAGTTAGAAAGTGTAGGAGATGAATAAGAAGTTTAAGATGTTCTTAAGGAATTTTGGTGAACTAGGAGACATACTATAGTGTAATAAGGACTTAGGCATGATCTTGAGATTTAAGTAGGTACCAAAGTCACTTTGGGACTTAGGTAAATACCTAGGCAAACTTTGGTAAATAAGGAGAAGTGTACACTAGGAAAAGAGTTTCAAGATAAGGAATTAGTGTGAGATGATGCTTGGGAGATGATGTTAAGTTAAGGAGAAAGCATTTTGGATAGTAGTTACCATAGGTGAGAAACACCATCTAGGAACCTAGTATAAAATAACATAAGTGTTAAGGAATTTTTACAAGGAAATAAGTAAATGTTTTAAGGAATTAGAAAATGAGTTTCATGGATGTTGTATGTGGATGTAAGGTTACCAAATGTTGCTAGGAAGCATTAAGAGGCCTTAGGAGAAGTTTGGTGAAGAATTGGCAAGTTTAGGTAAGTTTAGTAGGCGACCGACCCAGGGGCCGACCCAGTTTGTGGGTCGGTCGAGTCTCTGTAAAATGTTAGGAAGATGTTCGGTGACGGTCCGACCCAGAAGGGTGGGTCGGACATGGGTCGGTCGAGCCTCTGTAAAATGTAAGGAAAATGTTCGCACATGGACCGACCCAGAATGGTGGGTCGGACATGGGTCGGTCAAGGTAAAGTTTTTCAGACCCGAAGACCACTGGGAGGGTCCGACCCAGTTGTGGGTCGGACGGTGGGTCGGTCGGACCAAAACATGTAAAAAAAAAAAAACAGAAAAGAATGTGACTTATGTAGTTAACCCTAGGGTATTAAAAGGTAACCTAGGGTAAGATAGGCATTAAAGCATGTCATACAAGCATGTTGAATATATAGTAAGTGTGAAGTTAAATAATTAATTAACCGACCTTACTAATGTGTATAGGATTCTCTCAAGGTGGGAACGAAACAAGGCAAGGACCAAGGTATGGTTTTCTTGCAGTCTGTTGCCTAACGGTTTACACCGGCTTGGGTGTTGTTTGTTTTCTGAGTGTTTACAACCTTATAAGATTAAGGCATGAAAAGAGTTTACAGCTGTTATATATTATGATGTTGTGTTATTATGACTCCTTTCCCCTTGGTGTGTCTAACAAGACCTGAATGTTGCTTGTATGTGACTTGACAAATGTTGTGTGTTTACTAACAAGTGCTAATCGGGGGGAGTGAGGAGTCCGGTAAGTTCCGGCCACGCGTGTGATGGATGGGGGTCGTTATCATATCCAGTTCGGCTCCCTAGGTGTATGTTTAGGTGGTATTCCAATTTGGTTTCAACCTTTCCCTTAGCTTATCCAAAGCTAGTTTACTGACTCACGTCGGGCCATAGGGGCATACTGTGTTGTTTGGTGTGCTTGGGATCACTATATCCGACACACCTTGGGTTTAAGTCAACCGTTCAAATAACAGGATGGTGATGAGGTAATTAACGAGCTTGGGGAGATTGGCAACAATCTCTATGCTCATGGTATGTACTAACTGTGGTGGAAGGATCTTCATGTGAACCGTTCTTGTGATGGTATGTATTGATGATGTGATGCTATGCAATTTCCCTTGCTATGCTATGGTATATGTGTATATATATGTTGGTTGTTCTAAAATGAATGCCATGTATTATGACAATTGGTTGCGCGTATCCCGTTAGTCGATGGGCTGCGCGTTAGCCATACCAGCAAAGGTGCTGACCCCCTCGGGGGCCCCATATTTTATTTGATTGCAGGATGAGGATCGAAGAGGCTGAGTGGCTCTAGGTCCTAGGCGGTAGATATACTTTTGGTTAAATAGGTTGTTGAGCCCGGGATGCGCCTGTGCTCCCGAGGCGTACATGTTGATACCTGCTATACAGTTATGGATTATGGTTTGGAGATGATTGTAAATTAAATACTCGGTATTGTCGGTTATGTTATATATGGATGTTAGTTACTATGCTCGGGAGTCTGATCATCAGACCGATACGTTGTTATTTATTCTGCCTAGTTAACCACGTGGGTGGTTAACGGCGTTGTAACACCAATTTGTTAGTTGTTGTTTAGTTGGTCATTTCCGCTGCGACTGTATTTATTGTTAGGCGCGTAGTAGGGGTGTTACACTCGACCTCTAAAACACAGACAACCATCACTAGAGATACTGAATTCTGAACTGCTCTTGTAGACAGCCCTATCTGATTCGGCTCAACGCTGAGTCTGACTCCAGACCAACTCTGATCCTGCCAACCAACGAAGACTAAACCTGAAGCGCTGCTGTAACACCCCAACCCGAAACTCCACAACCTTACGATGATAGCTCGCAAAAATAACTGGAAATGCAGCGGAAAATATATACATAACAACGGGTGGTGCTACAACGCCGTTAGTCACCCATGTGACTACAAGGCTAACTCCAACATAACTTACAAATGATACGGTCTGAGCTCTGAATACAAACCTCTTAAAACAACAAAAGTCAATAATAAAAGTACAGTACTTGTAAAATGATTCCGGTAATAATAATCCCCTGTCCTAATTCTACCCCACCTACACTCGGTCGGGTAATCTCTTCTTTCTTCAGGTACCTGTAAATGGGGGTGCCCCCAAAGGGGCTCAGCAAACAACGCTGGTATGGAAAACGTGCAGCCCATCGGCTACTGGGCCACACCAACTACTTTGTCGAATACATGCAGTTCATTTTTTATAAAGCTGTAAACATGCATACATGATAATAACATATTCATACCAGGACAACAAGGTCTCACAGAACAAGACTTCAGAAGGTCAAGTTAGATGATCTGCAATTGTTTACGAGTAGTCAGACCTCACAATGGGACTAACCTGTATATAAGATTACCTCACAGTAGTGGAGGTATAGTGACCTCGTTAAACTCCATCTTCACACAGAGTGAATTGGTCGGGTATGATAAACCCTTAGACGATGGGACTCTCGTACAAGTAGGTGGGTAATTAGTCCCTCGGAAGATAACGTAGTTAACTCCTGTACTTAAAAGAGGTGGGAATCGAACCCTAGAGAGGAATAAAGTCTTCCTCCCAACTTGAACTGTTCCGGTATGCAGCCAGTGAGTGACATAGTGCACCCAAAAACTCCTGTCGCGACGTAAATTGTATAGGAGACAAACTGAGGCAGGTACAGCTCCGGTAGCATGCATGGCCAGTTCCAACTGGGCTCCTCGCTTCTCGCAGTATAGAATTTGTTAGATGTCACATAAGGACGTTAATCAAGAACACAATGTGTATTGTCGATTATCATGTTTAGGATAACGACGCTTGTTATAAAGTGAAGTTAGTGAGAAACTTGAGTACAAGTTCTCGGTATGATAAAACGCAGATATTTAATCCACTGGTAATGTAGTGTTGTATGCGTGGGACATACACGTTATAGTTAGTATCATTCACGCACGTAAAGAAACACAACAGTGCACAAGAGTAATACAACATCTTACATGCAATTATCTTGGTTATTATTTCAAACAACAGATAGCACACAAGCCCGTGTAATCCGGTAGCAAACAGGTTGCAAGAATCCCATACCGTTCACCGTAGACTGACTTGTTTAGTTCCCGGTCAACGTCTGGTCAAACAAAGTCCTAGAATAGGATTAACTGAGAGTGTTAATTTATGTAACTCTCGTATAATAATTTTACTGATCATGAAACGATCTCATATTCGTTATTTCATGTGAGATTTATTTCTTTATACTTAGGTAGTTTCTTCAACCTCTTAACCTTATTGATAATTAGGGTATTGTATATTTCCAAAACATGTAGTTCTAATTTATAAACTTTATTGCGTGGTAATTTCTTTCAATTACCTTATACCTGGATGTATAACTTATTTGTTATTTTTTTGATTTATTTTAAATCCTTAATGTATATAACCATATATTCATGTACCATTTTTGTTACATGTTTTACAATTATCTTAAGGACAGATCAACTTCATAATTTCCCAAAATATTTATATGTCACATATGGACATAATATTCTTATACTTTTTGTTATGGAAAAATTACATCGCCCACCCATGACGTTTGGCGAAATTACACAGCCCACCCATGAGGTTTCAAAAATTACTTTGCCCACCCATGTGGTTTTCACAATTTTACATCCAGCAACTTTTCTAATATTTGATCAACTTAAAAGATGGTTAAATGATATCCAAATTTGATGAAACTTTACATGGACGATATTAAAGTGTTATATTTTGGTAAAACGTGAAATCCAACGTTTTTTAAGCTCATATATGATCCGTGGGACCCAATGAACGTGTCTCATGTTTCATTGGGTCCCACAGGTCATATAGGACCTTAAAAAACTTTGGATTTGGCATTGAACAAAAATATACACCTTAGCATCGTCCATGTAAAGTTTCATCAAATTTGGATATCATTTAACCATCTTTTAAGTTGATCAAATATTAGAAAAGTTGCTGGATGTAAAATTGTGGAAACCACATGGGGGCAAAGTAATTTTTGAAACCTTGTGGGTGGGCCGTGTAATTTCGCTAAACGTCATGGGTGGGCGATGCAATTAAATTCCTTATAACTATACAACCCATAGTTTTAATTCCATAATCCCTTATATTCATTTGCTTTTTGATTTACTTGAAAATCTTAACTGTATAATTTTTATATACATGTATTATTTATGATACTTATACTTGTCTAAAGGACATAACCACTTAATAAATTCTCAAATTATATTTACATGTCACGCATGGACATATTTTCCCCATATCTTTTATAATTACAAACTAACCCCAAATAATATATTTCCTTTACAAGTGAATTACTTGTACTTGTATATCATATAGTTTTAATTTCTTAAATCCTTAAATCATAATTTTCTTTTCCAAATTTCCTAAATATCCATATAGGACCTACAAATATTTTTAATCCCATAAATATATCATACTTTTCGGTTATTTTATTATAACCTTATTTATTTCATAAACTTTACATTATGCACCAAAATACATTGTATTACATAGTTTCTTCTTCCTTAATTAATTAATTCACTAAACCACCATTATATTTCGGAAATTATTATTTGAACACCTTAACTTTTATAAATTACCAAACTAACCCTTAACCTTTCGTTTTTACAAAGAACTTTCAATAATTACATTTTAACCCCAAAACTTTATGTAAATTATATATTCACTTATAACTATAATTTTAATATTTAATTTCCTTAACAACCAAGTGGACATTTATATTTCTACAAATTATGCTTTCGCCCCATATAAGATCCGGTTTTAAAGTTAAACTCTTATAAATTACTAATCAATCACCCCAAAACTTTTATAAACTTAATATTTCATGTCATAAATCATTTTAACCCAAAGTTTTTGGTCAACATTTTGACCAAGGTCAAATTTATACTTAGTACATTAATATACCCATAAACTTATATGAATCTCGGCTTTACACCATTCTTCTCCAAAATTGCAAATTAGCCCCAAACTTTATAATAGTTACTTAATAACTTATAAAGTATAGTTTAAATATTTAATTCCTCTAACTTTCGGAAGTGTACTTATAATTCTCTTAATTATGGATCCTCCCCATATTAACTCCAAATTTTCATAATAACTTTTATAAATTACATAATAGCCCAAAACTTTATAAATTGTTAATTTTACACTTGTTTAAATTAACTAAAATTCATAAACTTAATTTCTAACCTTATATTATGTCATAATTATCCCAAGGAAGCCTTTTACTCTCGCTTTTATTATGCAAAAATTACATTGCCCACCCTTGAGGTTGGCGATTTTACACTGCCCACCCATGAGGTTTGAAATTTAACAATGCCCACCCATGAAGTTACTTGAATATGTCCTCCGTCACCAAAACTGCTTAATTCTGTCATCTGTCGTTAGTTTTGACCAGACACTTATGTTGACCAAACTACTTATCCTATTTCACGTGACTATTTATCACACTGGAGACTTTCACGAACTCCACTGCTTGCGTTCTCCATTGTTGCTTCGATTTTCTTTGTTCTTCGTTGGGATTCCTCTCTTAGTGGTGCGCGATTTCTGCTTGGGAAAGTAAGTTTGTGGGTTTCAATTTCTAGGGTTTCGATTTCTCTTTGCTCTTTGTTGGGATTCCTCTCTTTCTGGTGCGCGATTTCTGCTCGGGAATGTAAGTTCGTGCGCGATTACTGCTTCATCTTCTATGTGCGATTGCTGCTTCTCTCTGTTAGTAGCAGATTAAACTTCATTTCTCAACGTGACTATTTATCACACTGGCGACTTCACGAACTCCACTGTTTGCGTTCTACATTGTTGCTTCGATTTTCTTTGCTCTTCGTTGGGATTCCTTTCTTAGTGGTGCGCCATTGCTGCTCGGGACTGTAAGTTCATGGGTTTCGATTTCTAGGGTTTCGATTTGTGATGCCCTAGGGTTTCGATTTCTGATGCCTTACGGTTTTGATGTCTGATGCCTTAGGGTTTCAGTTGCAAGTTTGTTGGTTTTTCTCTGATAGTAGTATGCGAATGCTGCGTCTATCGTCTATGGTATACTGCTGCTTGAGATTGGAAGATTCTAAGCAATTGCTGCTTCTATCTTCTATTTGCGATTGCTGCTTCTCTCTGTTAGCAGTGTGCGATTACTGCTTCTATAGTTCTCTTTTTTCCTCTCTGTCTGTTGATACCTACGGAATCAGATTTGATTATTTATGAGATTTCAGTTCTATTATTTACCATGGCATTGTTGGAGATTTTGGGATTACATACCCACTGTAACATCACTGGTCTGCGATTCTATCTTCTGATTTCTCTTCTCTATTGCTTCTGCTGTAGTTGGCATCTGGTACAAAACATAATGTCTGATAGTTCACTGATGTTTCAAGTAAAATGTCCTTTTCTGAATTGGTTATGCCTTTATGCGTAGAGGTCTATGTAGAAGCGGCCCTTCATGTAATTGCTCCGCTTTATAGCGTCGAAACGGTTTATGATAGAGTTGCTCCATAGCTACTGAAATTGCGCTTTAAGAATCGTAACCTTTTTTGTAAAGCAATGAGGATGGCCATAAGGACCGATCTGAGCGTATTTTTCTGTTAAAAATGAGTTTGCATTTCTGTTTTGTGATTTATGCATAATGTCTTCTTCAAGCAAGCATAGTTTCAACTCCAACTCCAAGAGTGAACCGAAATGCCACTGCAACTTTATTGCTCAACTACAAGTGGCCAACACTGCTAAAAACTATGCCACACCATTTTACAATTGTGCAGCAAAAAGTGCAACTTCGTTGTATGGTGGAAAGATATTAACCCGCGGAAGTATCCATTGCCAATGCTGACATCAAAAGACTGGAAATGAACTCCTGCATCGGTGACATTGAACATGTGTTGCTGGATTTGAAGAATTTGAACACCTGTCTTCTGACCAAACTTGAAAAGATGGAGACAACTAAATTGGAGCAGCTGAATAATACAAAGATAGTGTCTGCAACCTTTGTTGTATTAATGCTGGCAGTCTTTTTGTTTGGATTTCCCTTTTGTAATAGTCCGGTGTAATTTATAGTGTTGTAGAACCAAGTCCAAGTTCTGGTGATGTAGAACCAAGTGCAAGTTCTAGTGTTGTAAGCTACTTATGTTATGCAGTCATTAATCTACTTATTTTGCTTCTGGTAAATTTCCTTGTTTCTTTTCTATACTGTACCTAAATAACACTAAAGAAACTAAAGAAACAGAAACAACAACTTGTATACTGCACTATACTGCAGTGAAAACATCATTTAAACTAGCAACCGTATCTAAACAGCACTAAAGAAACTAAAGAAATTGAAACAGAAACTTGTATACTGCACTATCACTTAAACTGCATTTATACTGCACTTATACTGCTGCTTATACTGCACTTATACTGCACTAAAATAGCTAGTTACAACATAAAACTATCATATATTGTAGTTAAACAGCAACTTGTATATCCATAAATTCCAATCTGAAACAGCAGTGTGTTCGACAGTTACAGTAACTACCAAACTGAAGAAACTGATATAGCAAGTTGTATACTGCACTATCATTTAAACTGCATTTATACTGCACTTATACTGCTGCTTATACTGCACTTATACTGCACTAAAATAGCTAGTTACAACATAAAACTATCATTATATTGTAGTTAAACAGCAACTTGTATATCCATAAATTCCAATCTGAAACAGCAGGTGTGTTCGACAGTTACAGTAACTACCAAACTGAAGAAACTGATATAGCAAGTTGTATACTGCACTATCATTTAAACTGCATTTATACTGCACTTATACTGCTGCTTATACTGCACTTATACTGCACTAAAATAGCTAGTTACAACAACATAAAACTATCATTATATTGTAGTTAAACAGCAACTTGTATATCCATAAATTCCAATCTGAAACAGCAGGTGTGTTCGACAGTTACAGTAACTACCAAACTGAAGAAACTGATATAGCAAGTTGTATACTGCACTATCATTTAAACTGCATTTATACTGCACTTATACTGCTGCTTATACTGCACTTATACTGCACTAAAATAGCTAGTTACAACATAAAACTATCATTATATTGTAGTTAAACAGCAACTTGTATATCCATAAATTCCAATCTGAAACAGCAGGTGTGTTCGACAGTTACAGTAACTACCAAACTGAAGAAACTGATATAGCAACTTGTATACTGCAATGTACTGTAGTGAAAACATCACTTAAACTGCACTTATGTTGACTACTGCACTGAAACAGGTGGGTTCGACAGTTACCGTAACTACACCCAACTGAAGAAACTGACAACAGTACCCGATCACTAAAGACCTTCAAATATCCAAAAAACACAGATTATCATAACGTACCCCACATCACAAAAGACATCCAAAATATCCAAAAAGTACATAGACCTCCAAATACCCAAAAAGTACATAGCTTATGATTCTATTCCCCCAAAAAACTCCCAGAAACAAGCTAAATCAAGCACCAACACCCGATTGCAGCTACTTCCTTTTCCTCTTTCCCTTAGACTGAGTGCTACTTCATGCCCCTTGAGAACCACTGTTTGGACCATCCCCCCTATTTTTTTGAGATTTGCACGTTTTGGAATTATGGGCGATTCTATTGCAAATTTTACATGTAACGTGAGTAGATCTCTTAGTAACATGGGGTGCCTCACCTTGTTCTCGTCTTCTGTTCTTCTTTGGTCTTCCAGGCAGTTTTCGTAAGAATGGTGGATGCAATTTCACATCATCAGTGTCGGGCCATAAGTTTGGATCCGGTATCGGTGAGATTGCATGCTTATTGTCTCTATATAAATCTCCTTCGAAAACCAATGGGCCACATATGACTTTAAATCTAGTCTTTGTCTCGATATGACAGCACAAGCATGCATACATGGAATACCAGATAGATCCCAAAGCATGCAATCACAGTGATGGGCAGTCAAGTTGACACTGAAATATCCATTCGCATCAGCCACCTCATATTCAGTCCACATATCCATTAACAGAGAATGATTGACAGCCTCCCTTACCTCCAGAGTTATCTTCTTTGTTGGAAAAAGCCTTGAACATGTTCAACAAAGACATGTTATTGCAGATCTCAATGTATTTCGTACTCTTCGGTGCTTGTAGAAGAACGTTGGGTTACTTGGAGGTGTAATAGGCTGTCTTGCCATTCCTTCTATGTAATCTCTCATCAACTCGATAGTGGAATAAAGATCAGGGTCTAGCTCTGGAAAACAGAAATTCCATCCTCCATACGAGATCTCAATAATGTGGACATCCATGCTCATACATTAGCTGTCATTTAAGAAAGCAAAATCAGACATTTCCTTATAATTATACAGTTATCAGATATTATGTTTGTACCAGATGCCAACTGCAGCAGAAGCAACAGAGAAGAGAAATCAGAAGACAGAATCGTAGACGAGTGATGTTACAGTGGGTATGAAATCCATCCCCAACAGTGGGTATGTAATCCCAAAATCTCCAAATGCCACGGTAAACAACAGAACTGAAATATCATAAATAATCAAATCTGATTCCGCAGGTATACAATAGACAGAGAGGAAAAAGAGAACTATAAAAGCAGTAATCACACACTACTAACAGAGAGAAGCAGCAATCACACATAGAAGATAGAAGCAGTAATCGCGCACGAAATTACATTCCCGAGCAGAACTCGCGCACCACAAAGAGAGGAATCCCAACGAAGAGCAAAGAAAATCGAAACAATCCCAACGAAGAGCAAAGAAAATCGAAACACTAACGAATCAGAAATCGATACCCTAGAAATCGAAACCCACGAACTTACAGTCCCGAGCAGCAATGGCGCACCACTAAGAAAGGAATCCCAACGAAGAGCAAAGAAAATCGAAGCAACAATGGAGAACGCAACCAGTGGAGCTCGTGAAAGTCGCCAGTGTGAGAATAGTCACGTGAGGAATGAAGTTTCTTTTTTTTTAATGAAATACCCCAAACCTTGATATGTGGTTTAAATATCAAACTATGGTATGTAAAGGCTAAAAAGTGCCTTAGAAACATCAGTGAACATTTAAACCATAGTAAAATGCAATAAAGCACTAAGACACAGTTTGAGCAAAAACATGCTCTAAGCTATGAGCGAACTTGGTTAGGACCCAAAGATCCTACCAAGACTTAATATATTCAAGTATGATTTAATAAGGCTAATGAAGTCCTTAGGAAACCTTGGTAGACAATGAAACCAAATAAAACACAAGAAAATACCTTAAAGCCTATAAGAGCAAAATGTGCTCTAAGCTTGGGATAAATTTGTATAAGACCTAATGGTCATACCTATACCTTATTAATATGTTAATGAACATATTAAATCAGTTAACAAAGAAAACCAAGCTTGAAAACAAGTTAAAACACAAAATGTGCTTTAAGGAGTCTTAAAGCACGTTTTTGAAAAATTGTCTTGTAAATGAGTTTTGAATGGCTAAATGTCCATCATTACTCTTTAATTAACATGTGTACTATATAGTATCACATTTGGAAGTCTATATCAATGGGAAATCAAAATTTCACTTCTATGTGCCTTGTTTTTGTGAATAGTGATTTTTATAAGCTAGTTTGTAACATATGTGGTTATAAGTAATTTAATTGGTCAACAAAGACTATTATACCCCTAGGAGATATAAGGGGCCGGTTTTCATGTGTGACTCACCACATTTGAACAAATAAATAAGTTAAGTAATGACAAAGCAAAAGTACTATTTGTTTTTAGCTTAAATATCTCCAAAAGCAAGTTTTATCTTCATTCTCTCATTTCCCTTCACTTCCAACGTCTTCTTCCTCCTCTCTCCCATCGGTTTCCAACAGAACCATCTCATTCTTCATCTTCCTTCACTTGTAACTTATGACTCCATGCTCCGAATTTAATTCCGAGACTACCGTTCTCTTAGTTGGAGCAAGCTCTACAACATTGTCTTTTCAAATCATCAAAACCACCTTTTCGGTGCCAAGGAGAACTTCCATGGGAGGAGCTTGAGCTTATATTTTTATGCCTTGTTGATCACCTTTGCTTCAAGGTAAGGAGAAACCAAAGAAAACTCCATTTCCTTCATTTTTGGTGTTGGCCGAAAATGCACCTAGTAATGGTGTCTTCTCTTGTCTTGTTTTAGCTTCATTTGAATCTTCCAAGGGCTAGGAGGAGTCCTCTCTTGATACTCATTCAAGCTCTCTTTCCATTCAAAGGTAAACAATTACCTTGATGTGTTAAAACAATATATGTAACTAGGGTTTACAATGAGATGAAGCTTAAAGCTTATATACTCATTTCAATGTTGGTATATTGTTTAGTTGTTGACAAGGAATGAAATGCCTTACCGGTTTTATAAGGAAACAAGAAAGAAGTTGTGTGGAAAAGAGGTAAATATACTAACCTAATGTGGTTTAATGCCTTAGGAGAAATGAGCTTATATTGCTTGTTAAAATGATCTAAGGAGCCAAAGTGAATGACCTAGTGAAATGCTCTCAAGGAGTTTATTAAGGGCATATGTATTGTTGTATGTAATTGCAGGTCAAAGGCATATATATTGTGGAAATTCAGTGTTTAGGATTTATGCACTTTAAGGGCCTAAGAGCCATGCATTTAAGGGCCTAAGTGCCAAGCAATTTTAATGGTGCACTATATTGTGATGTGGTGTAAATTCGGTGAAGACTTGTGTGTGATGGTGTTTTTGATGGATTTAGGTGTTCTTGAATATTTAGTGGTGAAAACCATGAGTTTTGGAATGATGATGTGCTAAGAGAACCCATGTCAAAATTTAGGAAATGTATAAGAAGTTCAAAGTGTTTTAAAGGAATTTTGGTGAACTAGGAAGTGTTCTAGAGTGTAATATGGATTTAGGCATTATTTTGGGGTTTTAGTATATACCAAAGTCATTTTGGACTTAAGCTGAGACTTAGGCAACTTTGGTAAATTGAGGAGAAAGTATAAGCTTTGAAAAGGAATTGTAAGAATGACATAAGGAGTTTTGATTTGTAAGAAAGGATGTTTGGATGATGATGTTTGTGTGGAAGATATGTCTTGGTGTAATGGTTAGAACTGGCATGAAACATCACTTAGGAACCTAGGGAGTAGATACTATAAGTGTTGGAGGCTTTGGAGGAATTTGGCTAAGTGTTTAAGGGCTTGGAAATTGAGCATTTTGCCTTGTCCGAACTTCCGTCCGGACATGGAAGTTCGGACAGGCTCTGTTGGGTAAGAGTTTGGCACACTCGAACTGTGTCCGAACTTGGGAAGTCCGGACACATGTTCGGACATGTGTATTTAAAAGACGGTAAAGTGTTCTGGAATGGACCGACCTTGTGCAAGGTCGGTCGGTAAGGTCTGTCGGACCAAAAATGTTGTTTATGGTTATAAAGATGATACTTGGACATTAGAATACCTAGGAACATTAGGTAAGTTTATACAATTAATGGAGGTGGAGAAATAATGCAACAAGGTTTGAAAAATGCAATTTTACCAAGTCTGTAGCTTTGGTCCGGGACCTAGGTCATGGTTCAAGTCCCGGACCAGGGTGTAAAATAGGCCGAGAGTCACATAAGGATGTGGTCCGGGACTTAGGCCTTGTATAAGGTCCCGGACCACCCCATTTTAAAAGGCCGAGACTTGAGTTAGCATATGGTCCGGGACTTAAGTAGAGGACCAAGTCCCGGACAACTAAAAACATGGTTTTAGGTTATTAAAAGATGTCTAATGATGGGGATTGATGGATAATGATGTTATAAGATTGTGTAGGACGTGTTAGGTGAGTAATAGTCACAATTTGGTGGGTAAAAAGTTCAAGTAAAATGAAAGAGTGAAACATGATAAAATTGTAAAGTATGTAACTAAGTTAACGGGGAAAAGTTATAAGCATTAGACATTAAATAATCATGCTACCCCGATGTTAATAAAAGTACATGTAATGTTATCAGTTGTTCGAGAATTGCTCGAGGAACATAAGTGGACGTGGTAAAGTGGACTCCGGTGACAGGTATGGTTTTCTTGCAACCTGTGTCCTACCGGATTACACCGGCTTGTATGCCAATGTGTTTTTCTGAGTGTTCGCCACCTTGTAAGATAAAAACATGTAATAAGTTTATAGTAATTCATTTATGTGGCGCTTTAATCTCCGATACCGTTTAACCTCAAATAAGTGTTAAACCTTAGCTAACCAGAACCAGGAACACATGAGAGAACGGTATTCGGAGTTAACGACCCAAACCTTGGGAACGTTCTAACCACGGCTATGTGTGAGATAGTTGGATATTGTTGTTGTATGCAAGTGTGTGAACCTCCCTTGTGTGCTTAACTCGGTCATGATACCGTATGGTGTGTGGATGTGGTAGGCTCCATAATGGATCTCTAACTACTTATTTATAAGTATATATGTACTAATGGGGGGTGAGGAGTCCGGTCATGTTCCGGCCACGCGTGTGAGGACGGGAGTCGATGTCATATCCGGTTCGGCTCTCTTGGTGTATGTATAGGTTGTATTCCAATTTGGTTTCTACCTTCCCTTAGCTTATCCAAAGCTAGTTTACTGACTCACGTCGGGCCACAGGGGCATACAAATGTTATTTCGGTGTGCTTGGGATTACTATCTGACACTCCTTGGGTTTAAGTTAACCGTTCGATATAACTGAACGGTAACGAGGTTGGTAACGAGCTTAGCATGAGATTGGCAATAATCTCTAGGCTCACTATGTATACTAACTATGGTGGAAGGTTCCTTGTGTGAACCGATCTTATGGTGTTTTGTGTTGTTATTGTGCTATGCAATTTCCCTTGCTATGCTATGATATGTATACGTTAGGTGTTTAAAATGAATGCGATGCTATCATGTTTACGTCAAAACGAGAAAGGTGTTGTTATGTTTTGTTATGTGAGGAATGTGATATGTTGTAAGATATGGAGTGTGTGGATCATGTAAATGAATCCCATTTGTGCCAAGAGGCGTTTAAGGATAACCCGATTTAAGGGTAAGTGTCGTCTATTAAGGAAGTAGCTCCGTTAGAGGAGGAACACTCTAGGGATAATGAATACCATGAGTGACTCATCAAGTAAGGATGTATTATCCGTTTGTTGAGCCCATTGAGGTGAAATGTTTTGTGTTGTGTGTTTATAGTTACATGCATGATTTAAATATAATCAATCGCATGCTAAGACGACAATTAGTTGTGCGTGGCCCGGTAGCATGTGGGCTGCGGGATTACCATACCAGCAAAGGTGCTGAGCCCCTTGGGGGCCACCCTTTCTCTCCTTTTCTTTTCATTCAGGTACAAGGAGCTGGAAGCCGTTCGAGAGTAGGACGGGGTAGATGTTTATACATGGGTAGCCATTTAAATGGCGTAAGCATTGTAGGCGTAGTAAGACCGAAATTGTTATCGGCATTAGTTCGTAAATACTCGGTGCGGTTGGAATGTATAAAGTATATGGGTTGTTGTTAAGGGAAGCAAATGTAACGTGTAGTTGCTCGGGAATCTAGTCCATCAGACGATACAAAGTACATGTATTAGCCTTGTTAGCCACGTGGGTGGTTAACGGCGTGTAACACCATTGAAATAAGTAATGTGATGAGTTGAATTTTCCGCTGCAATTTGATGTTATGTGTACGGTGGTAGTTGGGGTGTACATTTAATCTGCTACTAGGGCATGTTTGGTCAACATATGTGTCTCTGGTCAAAACTAACGACAGATGACAGAATTAAGAAGTTTTGGTGACGGAGGACATATTCAAGTAACTTCATGGGTGGGCATTGTTAAATTTCAAACCTCATGGGTGGGCAGTGTAAAATCGCCAAACCTCATGGGTGGGTAGTGTAATTTTTCCTTTATTATATATACACCAAACTTTGTAAAAATTTACAATTTAGCCACATAACTTAATTAATTAGCCATTTAAACACTAATAAATATTTTTAAATCACTAAACTTTATAATATAAGTTTATATGCATAAGTAGCTCTTTAAAATCTATTCTTCACCAAGACTATTCGGCCATAATTTATAAGTTACCATAGTATATAAAAGTAGATTTATATGTCAAAATAATTATACATAAATTCATATGAGTCATAACTCATGTAAAAATTATTGTAATGTCTTAGATTGATTTTTAGCTCAAAATAGAGCATATTTGCCCTTGACCATTCGGCATGTATATGTATTTAACTTAGGTAAATTTTGTGACACAAAAATGTGTCTTAAGGGAAATATTTTCCATATATGTTATATATTTTATTTTTGGTATATGTTACCATATAGTTTCGGTCTTAGACTCCTAAAAAGGTACATAATTTTTGTACAATTTTTAAAGGCTTAACCAAGCTTAAAACATAAAGATTGGCTTAGTAAACTTACTTCTTAATAAAGGATGGTTAAGTGCTTGAAGTCTTCTTGAATCTTCAAGCTTTTCCAAAGGAAATTGATGTTCCTCATCGGTTTTTATGCAAGAGAGGAAGAGGTTTAGGAGTTAGATCTTAACAAAGAAGTTAAGTAGATTTATAAGTAGTTTTCCAAGGATTTACCTTAGGCTTTTCTTCTTAAATTTTCGGCACTCCTAGGATGGATGGAGAACAAACTTTCCTTCATGAAAATGAAGAAGAAAGAGCCTTAGAAGAAGTAGAATTCGGTTACACACAAAAATGTGCTTTAAGGATTTTCAAGCATAAAAAATACCTTAAGGTAACCTTGAGATGCTCCTTGGATTAATGTTGATTTAGACAACTTCCTTGGAGTATTAATTGATGTCGAACCCTTGTAGTTATGCTAGGAAGAGTTTTACTTCAAGGCTTGCCAAGAAATGCTAGGAAATTACCTTAAAGATGAAGATAGAAGTTAAATCTCCATTAATGGACTTAAGAGCTTCAAAGGAAGAAGATGAAAGGAAGAGAGGAGCTTACTCAACCGGTTGCAAGGAGTGTGGGAAATGAAATTGCAACCGTAAGACTTAAGGTAAGTTTGCTTGGTTTTTGTTTTGTTTAATTTTGGATCATAATTGGCATGTTAGGTCATGTCTTTGTTTATTGTTTTTATTTAGTTTATTAGGCTCCATAAGCCCTCCAAACATGGATTCTTTCAGCCATGTTACAAGACAAGGCAAGGTAGAAGAAATTATGGAAGCTAAATGACAAGGTAAGTTAGGTAAGGTTTTATTCCTTTGATTTTTCAATGTTTGAACTTGTCTTCTTCTTCCCTTGTAGGTGGCCGATTTCTAAGGCTAATTGGAGCCTCTCAATCGGCAGCTAAGAGGCATGGACAAGCATGGGATGGTCACTTACATTTAACAAATCAAAAAGTAGAATCTAGATCTACTTTTTGCTTTAATTATTTTTGCTTTGTCAAGCTAACATGGCCTTGTTTTTCTTGCAGGATTTCGACAGCATGGGGGTCAAATATGACTTGTATTTCTTCTTCTTTTAAGTATTATAGCACATGGGAAGGTGAGTCACCATGTTCTTTGTCTTTTATAAGTTTTAAATGTAACTTTTATACTAGTTTTTAGGCAGAAAATCGGCCTCTATAGAGCACCTTGTTTGACACTGCCTTTAGTTGATTTAGAGAGTCAATTTATCCCCATTTAATTTTCATAATTCGTGGCATGTCAAAAACTACAAGGTAATTGCGTAAAACGCATTTTAGTGACACCCGAAGGTGCGTTTTTTTGATCTAAGGATATTTTGGAAAATAAGTTATCTCTATGAGTTCCAAGTGTTTAGAAACATTATTTATAGTCCATAATGATACATTAAGGTGTTACATTGAGTTATATGGGGCTACATCAACTCATGACATAATTCCCGGCCCATCGGGACACTCCCGGGGCAAAAGGAGCGTTAAGAAATTCGTCCGAGCACTTTGTTTATTTTGAGGAATTGGCTTGAGAATTCTCTTTAGAATGTTGAATAATGATGTTAGGAACTCTAAGAATGATTTACATTGGAGTTTGTGCCACTTCGGTACCACTCCGAGGCACTCCCGAGGGTTTATGGGGCCCCCATCGGGAACCTCCGAGCACTTTGTCTTTAACTGAGAATTTCTCATGAGAACTTCATCTTATAGGTTCATTAAAGTGTTATGGTGTATTTGGAATGAAAATTAATGCTTTACTTCATCCTATAATGTATTTCCGAGACTCTCGGGCCTTAAGGGCCTTTAAGGGAACTCCCGAGCATTTTGTATTTTCACTCAGTATTAGATGGGTCCTGTGTTCTAAGGGTCATATATGATCCTTGATTAACTTCATATGATGTTCATAACTTTTATAACTTGTTTAGCTTAAAGTCCGGCTTAACACCCGTTTATGACCTTAAGGAGTTTAGGTGCATTTCTTTGACCTTTGCTGAGTTATCATGTCTCCATCATATATACAATAGATGTACCATAAGTTGTTATATTATTTGAGTATGTATATCAATTTATTTTAGCATTTATAAATTCTTAGGCATCCGTATAATATTTACGTTGCTCGTTTGTATACACGTTCGTATTAACCTTCCTTGTTGACGCTCTTTCTTTTGAGCAAGTTATGCAAGAAGTTTAGTCCTTGTTAATAATCGTACATATACGTTTGTACGAGTACGTTAATACTTTTAGTAATATTACGCCAGTTAGCGTTTATGGTAAAATGACTATTTTGTGACGTTTGCATGCGTGAGTTTGCATGCGCACGTATAATAGTATTAATTTACGTAACGTTTTCATGCATAGATTAGCATGCGTAACTAAAATGATCAGTTTCTAGATCAATTCTTCATTATTTAATAATAAGCAGTATTAATTAGATTCGGGGTATTTCAGCTGCTATCATACTGGCACTGTCTGGTCTGACCACCCAACACCCATACGCTGAAGCTCTATAGCGGTCCTCTGAACTCCTGTCAAAGCACAAGCTACACCCGGAGCACCTCTCCTACTCAAAGCATCTGCCACCACGTTCGCTCTACCAGGGTGGTAAAGGATCTCTAAGTCGTAGTCGTGAAGTAGCTCCAACCACCTCCTCTATCTCAAGTTCAGCTCCTTTTGAGTGAACAAATACTTGAGACTCTTGTGGTCCGTGTAAACCTTACACGACGCTCCATATAGATAATACCTCCAAATCTTCAGCGCGAACACTACAGCTACCAACTCCAGGTCATGGGTAGGGTAGTTCTTCTCATAGGGCTTCAGCTACTGAGAGCCATAAGCCACTACCTTACCCTGCTGCATCAAGACACACCCAAGTCCCTTATGGGATGCATCATAGAAGACCTCGAAGCCCTCGGTCCCAGATGGCAAGGTCAGAATCGGTGCGGTCGTCAATCTCTTCTTAATCTCCAGGAAGCTCTGCTCGCAAGCCTCACTCCACTCATACTTGATATCCTTCCTCAACAGTCGGGTCAGCGGGGATACAATCTTTGAAAACCCCTCAACGAACTTCCTGTAATACCCAGCTAACCAAGGAAACTACGAATATCAACAACATTCGTGGGCCTCGCCCACTCCATCACAGCTCTAATCTTCTCAGGATCCACCGAGATACCGTCCTTCGAGACTACATGTCCCAAGAACACTACGCGATCTAGCCAGAAGTCACACTTCTTCAGCTTAGCGTACAGCTTACGATCCTTCAACGTCTACAGAACAATCCTTAGATGCTCCTCATGCTCCTTCGCGCTCTTGGAGTATACCAAAATGTCGTCTATAAAAACCACTACAATCTGATCTAGATAGGGTTTGAAAACCCGGTTCATCATATCCACAAAAACAGAGGGAGCATTTTTCAAACCAAACGGCATAACTAAGAACTCGTAATGACCATAACGAGTCCTAAAAGCGGACTTAGGCACATCCTCGGCCTTAATCCTTAACTGATGGTAGCCTGAACGAAGGTCGATCTTCGAGAACACTATGGCGCCGGCCAACTGGTCAAACAAATCATCGATGCGCGGTAGGGTATAGCGATTCTTGATGGTCACCTTATTCAGCTCCCTAAAGTCAATACATAACCTGAAGGTTCCATCCTTCTTCTTCACAAATAGCACTGGCGCTCCCCAAGGTGAAACGCTAGGGCGAATGAAGCCCTTATCTAGTAACTCCTGCAGCTGAACCTTCAGCTCCTTCAACTCTGTCGGGCTCATACGGTAAGGGGCCCTAGAGATGGGCTGAGTCACTGGTGCTAAATCAATCGTGAACTCCACCTCCCTCACTGGTGGAAGTCCAGGCACGTCATCCTGGAAGACCTCAGGAAACTCTCTGACGATCGGGATGCTCTCCAAGCTAGATCCCTCACGCACCTCTGTCAGATAACACAAGAATCCCTGGCAGCCTTTCCTCAAGAAGCTGGCTGCCTGCATCGCTGACACAACCACAGGCGCACATGGAACTGCATTCCCAGAGAAAGCAAGACGGGTCCCGTCTGGCAAATCAATATCACTCTCCTAGCTGCACAGTCTATATGGGCATGGTGCTCTGCTAGCCAGTCCATGCCCAAGATCACATCAAAACAGGCCATCCGCATCGGGATGAGGTCAGCATAAAAAGTCTTGTCCCTAACTGCTATGGGACAAGTCTTACACACAAAATTCAGCACACAAGGGGCAATCCCACATAATGGACTATTCACACACAGGTCAACCTCACTAGGCACGGCAGTCAGTCCAAGGTACCCAACAAATCAAACAAACAAGGAGTGCGTAGCTCCAGAGTCAAATAGGCAAACACATCCTGAGAATGGATCTGAAGAATACATGAGACGACGCGATCACCAGCACGATCATGCTCTCCTGCCATAGCATAAACTCGGGCCTGAGTCTGAGGCTTCTTCTGGTCGGACCTCGCCCATGAGTCTGAACCGGTGCCTCTACCAGACGCCTGAGGGCACTGAGCAATCTTGTGCTTCATCGACCCGCACATAAAGCAGACACCAGTCTTCTTGTAGCACTCCCTACCAGGATGGGTGACCATAAGACCCATGCTTCGTCCTAGCTAACGAAGACGAAGAAGCTCCCTGACGATCTCCATAAGACTGCTTCTTCTGTGGAGGAGTAGCCTCCTTCTTCTGAGACTCTTCAGCACGTCTCTTCCCTTGTGGTCGTTGCCAGCCTGCCTACCCTTGATGTCGGTCTCTACCAGCAGAGTGACATCCGCCACATCTCTGAAAGTCCGGTGACGAAGAGGTGTCACAGTGGACCTAATGTCAGGTCTCAGCCCGCTCTTGAACTTATGAGCCTTCCTGTGCTCATCCGGCTCGGGTGCATACTTCGAGAGAGTCACAACTTCCTCATGTACTCCTCGACTGACATATCTCTCCCCTAGCGCAGTCGATTATACTCGTTTATCTTTTGGTCTTTGTAAACATCTGGGTAGAACTGCTTGTTGAACTCCAAGCAGAACCACCCCAGGTCCAAGGCTGGGGATGCTTACCCATCACCATTCGCCACCTCCTTTGCCTCCCCTTGAAGAGGAACGTGACGAAGTCCACCTTCTGGTCGTCCTCTAAACCCATCACTGAGCAGGTCCTCCACCTCAGTAATCCAGTGGCTCGCCTCCTGAGGGTCACCACAGCCATCGAAGGAAGGTGGTTTCAGCTTCATAAACTCCTGGAGCGCCCTGACTCGGCCTCCCACAGCATTCGCCCCAACTTGGCCTGCACCACCAGCTCCTCCACCAGCTCCCTAGTAGCTGCAGCCACTGTCTGCATGAGCTGTGCCACGAACTGCTACACTGCCTCTGCAGCATCTCCCTGAGGGGTCACTGGTGTTTCTACGAGGAGGCATTCTGAGACAAGTAAATCCAAAACTCGTTAGACTGACTCAGACTTCAAGGAGCTGTCACAACTGATCCTCACACAAGAAAACACACCCACATACACCGAAGAAAGCCAAACCTTGCTCTGATACCACTAAATGTAACACCCCCCAAAACCGGCCTAAGAGTTAGGGGCGTTACACGCCGTGTATTACTACCTAATAACGTAAGGCTCAAAACAGTGGAAGGCCTGGAGGCAACAACATCATAAACCAATAGTTTAAACGATCAAAAAGCCAAACACTATGGCTCCAGAAACTTAAGATGATCCTCGCTGATCAATCTGCAAAAACAGTAAGATTAGGGGGGGTGAGCATACACTATGCCCAGTAAGCAGCGACCGTCATCAGTGAGGTCGCTCAAAACAGCTGAAGTCAGAAGAAGGAGGATAAACATCATATCCATAATTTCACAAACAGTCAGAAGCTTTCAGAATCAGAACAGAATGGAACACAAGAGTTCCCAGTGCAGCAACAATCAGAGTCTTAAACAGAGAAGGGACAAGATACAATGCACACACTCAGAAGGGGGTCGAAGACCCATATATCATAACAGATCTCTTGACAATGCAGAAATGACTCTAAAGAGCCAAAGGGTTCGTCAACCCCACAGAATAGAAAGGGAATGACCTACACTCAGAACGATGTCTATATGGTATACCACGGAATAGCTCGACCCAGCCATTCACGGCTCAGAAACAAAGTATAATGTCCCAAAACAGAAGGATTGTATAATCAGAGAAAAACTTGCATTTAACTATGCCAAAACACTCATAAATCAGTAGTACAGATCAAAAGGAATCCAACGCCGCAAACGGCACTCAAATCGGAGTTCAAATGAAGAAGTTACGCTGAAAACAGTAAGATGTCCGAACTTGTGTCCTGACGTTGAAGTTCAGACACAAGTCGGTTTGAAAACAGAAGGGAAATTCAGTGTGTCCGAACATCGAAGTTTGGACTGACGTTTGGACGTTTTTCGGAAAAAGTTACGTGGTAAAGTCTGAGCTTTGAAGACAGGAAACTGGGGTGTGTGCGAACATCGAAGTTCGGACCGAAGTTCGGACACGCCCCGAAGTTGAAAATACAGAAGCGCAAAGCACGCTGTCCGAACTTCAAAGTTAGGACGGAAGTTCTGACAGCGCAAAAACTGTAATTTCCAGAAGACGAACGGAGCAGAAAACAATGCAAAAACACCACCACAATTGCCAAACTGGTACACACACCAAATCACAGAAAAATACAGAGAACCATGGGGTTTTAGCCATCCGAAAACGCAGCAAAAACGCAAAGGGAATCACGCACAAAATCAGAGAACAAATCTTGCAATATCCCTATGGCTGAACTTCCAGACCGAATCAAGCAACCACCTACCTCGTTTAATCTACGTAGACACCGACATCTGTAGCAGTAGACGAAGCCCAAACAATTCCACCAACCAGACACAGATTCACCACCACTGAACCACACAATTGACATTCCAAAATCAGGTAACGACAAGGGAAACCTAAGTCATTGAACTCTCAAAATCTGCAACACAAACCTGAATTGAGAGTGCAGAAAATCCCACAATTTGAACAACCTACAATCCGCGCAACCCGCAACTCAACAACAGCCTAGTAGTCTCTGAATTCAGCAACCACAGCCTCTCAAAAATATGAAAACAAAAAGGAAGAAGACACTACACCGAAACAACAACCTGAGAAATCCGAACCTGACTTGCGAAGAAGGGACACAACAGTAACAAGGGTCTTTGATCTGATCACAACAGCAGTATACAATTCTCACAGAGGAAGAAATTGAGAGAGAGAAGGAGAAGAGAAAATTGTCGCTCAGCACCACCATGGAGAACGGTCTTCAATTTGTAGAAAAGACAAACTAACGTGAATAAAATTGATCGGAGAATAGAAAGTGAAATAAAGAAGTGATTTAAATAAGGTTTCCTTTCCTTATTTAATAAATCAATTACCTTAATTATTTTGATAGCAAAGGACCTCCTCGCCCTTAACATTTAAAAGAACGCCGACCAAGTCCCACTGACATAAGTAATGTAGTCCATTTTAGATAACAACAACATAAACCGGACATAATATAATGTTGTATTATCGGGTTATAACAAAGCAACCGAAAAACCGATAGTGTACGGTATGGTTTTCTTGTAGCATGCTTGCTAACGAGGTGTCCCTCGGCTTGTGTGCTATTTGTTTATGTGTGCCGACTAAACAAGATTAAACATGTAACCTGAATATTATGTTTGTTGTGTGATTGTGATGCACTAACACAACTTACCTTGAGAACTTACTAACAATGTTTAGTAAAGAATTGTGTGAGAATAGGAAGCATTTCCAAATATTGGTTTTCTTAGTAACCAAAAGAGGTTAACTAACAAACCTTGACTTTGAGACTTCTACTAATTAGACTTGGGGGGAGTGAGGAATCCGGAATGGTACCGGCACATGTGTATTGGGGGAGGTTGGTATCCTTATCAGGTTCCGACTTCCAAATATGACTTGTCTTCGGACTCGTCGCCTAGAGTCGACATATAGACTCGACCTCCTCGGACTTCTTGTTTTAGGAGGGAGACATACTGAGATGGTGTGGTGGGATCTACCTAAATCCCAACCAATTCTAACAAATATTGTTTATGTAAACCAATGGAGTTGATAACTCATTGGTTAGGGTTACTTGACCCGAAAAGATATACAATGAATTAAGGAATAACCATTCTAATTAAAGAACGATTAACTTAATTGAGATAAGAACTGAGATAAGGTTTGAGATAAAGTACAACCTATTCTATTTAAAGAACGGTTGGTACGTAAGACTAAGGTTAGATAAGAATGGACTGAGATTAAGAGGAATAAAAACTTAAGGAGTTAAATGATTAACTCACTAATTAAGGGAACACTTTTAAGTCGTTCTTTATGTGTGAAGCATGTGTGTTCATATGTGGCTTGTTGTTTATTACACTTATTATTATGTTGTGTATCTAATCAATCTCCATGCTACCGACTCGTCGTAGTCCCGCTAGCTTGGGGGCTATAAGAGAATCATACCAGCAAAGGTGCTGACCCCCTCGGGGGCTACTGTTTTTTTTTTGTAGGTGACTAACAGAAGGAGACCGTCCGAGAGTAAGATGGGTTAGACGTATTACGGGTTTTGAAATACCCCAAACCTAGTTATGTTGTTTAAACACTAAAATATGGTATATTAAGACTAAAAAGAGTCTTAGAAACATTAGTAAACAATTTAAACCATAGAAAACACAAACAAAGCCTTAAGGTCAATAAAAGCCAAAATGTGCTCTAAGCTTGGGATAAGCTTGGTTAAGACCTAATGAACTTACCAAGACCTCATTTGTATACTAATGAACATATTAAACCAATTACCAAAGAAAACCAAGCTTGAAAACAAGTTAAAACATAAAATGTGCTTTAAGGTCTTAACACGTTTTTGAAAAATTGTCTTGTAAATGAGTTTTGAATGGCTAAATGTCCATCATTACTCTTTAATTAATATTTTTACTACTTAGTATCACATTTGGAAGTCTATATCAATGGGAAATCAAAAATTTCACATCTATGTGCCTTGTTTAGTGAATAGTAACAAAATAAGCAAGTTTATAACATAAGTTTATAAGTAAGTTAAATGGTCAACAAAGACTAAAACACCCCTAGATGACTAATGGGGGCCGGTTTTTATGAGGTGAGTCACCACCTTGTAAGTTAACAAAACAAATAATAAATGATAAAGCAAGTTACTATTTGCTTTACTACTTAATATCTCTTAAAAGTGAACTTATCTTTACTTCTCATTTCCCTCTTCATTTCCCACGGTTCCAAGCTCTCTTCTACCTCCTTCTTGCTCTCCATTCACGGTTTTGCAATAGTACCACCACCATTCTTCATCTGCAACCTCTTATATCTCCTAGCTCACTTTGCCAAATCAAAAACAAGACCACCATTCTCTTAGTCTCATCAAGCTCTTCATTCCTATCTTCTCAAAATCCTAAGAGCTCCATTTCAGTGCCAAGAGGAATCACCATGGGAGGAGCTTGAGCTCATCTTGTCACATATTGTTGTTCTCCTTTGCTTCTAGGTAAGGAAACTCAAAGAAAAATAACATTTCCTTCATGTTTGTGTGTTGTCTGAAAATCACCATTGATGGTGTCCTTACCTTGCTTGTTTTAGCTTCATTTGAATCTTCTAAGGGCTTGGTGGAGTCCTCTCTTGCTACATATCCAAACTCTCTTTGATATCCAAGGTAAAAATCATCTAAATATTCTAAGGCAATCTATGTATTTAGGGTTTACAATGAGATGAAGCATAAAGCTTGTATACTCATTGCATTATTTGTATATTGTTTAGAAGTTGACAAGAAATCAAACACCCTTACCGATTTTTAAACAAGGAAACAAGAAAGAAGTTTGTGAGGAAAAGAGGTAAATATGCTAACCTAATGTATTTAAAGTCTTAGGAGAAATGAGCTTGTATTGCTTATGAGAATGATTTAAGGAGCCAATGGTGAATGACCTAGAAAAATGCTCTCAAGGGCTTAGTAAAAGGCATATGTATTGTTGAGTGTATTTGCAGGTCAAAGGCAATATAATGTGGGAAATTCAGTGTTTATGATTTATGCATCTTAAGGGCCTAAGAGCCAAGCAATTTAAATTATGCACTATATTGTGATGTAGTGCTAAATGAGTGAAGTTTTGTGTATAAGAATGTGCTTGATGGATTTTAGTGTTCTTGGATGTTTAATAGTGAAACAATGTGTTTTGGCTTAGCAATGTTCTAAGAGAGTTCATGTCAAAATTTAGGTAGCATACAAGAAGTTCTAAGTGTTTAAATGAGTTTTGGTAAGTTAGGAAGAATTTAGAATGGTTAAGTGTTCAACTAGTGAAAGGAACATGCATTATGGTGTTTTAAGGTGTAAAAGGGACTTAGGCAATGTTCTAGAGGATTAGAATGCAAATGAGTGTTTTGGGATACTTCAAGATCATGGTGAGATTGTGTTTAGGACTTGTGCAATGTTGGTGAATAAGGGAGAAGTAATGATGCTTGGGAGATGATGTAGTAGTGGTGAGGAAACATTATTGGCATAGTGGTTTTCATAGGTATGAAACACCACTTAGAAACCTAAGGAGAAAACATTATAAGTGTTAGGAATTTTGGTAAGAAATGAGTAAGTCTATAAGGAGAAAGAAATGAGTTTTATGTGTTGTTGTGAGAATAAGTGTGCCAAATGGTGTTGGAAAACATTAGAAGGCTTGAGGAAAAGTTTAGTGAAGATTTGACAATGTTTGGGCAAGTTCTGGTGGCGTCCGACCCAGGGGTCCGATCCTAGTTTGGGTCGGACGCCTCTGTTAGACGCCAGTAAGTGGTTCTGGAACGGCCCGACCCAGAGGACTTGGGTCGGACATGGGTCGGACGGGTGAGTTTAAAAGACGGTAAAATTTCTGGAATGGTCCGACCCAGAGGACTTGGGTCGGACATGGGTCGGACAAGTAAATTTTTCAAAACCGAAAATTACTAGAAGGGTCCGACCAAGTTGGTTGGGTCGGACGGTGGGTCGGACTGACCAAAACTTAACAAAAAAAAAACATAAGAGTATGGCTTAAGTAATAAACGCTAGGGGGTATGATGTAGATAATCAAGGATAAGTTGGGGCATTAAAACATGTCATATAATCCTGTTAAACATTTAGTAAATTTGAAGTTAAGTAAGTAATTAACCGACATTCTTAAACATGTATGGAGTGACCTACGGTGGAAATCAATCGAAGCAAGGACCAAGGTATGGTTTCTTGCAGTCTGTTGCCTACCGGTTTACACCGGCTTGTGTGTTGTTTGTTTTTCTGTGTGTTTACAACCTTGTAAGACTTAAGTCATGTAATGAGTTTACCGTTGTTAAATATTATTGTATCGTTAAGTGTGACTCCATTCTCTTGTGTGTGTCTAACAAGACTTAACCACTTGTATGTGATTGATTGTTGAGTTCGATGTTGAACTACTAACAAGTGCTAACGGGGGAAGTGAGGAGTCCGGTCTGTTCCGGCCACGCGTGTGAGTATGGGAGTCGATGTTATAACCGGTTCGATTCTCTTTGTATGTTATGGTTGTTTTCCAATTTGGTTTCCAACCTTCCCTTCAGCTTAACCAAGGCTATTTACTGACTCACGTCGGGCCACATGGGCATACTATGTGTTGTTTCGGTGTGCTTGGATCACTATATCCGAGGCACCTTGTGTTAAGTTATCCGTTCACTCTAACAGGACAGTAACGAGTTATGTAACGAGCTTAGCATGAGTATGGCAACATTCTCTAGGCTCTCCATGGGAACTAATTGTACTGGTTCACTTCCTAAAAGGAATTTTTCTTGTATGTTATGTGTGATGTTGTGTACAATACTCATGTTATGATATATGTATATGTTGTATCTTTTAAAAAGAATGCCATGTCATCATGACAATTAGTTGCGCGTATCCCGGTAGCCGATGGGCTGCGCGTTAACCATACCAGCCAAGGGTTCTGACCCCTTGGGGGCTCCATATTTCTTTTACTGCAGGATGAGGATCGAGGAAGCGGAATGGCTATAAATCCTAGGTTGCATGATTACTTTGATTATTTTTGGATGTTAAGCCCGGGATGCGCCTGTGCTCCCTTGGCGATATATTTTGGGTACCATTGTAGTACAGTGACGGCCGTTGTCAGTTTGATGTACAGTTACGTTTATGGATGTAGCAACAAACTCGGTATTATGTTTATGTATTAATGGTTACTAGTTCTATGCTCGGGAGTCTGATTATCAGACCTGTACACTTGTATTTGTTCTGCCTTGTTGACCACGTGGGTGGTTAACGGCGTTGTAGCACCAAATCGTCTAGTTATTATTTAGTTGTTTAATTCCGCTGTGATTACAAGTATTGTTAAGTGTGTAGTAGGGGTGTTACAAAAGTGGTATCAGAGCGAAGTATCGCTCTGATGGCTAGAATACCGAGCTTAAGGATATACCGAGTTAGGAAATCTAACCATAGTTACCTAAGTAGCAGTTACGAGAAGGTTAACCACTAACTAAGTGTGGAAATACCTTATTGTCGGGAATGTTACAACCGTTGGACCGATAAGTGTGCAAGCACAGTGCTAATAAATGTTCATGTGAATTCAGATGTTAGGTAGACCACGAGGTCGAGGCCGCAGGCGCGGCATTGGTGATATTGGGAACCAGGGGAGAACCCTACGGCACAGGTCATGGCCGACGCTGTTGCGGCCACCATAGCCCAGATGGTCCCACAGTTATTAGCTGCGATGCAGTAGCAGCAGCAGCAAGGCGGTGAGGGTCAACAAGGGCCACAACCGCAACCACAGCCGCGCGAGACCAACTGGGTCAAGGCGTTGGCGGATTTGAGACCCCCGTCTTTCAGTGGGGAGACCAACCCTAGTAAGCTGGAGGCGTACATCTCCGAGATGGAGACCGCCTTCGAGACCTTGGATGTTCCTGCCGGTGTCAAGGTCCGACTAGTCGCTTACTATCTGAAGGGATCGGCTCAGACTTGGTGGAAGCTGGTAAGGGAGGGAAGAGTTGGTGATCCTACCTTCCAGTGGAGGGAGTACACGGCCCTACTACTGCGATCCACGTACTACCCGATTCATGTTCAGGAGGCCAAGCGCCTAGAGCTTGACAGTTTGAGACAAGGAGATAAGATGACAGTTGATGAGTACTACACTGCTTTCATCAGACTCATCCATCTGCTACCGATCTGGGCTACTCCGACCGGATTTTAGTGAACCGTTTTTACAACGGATTGAGCTACCGCCTACGCTACGGTATGGGGCCGAGCGGGTATACTACCTTGCAGTAATGAACTACTGTATGAAGTGAATGAGTATGTATAGTGTGTTAATGTGAATGTGAGTTTGTTTAGCGGGGCATAACTAACACCCTAAAGGTTCGTATTTCGAACAACTTTCCAATCCTCTAGTTAGAGGTTACTCATATACTTCCACTAATATTTATCGTGTGGATTAAATCAATTTGGTTATCTAACCGTTATCGGGTTTACTATTTTCCCATACAATTCTCTCACGTTCTAGTGAGTTCGTAGGTTTAGATTATCGTTCTTGGTTCGATAGTTTTAGTGTGGTCCCACATTATGTTTTTCGCACTTGGCTCATCCTATGAGTCACTACACAAACAAGACCCTACTATGCGTCGCACTACAACACACATTCGTATACAAGCAATCCATTCACAATCCACATTTCATGAATTATACAAACTTCAGTTTAGTCAACAAACCAATCACAAGCATTACATTACAAACACAAGAGGGTACACACAATCCGATTCGCGCATTTATCTTGTTAGGTGATCACACAGTCAAACAAGCACACAAATCAGGGTAACCAAGTTAGGATACAGAGCATGAGAAAATCATACCTTTCACCGGGGTTAACTTTGCTAGGTGTTCTTGCGTTCCTCGGTTCACACTCGTTCCTTATGTCTTAATCTTGAATCACTATTTACATGTCAAATGATTCAATTAACATTTAAACACTATGGTAGGTGCATAACTGCTACTCCCGTACTTACCCCGTTATCCCGTTGTTTCGGTTTAACTTAGTGTACTTAAACTCACAACTTACTCACTCACTTCCAACACTTGTTTATACTTGTTAGGACCTTTTAAGTTACTAACAACTCCTAAACATCATCTAAAACCAATACCATTCAATCCCCCATGTTTAGAACCCTTAAAAACACTCTCTGTTAAATTCTGGGGGTGGTCCGGGACTTGGTCCCTACCTCTACTCCCGGACCAATGCATTATCAAACTCTTGGGTGGAATTCCTACACTGGTCCAGGACCTTGTCCCTATCTCAAGTCCCGGACCAAGCATGTACTTCACTCTCGGTATGATTTAAATGGGTGGTCCGGGACCTTGTCCATCCCTCAAGTCCCGGACCAAGTGCAGGGTGAACTCTCAGCTACATTTTAATGGGTGGTCCGGGACTTTGTCCAAGGACCAAGTCCCGGACCCTGCTAAAACCTACTACAAGGGTGATTTTTCACCCCCTAATCAACCCTTAAACACCCACAAACTTTCCCTAATCTTTCCACAAGTTTCTACATAATTAATCACCCTAAAACACTCCTTAAACCACCTCAAATCCTTGGTTAAATCCTCACTCCAATTCTTGTTCAAATTCAACAAACTTTCATTCTTACATTTTGCATTTTGCACTCTTATGCATTTCTAACTTCTTCTTGCTTGTTTTACCCCTTACCAACCTTACCATATCACTCAATGACAATACCAATTCATTCCTAGTTATACACCTTTCTAAAATCCAAGTCAAACTCTCATTTCCACTATTATAACACTAACTCATTTCTCTTGCTTTTCCAAAGCATTTCAATACCTTTTTGCTACAGATTTTAACCCTTCTCTTCCTAGTTCTCCAAATTCCATTTCAAGGCTATCACTCAACTCTAAACAACACTACAAACACCTAGGTTCTCCAATTCACTAGGTCACCTTAAAACACTTGTTTTTCTACCAAAATTTTGCCATAGCTTCCCCGTAAACCTAACATGACCACATTCTTCTATTCTCATCAAGTTCAATCCTAATCAAGCCACACCCTTACAAGGGTCCTACCAGCACTCAATATCAATCCAAAATTTACCAAATCACAATAAGCTCCAAAGTCTTAACAAACTACAATATAACAACAACTAAAATCACTTGGCTTCAAAGCCCTTAATTTCCACAAAATTTCACAAACTTCCTCCTATCACATTCAAACACATTTTCCTCACAAATTTGGGTTCATTCATTAAATTACCCTTCCCATATTCTACAGCAATTAAGATAGGCATTAAGGTGAGTTTCTTACCTTAAGCTCACAAATCCTCTTTTGATTCTCCTCTTGTTCCTCCTCTTCTCAAATGCGGTCAAGTGGGAATGGAGTTTCCAAACTCCATCCCAACATTCAAGAAACACAAAATACATTCAATTAGTTATCTAAACCCTTAAGAAACTCTAAATCAATTTAAGGCTTAAACACAAGGTTAGGGTTTACCGTTTGGGAGCCTTTTAAGAGTGATTTTCACCCTTGAATCAAGAAGGGAATTACTCCAACATTGGAGGGTTGAAACAAGGATCCTAAGCAAGATTAAAACAAGGTAAGAGAGAGAGAGGGCAAAATCGGCCATACTTAAGAGTTGGAGAAAAGTGAGGTCTTTCATGGAGATTTTTACCTTGTTTGAAAGAGGAGACTCCAATGTACAAGATGATGTGATTTTCTCTTCAAATGGGGAAAACCCATGGAGATGAAACTCATCCTTTTGAAATTCCGAAAAGAGAGAAAGGTAGAGGAGGATGAGGAGAATTCAAATATGTAATTTGTTTTGCATTTGAAGCTTGGAGTTGGCTAGAGCATGGAGAGAAAGAGGGAGTAGCCATGGGAGGAGCTCAAAACCGTCCAAACCAGAGAGAGGGAGGAGAAAATCGGCGGGAGGAAGAAGAGAGGAAGAGAGGAAGAGAGGGGGGGAAAAGAATAAAGGAGGAGAGAGAGAAAAAAGGGGTACTTGTACCCTTTTTACTTTTTACTCTTTGACTTAATTAATTAGCTAACTAGTCATGTGTGAGGGGGCTGTCCACATTAATAAAACCGGCCCACTATTATAATACAAGCTGGAGCATTTTTCATCTTTTACAGAAAACGCTCGTTATTTTACCCGCTTTAGCACTATTCACTAACCGGGCCCGTTTTCTGGAATTTTCTCGTTTCTTTAATTTTAATGGTTATTATACTCCCATTAATGTTTATTTATAGTTATTTAATGAACTATAATTTTCACAGGTTCATTTGACCACTCAAAGTCACGTTTTGGGGTTTTTTCGAAAAACGTGCGCTAAAGCTTTATTAGCGTTTTATTATATATTTGGATCCGTTTTCTTCTGGAATTGTTCCCATATATTATTTATGCATTATTAAGCCTTTTAAATTCGTTTAATACCCTCATCAAGGTTGTATTCCTCTTAGGGTCACTTAACGCTCAATTTAGCGTTTTTCGCTTTTTAAGCGTTTTCTTGTTTCTTTTGGATTTATTCCTCCTACCCCAAATTGTTAGGCACTAATGGGCCCTCAATATCGTATTAGAGTAATTTAATCACCCTAATTAAGTCTGGGCTATTTCAATCTACCCCCCGTAAAGAACTTTGTCCATAAACTTAGTGAGTCTAAAATTGTTAGTCACCAAGGTGCTCAATACTAAGGTTATACTCTCTCTATAACCGGTCAGACTCCAATGACTGACTGATGCAAACACATATTCACACAACATGTCAAGCATGTATAGCACCCAAAATATCTTTTTCCCAAATCTCTCAATGGGGGTGCATCCGTAGACAATTAGGCACTAAGTCCTCCCCCAAATTGAGTGATCCCTCAGGTACTGGTCACGTTTGAACACTTACGCTGTCTGGTTCACGGCCTTCATGACATTGGGCACTTACTCTTTCTGGCTCTACGGTCCTTTGGTTATGATAAAAATCATTTGCAACTCTAGAGAATCCTCAGGCTCCAAAGTGGGTACTCTTCCCTGACCGAACTACTCATATCCGGCGGCCCTTGGACAAATACAAAACACACACTACAAGCGTCCTACAGGTCACTTAGTACCCTTGCCCGTCCGTTGTAGTGGTTTCAAAACTATTTAACACCTCCACCGACTCACTACTGGCTTCACCTCCATGATTCAACCGGATACCCGTGCCTAGCCATTAAAGATCCACTAGCGCCCGTGGAAGTGGTTTCAAAACCAATCCTCATTCTCAAGTTTGAAGAAATTCATTTGCAAAAATCATTTTGGAAATTCATTTTGAAAATTTCAATGCAACTCCAAGTTCCAATTTATGTTAGTTTCACCTATTACTAATGTGATTACTTGTGGCCACTTATACAGAGCTTCAGGAGTCATTCCGCCCCAATGTGATCAGCATTGGTGTAAAACTATCCATCCACCCCACTTTGGTGTTCGGTTTCCCATGATCGCTAGCAAATCAAGTTTCACCTCCCACCTCAATTCACACAATCAAATAGTCAAACATTAACCCATTTTCTATCTTCTTAATCTTTCTAGTCATAATCATACAACCATAAATTTACCAATTTCTAAGATCCGTTTATTCATTACAACTCATCTCATCAATTGTTACTCAATCATATCCTCAACTACTATACCCAAGGATTTCAAAAGTTGGTCTCTAATTAGTTTTCCTATACTCAAATTGTGCACAAGTAAAATCAATTTCTATCCTCAATCATTTATAATAAAATCAAATCAACTCAAGTCACCTAGGAGACTCAATTCCCACTAGGTTCAACATCGGTTTCATACCGATTTATACTCCTCAAATTTCCCAACATGCTCATCAAACTCCTCAAGCAAACTCATTTCCCAAATTATTACCAATCGGGGTTCTCATTCCCCATGGAGTTTCTCTACTCCATTCACCTCAATTCTCTCACAATCAATACTTCTTTCCACCTCAAGTCTCACAATCAACCACAATTACAATATGAATGGTATACACATTTTTATGTAGCATAAGTACCAATCATCACAACAAATTCTTTTGCGCTATGCGCATTGTAGTTTACGCACCATCACGTAAAACATAAATTTCACGGTTTTCTCCCTACCCCCCTTAAAAAGGGATTACGCCTACGTAATCTACTATGTGGCAACATTGGAGATATGTCAAAGGCATTCCGCCGTCATGGAGTGGTTCAACTTTCATGCGGTCTATTATACAATGGTCTTTGGTCAAAGGGTCTTAACCATATTGTTGGTTAGTCCCTGCACCAAGAATTCTCAGCGGAGTTTATTTAAATCTTAACCGGGTTTGGTTCTAGCCTTAGAGGCTTCAAGGCATTGATAATTATCTATTCATTCACCAGGTGCATTAAACCTTGGAATTTGGGCCCACTAGCTTCTGCTGCACGACCCTGATAACCTAGGGTTTATTTACCCTTCTCGTTATCCTTAATGTGTTATACAATGTCCTTTTATCCCTTTTTGTCTTGGGAATAAGGTTTATTACTCAAGCGTGGTATTCGTTTAGCGTACGTGAATTCAATGAGCTTCGAATTCTCTATCCGGCTCTTTGGGAATCTATGTACATACTGTTGTATATTTTTGTGGTTATTCACTTGATTCCTCCGACTTATTGTCGGTTGAGGTTAAGCCACTACTCAATTGTAGTGCTCCTCTATTGTCAGTAGCTTCTGAATTATGACTTTGCATTTTCTATGCTTCGGTCCTTATGACTTCGAATGTTTCCTTCTACCCTTTTCCACAATTGTCATCTTCCCAACTTCCTAGCTATCCCACACGATCATTACCGCACAAGTGCAATTCCAAAACACTCAGTCCTACAGAGTGCAGAGGCGTAAACCCCTGAGCAGTAAATCTCTTGTGAGATTGCAATAGGAATGAATATTGTTTCCTTGTTACTCGGTCCGTCTACCATCTTTATTCATCAACTCCATATCATTGTATTGGTCGCTTGCTGCGCACCATGTTCATATTTGTTTACAACTTTGGTTTCCATAGCATCCGCTATTTCATTAGCTTCAGCTCATGCATTTCCACCATTTATACCATATTTCCAAGCTCCTTGAGTGTTACATACTTATACTTCACGTTATGCGCATACTATCTTCTCTTAACCAATTACTCCCTGGTTTCGAATAATTGTTGTGTCAGCTCATTTTCTTATTGCTTGGCAATAATGGTGTGCTCAAGCTTCACTACTTTAGTAGTCCTGAAAGGGATATATTTTCAAACTTTTATTGATGGTATCCTCTTCTTTGGGATCCGTGTGTTCACCGCTCTTGTGGTACCACCTTAACGAGGGGTATCTTTACTCGTTAGTTGTCAAACTATTTACCGGTGTCGTTCTTGGCAACTCTTCCTATGATTCACAATGGTTTTGCAACCGTTGAATTTGTATTGTAATGGGTTCCTGGCGTACTAGCCCTATTGCCTAGGGCTCTGCTAATCTTAGGCTGTTCACAAGCATTGTTTCTCCGTATACCATCAAATGGTTTGGAGGTAACACTGGGCTCCATGATAAGGATCACATCACGCTTCCGTCTGTTGGATGCCCCTTTTATGTTTTTTGGTGTTGGTCGGTAACATTTACAAATTTTGGGTATTCCCTAGGAAGTGGAATCCCTTCGGTGTTCTAACCGATTGTTCATTATAGCTTTGGTGCTCTTATTGCGATACTTCGCTCAACTTTGTTGACTTGATACCCTTTATGGATTGCTCCTGGGTGTTGTTGGTTATGCCGTTACATCCGGCTAACATTTGAGTATGTTCTGTCTCCTCCGTATTATGGTTGTGGATTATAAGTTGTCCCGTTTAGGGTTGCAACGTCTCCCGTTCTTAGGGTAGACTATGGGTATTTCTCTTATGTTTTCAACCAGTTTGGTATATCCTTCGGTGGTGAACGGTATCCTCCGGTACCTTAGATGATCACTCTGGGTATTTTATCCCGTTCATCGAATGTCGATGTGTTCTTATCAGGCATTTGCCTCATTATTTTTAGACCGGGTATCCATTCCGGCTGTTTCGTGCTTTTGTTTCCAGTTCTTGAGACATATCCAATGTCTTTAGTCAATTACGAGTGTTTCTCGCACTTTTAACTGTCATTTATCCTCCTGAGGTGTGTTCTTGACCCCTTTAGCTTGTAAGCTCATCTGGGTTCCTTCGATTATTCTAGGTATCCGACTGTTCGGTTTGAATTTACCTTTGGTCCGTAGAACGGAGTTGACTACTTCCCGTGTTTCGTACACCACATGTATACATACGTGGGGTACCATATTGGTACATTACCACTTACCTGACTAACTCACAAAAGGGTCTGTCAGGCTGCAAGCTCCTTCGGAGTGCGGTCGTCCAACATCCCGTAATTGGGTACACTCGTAGTGCTCGTCACACGCCTAGGTGAAGTATATTATTGTCAACTCCTCTTGTATCATTCTATGATACTCACCGTGGTTCTTTTGGTTTGGTTTTTAAAAATTTGAGGTTTAAAAAGAAAAGGTTGGTTTTTGAAAGAAAGGTTTTATGTTTGAAATAAAATCCTGGGTTTTGGAAAGAAATCTTCATAGCGTTGCCATGTTTGAGGTCTTGACCAAGCCTAGCTTCCTGCTGACTAGTATGTTCATTAATATAATGGTCAGGCCATTAGGCCTTTCCAAGGCTTTGTTGTTTCAGAAGTTCTTAGGATTCAGGAACCTATAACTGCTTCCATCCATCTGCTGGTGCTTTAGTAAGCACGTGTTGGTTGTCTAAAGTCTTCCTAGTTGTCTTGTTGTTGCTGCACTTGCCTTGGCAAGTGCGCGGGTATGTCGGTTTTTAGGTTAACAAACACCGGTTACGGCGTTGTTTCCATTCAAATTTGGTGATTTTGTTAGATCTTCCATTGCTCTTTTGATCCTAGTGATCAATCTCCTGAGTAGTCACTTAGTGTTCTTGACAAGGCTGTCAATATTCCGGGTACTTCCCGATCCTTGTGGTACTCCATGTACCTTACTTAGTTGCTCGTTCCCACATCTTTGTGGTGGTTACCGAGGTTTGACTCATCTATAGGAACTACGTCGTAGTCCTATTGGCATTGTAGGTTTGGAGTTATCCATCCTTGACTAAGTCCTTAGTCGGTTTGTATACCATAATGGTATTTTTAAGCGTTTGCAGTCCGTAGACTCTCTTGCCTCGGGTTTGTTACTCCACCTTTTCTGCTCACTGTGTAGCTATGCTTCCCTTCTTGTTGGCTGCGCATGGTTCTCGCGACTGCGAAGCATGTCGCCCCATGGTGCCGCAAATTTAAGTATCCTCTGGTTAGGATCTTCAATCTTCTGCAGTTTTGTACGGTTATTGTCGTCGAAACGGGAACCATCTTTGGGATGCCTAGTTCTTGGAATCTCCCGTATGACAAGTTCTTTCTCTTTACAAGGTTTATTTTACAACAGCCAGATCGGGTTTCCCGAGTGTGAGAAATATTTCCATCTCTTTGGCGTTCCTTCCCCAACTTTAAAACGGGGGTTGCGGTGGGCGGGATTGGTTATGTAGGTATCCAGATCACACTGGAAGTTCCAAACTAGCGTACCTCACACGCTTACACTCAACCCTTAGCCTTAAGTCTCTAATACCAAACTCGGTATTTTCCTAAACTCGGTATTTAGACCATCAGAGCGATACTTCGCTCTAATACCACTTTTTGTAACACCCCAACCGGTAATCACACCATTATCCTCTAACCCGTCTCAAATATCAACAACAACGCAACGGTAATTCAAACTACAAGCGGGGGTGATACAATGCCGCTAGTCACCCACGTGACTAGCTAGGCCAAATCCAAACTCAAATACAACAACAATTACAATATCGGTCTGATGGGTCTTATACCGAGTACACTATACAAAAGATGCTTCCTTTACTTAATCAATTCTCAAACTAAATACAACTTCAAAACCATTATATACATTACAATCTCAATCAGTTTAATACCGAGTATCTACAATTCCCAAGTTAAACATTGACCTTCCGGTCTTACAAATCCTCAATACAACAAATACAATTATTACTAACTACCCATGCTTATTCACAACCCCGTCCTACTCTCGAACGGTGGCCGGCTTCATCGTACATGGAAAATAAAAACATCGCCCCAAGGGGCTCAGCTTACGCTGCATATGACTTCCGCATACCCCGCGTACTAGCGAGGGTACACCGACTAATTGGTCGAGAGCATGCGGTTCATTTTATCACAAACAACATGCATACAACATACATTATATATGTACATTCACAATCAAGTTCAACATTGAACACAAACACTAACACACACATCAAGGGGTTAAGTTATTATGTTCTTTAATTAGGCTTGAGGGTTTCTACCTCACTATGCCTTACTCAATTACTCATGTCATACCCACTCTCTTGGGTACTCTTACTCACAATCTCGCATGGTCTACAATGCTCAACTTAATTCACAAGTCCTCAGTTCACAACTCAATTCTCAATACTCCCATACTCAATACTCAAGTAGTATGTTAAGTCATTCTCATGACCTCCGGGCAGGGTCATACACACGACCCACCACCGGGCTCAAATACAAGGGGGCTATATAGTTAGCCCCTCAAATTCTCAAATGTCCGTTTCACTACAGGACTACTCAAATTCCCAAAACTCCACTCTCGGAGTCAATTCACAATCTCAAGGATTAGCCTAGAAGTGTCTCTCTCGATATCATCTAATGGCTTGGGGAATTCCTCAATGTCTAGTATTCTAAGATTTAAGATTTAAGGTTTCAACCAACTTATTGAATACTCTCATGTTTGGGACATTGCTCATGTTAGTCGGTTCCTCTCATTGTGGTTCGACTATATTTCTAAGGGGTTTGGTGGTCCCTTACCAAGCTTTGCTTTACTCAAGGTTCGTATTTCGAACAACTTTCCAATCCTCTAGTTAGAGCTTACTCATATACTTCCACTAATATTTATCGTGTGGATTAAATCAATTTGGTTATCTAACCGTTATTAGGAGTTTACTAGTTTCCCGTACAATTTTCTCACATTCTAGTGAGTTCGTAGGTTTAGATTATCATTTCTTGGTTCGATAGTTTTAGTGTGTTCCCTCATTATGTTATTTCGCACTTGGCTCATCCTATGAGTCACTACATAAACAAGACCCTACTATGGGTCGCACTACAACACACATTCACATTCAAGCAATCCATTCACAATCCACATTTCATGAATTATACAAACTTCAGTTTAGTCAACAAACCAATCACAAGCATTACATTACAAACACAAGAGGGTACACACAATACGATTCATGCATTTATCTTGTTAGGTGATCACATAGTCAAACAAGCACATAAATCGGGGTAACCAAGTTAGGATACTGAGCATGAGGAAATCATACCTTTCACCGGGGTTAACTTTGCTAGGTGTTCTTGCGTTCCTCGGTTCACACTCGTTCCTTATGTCTTACTCTTGAATCACTATTTACATGTCAAATGATTCAATTAACATTTAAACACTACGGTAGGTGCATAACTGCTACTCCCGTACTTACCCCGTTATCCCGTTGTTTCAGTTTAACTTAGTGTACTTAAACTCAAACTTACTCACTCACTTCCAACACTTCTTTATACTTCTTAGGACCTTTAAAGGTCACCTAACAACTCCTAAACATCATCTAAAACCAATACCATTCAATCCCCCATGTTTAGAACCCTTAAAAACACTCTCTGTTAAATTCTGGGGGTGGTCCGGGACTTGGTCCCTTCCTCTAGTCCCGGACCAATGCATTGTCAAACTCTCGGGTGGAATTCCTACACTGGTCCGGGACCTTGTCCCTATCTCAAGTCCCGGACCAAGCATGTACTTCACTCTCGGTATGATTTTAATGGGTGGTCCGGGACCTTGTCCATCCCTCAAATCCCGGACCAAGTGCAGGGTGAACTCTCGGCTACATTTTAATGGGTGGTCCGGGACTTTGTCCAAGGACCAAGTCTTGGACCCTGCTAAAACCTGCTACAAGGGTGATTTTTCACCCCCTAATCAACCTTTAAACCACCTTCAAACTTTCCCTAATCTTTCCACAAGTTTTCTACATAATTAATCACCCTAAAACACTCCTTAAACCACCTCAAATCCTTGGTTAAATCCTCACTCCAATTCTTATTCAAATTCAACAAACTTTCATTCTTACATTTTGCATTTTGCACTCTTATGCATTTCTAACTTCTCTTGCTTGTTTTACCCCTTACCAACCTTACCAATATCACTCAATGACCATACCAATTCATTCCTAGTATACACCTTTCTAAAATCCAAGTCCAACTCTCATTTCACTATTATAACACTAACTCATTTCTCTTGCTTTTCCAAAGCATTTCAATACCTTTTTGCTACAGATTTTAACCCTTCTCTTCCTAGTTCTCCAAATTCCATTTCAAGGCTATCACTCAACTCTAAACAACACTACAAACACCTAGGTTCTCCAATTCACTAGGTCACCTTAAAACACTTGTTTTTCTACCAAAATTTTGCCATAGCTTCCCCGTAAACCTAACATGACCACATTCTATTTCTCATCAGTTCAATCCTAATCTAGCCACACCCTTACAAGGGTCCTACCAGCACTCAATATCAATCCAAAATTTACCAAATCACAATATAGCTCCAAAGTCTCAACAAACTACAATATAACAACAACTAAAATCACTTGGCTTCAAAGCCCTTAATTTCCATAAAATTTCACAAACTTCCTCCTATCACATTCAAACACATTTTCCTCACAAATTTGGGTTCATTCATTAAATTACCCTTCCCATATTCTACAGCAATTAAGATAGGCATTAAGGTGAGTTTTTTACCTTAAGCTCACAAATTCCTCTTTTGATTCTCCTCTTGTTCCTTCTCTTCTCAAATGCGGTCAAGTGGGAATGGAGTTTCCAAACTCCATCCCAACATTCAAGAAACAGAAAATACATTCAATTAGTTATCTAAACCCTTAAGAAACTCTAAATCAATTTAAGGCTTAAACATAAGGTTAGGGTTTACCTTTTGGGAGCCTTTTAAGAGGGATTTTCACCCTTGAATCAAGATGGGAATTACTCCACCATTGGAGGGTTGAAACAAGGCTCCAAAACAATAAGAAAAACAAGGTAAGAGAGAGAGGGCAAAATCGGCCATACTTAAGAGATGGAGAAAAGTGAGGTCTTTCATGGAGATTTTTACCTTGTTTGAAAGAGGAGACTCCAAGCTACAAGATGATGTGCTTTTCTCTTCAAATGGGGAAAACTCATGAGGATGAAACTCATCCTTTTGAAATCCCGAAAAGAGAGTAAGGTAGAGGAGGATGAGGAGAATTCAAATATGTAATTTGTTTTGCATTTGGAGCTTGGAGTTGGCTAGAGCATGGAGAGAAAGAGGGAGTAGCCATGGGAGGAGCTCAAAACCATCCAAACCAGAGAGAGGGAGGAGAAAATCAGTGGGAGGAAGAAGAGAGGAAGAGAGGAAATAGAGGGGAAAAAGAAATAAAGGAGCAGAGAGAGATAAAAGGGGCACTTGTACCCTTTTTACTTTTTGCTCTTTGACTTAATTAATTAGCTAACTAGTCATGTGTGAGGGGGCTGTCTACATTAATAAAACCGGCCCACTATTATAATACAAGCTGGAGCATTTTTCGTCTTTTACAGAAAACGCTCGTTATTTTACCTACTTTAGCACTATTCACTAACCGGGCCCGTTTTCCGGAATTTTCTCGTTTCTTTAATTTTAATGGTTATTATACTCCCATTAATGTTTATTTATAGTTATTTAATGAAATATAATTTTCACGGGTTCGTTTGACCACTCAAAGTCACATTTTCGGGTTTTCTCGAAAAACATGCGCTAAAGCTTTATTAGCGTTTTATTATTATTTGGATCCGTTTTCTTCGGGAATTGTTCCCATACTACCTCCGTCCCGTCATAAGTGTCCTGTTTGCTTTTTGGCATGTTTTTCCACCTCAATATTAAACATATAAGGTAAAATAATTTTATAAAACTAAATTTTGTATTATATAGTTTATCATGTAAGGAATCATATGTAAAACTTAATTTTCAAAATTAATTTATCTTATATGTTAAAAATTGAAGTCAAACAACATGTCCAAATAGTAAATAGGACAGTCAAGGTGGGACGGAGGGAGTATATTATTTAGGAATTATTAAGCCTTTTAAATTCGTTTAATACCCTCATCAAGGCCGTATTCCTCTTAGGGTCGCTTAACGCTCAATTTAACGTTTTTCGCTTTTTAAGCGTTTTCTTGTTTCTTTTGGTTTATTCCTCCTACCCAAAATTCGTTTGGCACTAATGGGCCCTCAATATCATATTAGAGTAATTTAATCACCCTAATTAAGTCCGGGGTATTTCACACTAGTACAAAAAGGGCCTATTTCGGCGATTGTAAAAGGTCTATTTCGGCGGTTCTAAAACCGCCGAAATGGAGACCACCGAAATAGGGATGAGACCCTATCGGCGGTTGTACAACCGCCGAGATAGAAACCTATGGTGGCGGTTCCTAGATACAACGCCGCCATAGGTGGTTGTTTTTTTTTGAAAAAAACACACCTATGGCGGCGGTTGTTAGCTAGGAACCGCCGCCATAGGTGGTTTTCAAAAAAAAAAACACACCTATGGCGGCGGTTCCTAGCTAACAACCGCCGCCATAGGTATTTTTTTAAAAATAAAAAAAATTAGCTGCATCGTCTCTTTCTCGGGAGCGCGAGATGCAACAGCTTTGCATCTCTGTAGAGGCACAACACAAGAGAATAAACAGTGGCACAGAGCATGTAAGCTTCTTGTTCGCCTTGCAAAATCACTGTGAGTGTGAAGAGATTGTAGTGGCGCAGACACTAGAGATAAGAGACCAAACACAAAAAGAGAATAAATAGGCGCAAAGCATGTATGTTTCTTGTTCTCCAAAAGAAAAAATATAAGTTTGAGATATTACCGGATCCAGAATGAACTACTTCAGCCCCGTTTTCAATCTAGTGAGTGAGATGCAGCGGTTTCAGTGATTTGTCACTACATAGGCGTAGACACAAGAAGAGAATGAAGAGATGCGTAGACAAAACAAAGAGAATGAAAGGCGCAGAGCAGTATGTAGCTTGTTCTCCAATGAGAAAAAGATAAGTTCGAGTATATTACCGGTTCTAGAATGAACTACTTTAACCCCGTTTTCAATCTGGTGAGCGAGATGCAGAGAGGAGCATTTAGCAAGTACATTCGCAGTTAGAGTTGCAAATTACCGTGAGAGGAGAGAGATGAAGAGCAGTTGCGATATAATATAATAAAGTCTATTTCGGCGGTTGTTAGCAAGGAACCACCAAATAGACTAAAATTTTCCCGCGGTCCGAATTTTTGAAAAAAAAACCCGGGAAAACAGGCTTCCGAAAATTTATGTCTAATAAAAGGCACCTATTTCGGCGGTTCCTAGCTAGGATCCGCCGAAATAGGCTGAAATTTTCCCGCGGTCCGAATTTTTTGAAAAAAAAAAACCGGGGAAAACAGGCTTCCGAAAATTTATGTCTAATAAAAGGCACCTATTTGGCGGTTCCTAGCTAGGAACCGCCGAAATAGGCTGAAATTTTCCCGCGGTCCGAATTTTTGAAAAAAAAAACCCGGGAAAATAGGCTTCCAAAATTTTAGTTTAAAAAAAGGCACCTATTTCGGCGGTTCCTGGCTAGGAACCACCGAAATAGGCTGAAATTTTCCCGTCGACCGAATTTTTTGAAAAAAAAAAAGGGAAAATAGGCTTCCAAAAATTTTATGTCTAAAAAAAGGCACCTATTTCGGCGGTTCCTAGCTAGGAACCGCCGAAATAGGTGCCTTTTTTTAGACATAGAATTTCGGGGCACCTATTTCAACGGCTGTTGTTACAACCGCCGAAATAGGGGCGCCGAAATAGGCGTTTTTTGTACTAGTGTCAGTTGGGATCGTAGGATCGTACTACGGATCTAAAGTGTAGGATCGTAGGATCGTGCAATGAAATCATGATCCTTTGACGATCCTACATTGCTCCGATCCTACCTACGATCCGGATCGGAATCATTAATTTGGATCGTAAAATCGTAGGATAGTGGGATCGAATCACGACACTCCTCTCTCGGAGCATCTTACAATCTGATGGATTAGCCTAGAAGCATCTCTCTCGATATCCTCTACTAGCTTAGGGAATTACCAATGTTTCGTATTCTCAAATTTAAGGGTCCCCCAATGTATCGAATACTCTCATGTTCGGGACATTGTTTACATTAGTCGGGTCCTCTCATTGTGGGTCTACTAATTTTCTAAGGGGTTTGGAGATCCCTCATTATTCCTTACTACTTTCAAGATTCATGTCTTACAGCATCATCAATTCCTCTAATAGAGGTTACTTATATACTTCCACTATTTATTGTTTGGTGGATTGAATCGATTCGGTTCTCTAACCGTTATAGGGAGTTACTAATCCCGTACACTCTCTCACATTCAAGTGAGTTCATAGGGCTACGTTATCATTTCTTGGTTCATTAGTTTAGTGTGTTTCCACGTTTTCATTAATTCGCAACATGACTCTTTCTACGAGTCCCTAATCAACAAGACTCATCTATGAGTCGGTCTACATACTAAGTTAGGCCACACAATCATTCAAGAAGGGTTAGCTCATACATCATACATCAAGACATACAATGAAAGACAATAACCATTTCATGATTTTATCTTGATTAGCCGGCACACAAGCACACAAATCAACGTAGCACGGTTAGCATACGGGGCATGAGAAAATCATACCTTTCACCATGGGTTTAACTTTTATCGTGGCATCTCACATTGCTCAGTTCACATACGATCCTCTGATAATGTTTCAAACATTGCTGTTAATACCAAATTCATATGGTACTTAATTAATTACTACTCCCGTACTTACCCCGTTATCCCGTTATTCTTAGTTTTTCTCTTGTGTGCTTAACTTTCTTTCCTTCGTTACTCTAGCACTAATGCCTCACTTATAAATATCTTTATGTATGTATATATATACATGTATATACATATATATCTAATTAATTTAATTTTTTTTGTGTCTAGGTCAGACCGACCCGCTGACCGACCCAGTCTCCTGGGTAGGTCGAAGTCAGAAAGCGATTCAAGTCCGACCGACCCAGCCCTCGGGGTAGGTCGAAGGTAGAATACTCATTTGACATGGTTTCAACTCCAATCTTCTTCCCTAACCTTCCACATGCTTTCTAACATGTTTAACCATCTTAAAACACTCTTAATCATGCTCTAAACCTCCTAAAATCATTACTCATATCCTTTCTCAATTTCTACAAACTTCAATACTCATTTTTGCACTTTTGCACTCTAGTACATTTCTAAACTTCTCTTGATAGCCTACCTCTTGTTCTCACCCACTTTGACCATTCCAACTCCTTTATAACCATTTGCAATAACTATACCCAAGTTCTTCATTCATTTCCAAGGTTATGCACACTAACTTTCTTTCAAAAATTCAAGGCACTAATACACTCTTTTGCTACAGATTTTTACACTTCTCTTACTAGTTCTCCAAATACCATTCCAAGGTTATCAATCAACCCAACTCCATCCTATAAACATCTAGTTAAGGCTAGGTCATTCTTTACTCAATATACACTTAAAACTCCTTCGGTTTCTACCGAAATTTTCCATAACTCCGTTGCTTTTCTGGCATTGTCCAAAACTCATCTCATCACCAAATTTCATTAAATACTAACCAAACCCTTAGTGGGTTCTAACAACACGCAATACTCATTCAAATCTCATCAAATTCTCCATATACATCATAATACATAGTTCATACACTACTTGGATCCTAGGCCCTCAATTCAAAGCAACAATGCATAAATTCCTCATCTAACTACTCAAGACACATTTCCATACAGTTTTTTGTTTATTCTTTTGGGTTTCCCCATTCCTAAAAATTCTAAAACATCAAAATAAGCATCAAGGTAGTTTAATTACCTTAATTTCATAAGTTCCTCTTTTTCAAGCCTTCTCTTCTCCTCTTCTCTCTTGGTTCCCAAAACCGGTCAAGGCCAATACAATTGCCAATGCTCCAGCCCAACATTAAATAAAGAAAATGAGATTAAGCGAAGACACTTAACTCATTAATTACTCAAGATTACTAGGAAGTGCTTAAAACACTAAGATTGGCATTACCTTTGAAACCCTAGAAATGGGTGCTTGCCATGAATTAAAGGATGGGCTCTAATCCACCATGGGAGTTTGGAGAATAGCTCAAAACAAGAAAAGGAACAAGGCATAAGAGGGGGCAAAAATCAGCCACTCTAAAAGGTGAAGTAAAATCGAGTTCTTCTTCAAGAATTTTACCTTAGGAGGAAGAGAAGACTCTAAGCTTCAAGTTGATGCCATTTTATCTTCAATTGGGCAAAACCCATGGATATGAAGTTCATCCTTTTAGGATTTTGGAAAGAGAGAAAGATAGAGCTTGGTGAGAGAAAGAAGAATATGTATTTTATTTTTGATTTGGAGCTTAAATGGAGATGGGCAAGAAGATGGAGAGAGGCTGCCATGGATGCTCTTGAGGGGCTCTAAAATCGTCCCCAGCAGAGGAAGAAGAAGAGAGGAATCAGGAGGGGGAGGAAAATAACGTGAGAGAGAGGGGGAATAGAGGAGAGAGAAGACTAAAAGCTACTTTTGTACTTTTCTTTCACTTTTGCTTTTGTTTTTGTTCCTTCTTTAGTTAGTATGGTCAATTGAATCAACATGGAGGGCTGAGTCAATAAAGAAACCGGCCCACTCTAGCTAGTCTAGCTATGGGCATTTTTGTCTTTTACAGAAAACGCTTGTTAATTTACCCGGTTTAACACTATTCACTAACCGGGCCCGTTTTCCGGAATTTTCTCGTTTCTTAAATTTTAATGGTTCTTAAACTTCCATTAATGTTTATTTATAGTTATTTGATGAACTATAATTTTTACGGGTTCGTTTGACCACTCAAAGTCATGTTTTCGGGTTTTCTCGAAAAACATGCGCTAAAGCTTTATTAGTGTTCTTAATTAATTTTATGGATCCGTTTTCTTCGGGAATTGTTCCCAGATACTGTTTAGGCCTAATTAAGCACTAGGAATCCATCTAGGACCCTAACCAAGGTCATATACCTCCTATACTCTTTAACACACATTTTGCGTTTTTCACTTTTTAAGCGTTTTTTTTTTTCGGATTGTGTTTCCTTTACCAATTACTTAGGCACTATTAGGCCCTTAAAGACCATATTAGAATTATTTAATCACCATATTTAAGTTTGGGGTATTTCAATCTACCCCCCTTAAAGAACTTTGCCATCAAAGTTGGTGAATCTAATGTTGTTACTTACATGGGTATTCTATGCTAAGATCATAATCTTTACATAACCTTGCAGACTCCGAAGGTCTGACTCAATGTGTAGCACACATCCACACAACATATCACTGCATGCATAGCAATCAAAAATAGTATTTTTCCTTCTCTCAATAGGGGTCCATCCGCAGACAATTAGGTACAATCCTCCCCCATATCGAGTGATCCCTCGGGTACGGTCACATTTGAACACTTACACTTTCTGGTTCACGGCCATCATGACTAATGGCACTTACGCTTTCTGGCCACGGTCCTTTGGTTCTAATCAAATTCATTTGCACATTTAGAGATCCAGGCACTATTACTCATACTTACTGCAGAACTACATTGTCCTAGTGCCCTTGGAAAAATACAAAACACACGCCCACCATTCTACCTGTCCTCAGGACTAAAGGCCGCAGCCACGGCGGGTGACAGCGGTTTCAAAACTAATCATCACTCCCACCGGCTCACAACTAGCCTTACTTCCCGGGTTTGACCCGATACCGGTGCCTAGCCCTGGGGGAGGTCCAACTAGCACCCGTGGGAGCGGTTTCAAAACCGATCATCATTTTCCAGTTTGAAGAAAATCATTTGTACTAAATCAGTTTGGAAACTCATTTTTCCATATTCCAATTTATGATAATTATACCTATTACTAGCGTTATTACTCGTGACCACTTTTGGGGAGCTTCAAGAGTACTTCAACCCCAATGTGATCAGCATTGGCGTTGAACTAACCATCCACCCCAATTTGTGTTCGGTTTCCCTTGATCACTAGCATATCAAGTTCCACCTCCCACCTCAATTCACTTAATCAAGTAGTCAAGCATAATTTTGTTTTCTATCTTTTTATCTTTCTACTCATAATCACCCACATACATTTTCCAATTTCTAAAATTCTTTTACTCACTTGCTCATCATCTCATCGATTATTACTTCATTCATCTCTTATTTACTTACCTAAGAAATTCAAAAGCATACTCCAATCAGTTTCTTGTCCTCCAATTATTTACAAATCAAATCAAGTCACCTAGAGGACTCAATTCCCACTAGGTTTAACATCGGTTTCATACCAATTTATACTCGCCAAATACATCAGTTTCATACCGATTTATACTCATCGAATCTCCCAAATGTACTGATTTCTCATACTATTACCAAAATTTACACAATGAGTGGATACAAATGTTTATGTAACATAAGTACCAATCATTAAAACAAATTCCTTTGCGATATGTGCATTGTAGCTTATGCCCTTATCACGTAAAACATACACTTCACGGTTTTCACTCTATCCCCCTTAAAAGGGATTACGTCCACGTAATCTACCATGTGTCAACACTGGACATTGGTCGAAGGCCTTCAGCCGTCATAGAGTGTTCTAGCTTCCATGCGTTCTATTATACAATGTTCCTTGATCAATGGATCTTAACCGTATTACCGGTTCGAGCCTGCGTCAAGAATTTTCATCAAAGTTGTTTAACTCTTAACCGGGTTCGGTCCTAGCCTTAGAGGCTTCAAGGCATTGATGATTCGCCATTCATTCACTAGGTATATTTAAACCTTGGAATTCTGGGTCCACTAGCTTCTGCTGTGCGACCCTGATAACTTGGGTTATTCGCCCTTCTTGTTATCCTTAACGTGCTACTGATCACCTTTTTATTCCTTTTTATCTTGGGAATGAGGTTTATCAACCAAGCGTGGAATTCCTTTACCGTACGCGAACTCAATGAGTTTCAGGTTTTCTATCTAGTTCTTAGAAATCTATATACATACTGTTGTGTATTATAGTGATCATTCACTTGATTCCTTCGACTTATTGTCGGTTGGGGTGGAGCCACTACTTAGCATGTAGTGCTTCCTCTGTGTCAGTGGTTTCTGAATTATGCCCACTTATCTGATTTTGTACAAGTGTTCTTTACTTGTACGACCTTGCATTTCTATGCATGGTTCCTCTAGATATTCATAGGTTTCCTACCGCTTTTATTCCGGTGGAATTCACCTCGTGCTTCTTTAGCCTTAGGCTACACGGTTTATTTTAAAGCTTCCACTTAACTGGCTTGTGCCATGTTTGTTGGTAAAACGCAGAATTTACCACGATTAACATTTTTCATATTCCTAGCTATCCCACTAGATCATTAACTGACCAAGTGCAATACCAAAACACTCAGTCCTACAGAGTGCAGAGGCGTAAGTCCTTGGCAGTAATATCTTTTATGCGATTGCAATAGGAATGAACATTACTTCCTTTATGAGGTGCTTCATCATTTGGTGCAGACTCCTGGTGAAATACCCCGAACATAAATATAGGGATTAAGATTAATCTAATACGTAATTAAAGGCTTGATGACGCCTAAGTAATATTGGTAAGGAAAAATAAATCCAAAAGAAATAAAGAAATGCTTAAAAAGCGAAAAACGCTAAATAAGCGTTAAATAACCATAGGAGGTACGACACCTCGGTTAGCGTATTATAAGGATTCTAAAGGCTTAATTAAGTCTAAATAAATACTACGGAACAAATCCCGAAGAAAACGGATCCTTAAAATGGATTAAAATCACTAATGAACATTAAAGCGCGTTTTTCGAGGTAATCGGGAAAACGTGTCTTTAAGCGGGTCAAATAGACTCGTAACAATTTTGGTCAACTAAATAATCATTAATAAATATTAGTGAAGCTTTAGGACCAATAAAATCAATAAAACAAGAAATTAGTAAAAACTGTCAAAAATGGGAAGTTGTGGGGTAGAAACATAAATAACCAAAACTTATGTGTCCAATATTGCAAATAAATTTCAAACCCACAAGTGGCTGTGTGTGGTCCGATTTTTAAGGCCCTCACATTTCCTCACACTCTCCTCTTGTTAACTAAAGACAAAAGCAATTAAAAACACAAAAGTAACCCTCACTCCCACTTTCTACTCTCTCTCTCCTCCTATTCTCTCTTCTCTCACGTGAAACCCCCACCCTCACTCTCTCTTTTTCTTCCTTTCTTCTTCCATGCGACAGCCATGGTGAATTAGAAAACACCCACACAAACTCTCTTCTCTCCTCTTGAAACTCCATCAAACCTTCTCCAAAAATTGTAAAAACTACACCATTGTGTTCCTCTCACCAAATAGAGCATTTCTATCTTTTCAAAAATCGAAAACACTACTTTCGTTTTCATGGGTATGTCCCATTTGGAGCTTCAAGACCACCATTAGAAGGCCCTCCTTCTCCTTGTTCTTTTGAGGTAAAAATATTCTCAAAACTCCATTGTTTTCCTAGCCTTAAGGGCAAAACAAATTTTAGACTAAACCCTTGTTTGGTCTCTTGTGTTCTAGCCGATTTTGGCTTGTTGAAGGAGTTGGAAATCTTGTTCTTGAACCACTCCAAGCTTCATTTGCACTCTTGGAAGGTAATACAATTTCTAAACCCTAGAAACCTACATCTAAAGCCTAAATAATAGTTAGGGTTAGTTATTAGTGTATTGAAATGTGTATGTGTATGGGTTGTAGAGTAGAGAATTTGTATTGCTAAACCGGTGGAGAAAGAGAGGAAGGGAGAAGCAAGAGGAACAAGAAAATCTAGAAGGAAAACAAGGTAAGAATGCTCATTGTGTAACCCTGTGTATGTTTGTATATATAACAGATTTTAGAAATGAAACTGTGTATTGTAAAATGGTATTTTTGTAGTAGAGTAATATAAGAGGATATAAGTATTTTGAAGCCTTAAAAGATATGTTTAAACTTGTTAAAACAGATTGGGAATGAGAGTTTATGTGCAGGAATTTTTATGAGTGTTTTAGTATTGGTATTGTATATGGGAGCTTATATTTTTGGCTATTGAAACAGGTGAAATAAGTGTTGAATTGTGAACTAGAATGGATGTGTGAGCTGAATATGTATGTGGGCAATGTTAAAATTATAGGGGAACCTCTGCCCAAATTTGTATGGAAATAGGAGGACTTAGTTGTGTAAGAGAGGAAAACTACCTAGGTAATAACTAAGTGAATTTGGAGAGTTTAAGTGAGTAGTTTAGTACCTTGAAAACAGATTTGAAGAGGGTCTTGGTAATGAGGAGACCTAGAGTGGCAAAGTAATGGATTTAGAATGTTGGGAGTAGCATTAATGGAGGGGGTATTGAATGGTAAAGGTTTAAGGAAAAATCTGTAGCAAGAGGTATTGAAATGTGTTGGAGAAACAAGGGATAATTAATGTGTGAGACTTGGATGAGTGAGTAAGGTAGTGAGTAAGGCTTTAGGTTGAGTATAATGCAAATGAGGCTATATAAGAGCCATAGGATAATGGGAAGAGGAAATGAAAAATCTGTAGCATTTATTGGAGAAGGAAACATGGTAACAGGAGAGGAAAACTCTAAGTAATGGGTGGATGTAACAGATTTTTATAGTGTTGTATTAAGCTAGTTTAAAGTGCTTAATCAATGCTAAAATATGCTAGATTATATGTAGGAATATGGTGTAATACCCCAACCCGAAATCCAATAAACTGAACGGCGATCACTCCCAAATAAAATACAACTGCAGCGGAAATAAATACAACAACCGGGCGGTATCACAATGCCGTTGGCCACCCTTGTGACCAACTAGGCTAAGTCCAAGTACATCCTCAAATGTCACGGTCTGGAATACAGATACAACCGAGATACTAGGAATCAAACTCAAAGTAGAATACTGAAATAAAACAAATAACTAATAGTAGACTCCCAAAGCTTGGTCTACCCCACCTACACTCAGTGTAGTGAACTTCTCAATCTTCAGGTACCTGAAAAATGGGGGTGCCCCCAAAGGGGCTCAGCAAACAATGCTGGTATGGAAAACGTGCAGCCCATCGTCTACCGGGCCACACCAAACTACTTTGTCGAATACATGCAGTTCATTTTTTTATAAAGCTGTAAACAAGCATAATCTGATGATAACAAGTATCCACACAAGGACAATAATGTCATATAAAACAAGACATAGAAGGTCGAGTTAGCTGAATCTGAAACTCTTTACTGATAGTCGGTCCACACAAGGAGGACTGACAGATTATAACTGAATATCTGAAATAGTGGAGGTATAGTGACCTCGTCATAGAGTAAGTTGGGTATAGAAACCCCAGGAGATGACGTAGTCAAACCCTGACTGAATGGCGTGGGAAATAAGAACCCACTGAGGAATAAAGTCTTCCTCGAACTGAAGGGCACACGAAGTCCCGAGTGGAATAGAGTCTTCCTCCCAACTGAATTTTCCGTCGCGACGTAGATAGGAGACGACCTGAGACAGGTACAACTCCTGTAGCATGCATGGCCAGATCCAACTGGGCTCCTCATTCTCGTAGTATGAGTTGTTAGGTGTCATATAAAGACGTTAAACAAGAACACAATGTGTATTGTCAATTATCACGTTTAGGATAATGACGTTTGTTATAACTGAAGTTAGTGAGAGACTGAGTACAAGTCCTCGGTATACTGAAACGCAGGTATTTAATCCACTGGTATATAGTGTTTGTATGCGTGGGACATACACGTTGTAGTCAGCAACAATCACGCACATAAAATAATACCACAGTGTGCAAGAGTAAAACAACAGTTTACATTAATTATCTTGGTCGTATTTCAAACAACAGATAGCACACAAGCCAATGTAATCCGTTAGAAAACAGGTTGCAAGAATCCCATACCGTTCACCGTAGACTGTACTTGTAAATTCCCGGTCAACGTCTGGTCAAACAAAGTCCTAGAATAGGATTTAACTGAAAGGGTTAATTTATGTTACCCTTATATAATAACTCTATTGGATCTTTTAACAAATCTCATATTTGTTATTTCATGTGAGGTTTTATTCCTTTAATTACCTCATGATTTTATGTATAACTTATTTGTTATTCCTTTTGATTTATTCACAAATCCTTTAATGCACATCTATGTGTTCATTGCATTTGTTGTTTATTTTTTTGTCTAGGTGACATAACAACTTATAATTTTCTTAACAATATTTAAATGTCTTACAATGACATAAAAATCTTATAGTTTTCATTATTCCTCCTTTAACCATAATTAATATTTATTGTTTATCTTTTAATTCCTAATAACCATGTAAGCCACAGCTTTAATTCCATAATTTCCTTTAACCAAAATTCTTTCTTCTAAATCCTCCAAATATCCATATAGGACCTATATTTATTTAAATCTAAATTCTTAAACTTATATTTAGGTTATTTACAAAACAACCACATTAATTCATAAACTTTACATTTAAATTCTAATCTCTTTATATAACCTAATTTTAATTCCTTGTTCAATTAAATTACAAAACTACCACCAATAATTTTGGACATAACTTATAAATATAATAACTTTCGGAAATTACATCCTAGCCCCTCAAAATTTCGGCATGTATATATATACTTCTTATATTGCAATCTAACCACAAAATCTTATAAATTTACATAAAGTCTTATAAACTATAGTTTTAATTTTAATTCTCCATAAATGCTGAATATAATTATAAATTCTTAAATTACCAAACTAACCCAACTAAATCGGTTTTGGTCTAGAACTTTCCATTAATTACATTTTCACCCCAAAACTTATAATAGTCACTAAATAACTTATAAACTAAAGTTTAAATATTTAATTCTTCCAAATTTCGAAAGTAACCCCAATAATTCTCTTAATTATGAATTCGCCATATTCAACTCCAAACTTTAATAACAACTTTCATAAATTACATAATAGCCCAAAACTTTATAAAAAGTTATTTTAGAGCTTGTTTAAATTATCTAGAATTCATAAACTTAATTCCTAACCTTATATATTTTTTATATTTACACCAAACAGCCCTTTTGTTCTCGGCCTTCACAATATATACACTAAATTTTGTAGAAATTACATTTAAGCCTTATACTAAATTAATTAGTCATTTAAACACTAATAGAATATTTTTAACTCACCAAACTTTATGATATAAATTTATATACCTAAGTAGCTCATTAAAATCCATTTAACACATAAAGCTTTCGGCCATAATTTAAATGAGACCATATGTTATATAAAAGTGGATTTATGTCTAAGTAATTATAGATAAATTCATAGGAGTCATATAACTCATGTATAAATTATTGTAATGTCTTATATAAATTCTTAGCCCAAAAAGAGCATTTTGCTGTAACAGCCCAGTAATCAACCCACATGTGAGATATTGTCCGCTTTGGGCCGCAGCCCGCACGGTTTTGTTTCTGAGGGATGTACTCACACCACTCAAAAGGCCTCTCCCAGAGTGGCCCAGCGGAAGCGGGAGTCCAGCCCACAGGAGATATTGTTCCCATACTTGGGGTTTTGTTCCGGGAGGATATACACACCTCTCCGGAGGCCTCTCACAAGGGGAGAGTATCCCCACACCTATAAGGTGTGGTTCGTGCGCTCTCCCGGTCGATGTGGGAGGTGACCCCTACACTGGGTATCACACTCTATACCCCCCTTGGGAGCCAGCGTCCTCGCTGGCACACCGACCTGGGCCTGGCTCTGATACCATATGTAACAGCCCAGTAATCAACCCACATGTGAGATATTGTCCACTTTGGGCCGCAGCCCGCACGGTTTTGTTTCTGAGGGTGATGTACTCACACCACTCAAAAGGCCTCTCCAGAGTGGCCAGCGGAAGCGGGTCCAGCCCCAGGAGATATTGTTCCCATTCTTGGGGTTTTTGTTCCGGGAGGATATACACACCTCTCCGGAGGCCTCTCACAAGGGGAGAGTATCCCCACACCTATAAGGTGTGGTTCGTGCGCTCTCCCGGTCGATGTGGGAGGTGACCCCTACACTGGGTATCACAGTTTTATACTAGACCCTAAACCCGGACCATGCTTATTTTGCACCCGAGAGTTGTTCCAGTGGGTCGGTCCGGGTTTGTAAACCCGGACACTAACCCGGACCGTGTCAAAAACCCTCCATAATGTGTATTAAAGCCTAGGTAAGGATGGGTAATGATAAAATAAGATGACTAAGACATAATTAATGATATTTAAAGGTCATTAAGGCTATAAACAAGCTTAGAAAATAATTGGAAGTAGTAACTTAAGTAAATGTATTTAAGTAACAAAGAGTTAGTAAGTATGAACTAGGAAGCCTTTGGGAAGTAGTAAGTAAGGTTAGTTATGGATAATTAACCACCCAATTGTATGTATGTCATAGGATTCGACTAGTTGAACACCGAAGGGAGTCGGTGTGTCCAAAGTCAACGGTGAAAGGTATGATTTCTTCATGCCCTGTATCCTAATCTGGTTACCCCGATTTGTGTGCTTATTTGATCACCTAATAAGATAAATGCATGAATCGGACTATATTGCACCTACTTGTGCTTGTTTACATTGTTCTTGATGTTTGTCTTGAACAATAGTTTGTATAATTCATGAAACATATGAATGATGAAGTGTATCATACTTGTGGTGTACTTGTATATTGTAATGTATTTGTATGTAAGTGTATATGAGTATTGTATTATTGTGGCTTGGATGTTGACTTGTACTAATTCCTAACTATCTGACTCCTAACTTAAGTGAGTAAATTAGAATGAGTACAAGTCCGTATAGCTTCGGCCACGCGTGAGGATGCGGAGTCACAAGAGGTTGGCTGCAATTCCTGACTCTTAAACTGGTCCGCGGCCCAAATCCCTTAAATGGGTAGCATCCCGGATTGGTGAGTCAAGTAAATCCCGGAGGTGGGACGGTGTAGTCCCCAGGGCCGGAGGTCCCGACGACTTAACTTGAGTAAGAGTAAGAGTAAGTAAGTATGGATCCGTAAGTAAGTATGAGTATGAGTATGTATGTGTATGAAGTAACGAGTAAAAGAGTAATCTCCACCCGATTAACCCGGGTGGACCAATGAAGCTAACAAGAATTGTATATTGTGTATGTAATGAGTATGTGTATTTCGGAAGAAGGTAAGTATGTATCGGATGGTTTATTGTATTCCTTGTATGTAATGTAGTGTATGTATGTATGCCTTGCGTAAGTATTGTTGTATTGTGTATAAGAGCATGTATGCATGTATGTTTGAATGAAATCAACCGCATGTATTCGACCAAGTGGTCGGCGTACCCTCACTAGTACGCGGGGTATACGGTTATCATGCTCGGCGAAAGCTGACCCCTTCGGGGGACATTTTTTAGTGTGCAGGTACCCGAAGCGAATGCGGTCAAGGCACGAGACCAGTGACTACATTGGATAGTAGTAGCAGAATGTAGAGGTGTATTAACTAGCACACCCCTTGTATTTAGAAAGTAATGTAGTAGTGAGGAATGGGTAGTAAGTAGTCTCTTAGTGAGTATGTATGAACTGGAAGAGGTATTATACTTGTATAAGGAACCTAGTAAACTCGGTATGTAGATTATACTGTATTGTACTTGGAGTATTGTATTGAATGAAGATTGTAGTAGTATTTGGTAAACGGAGAACGCATTGTAGACTTGTAGTACTCGGGATTCCGGTCCATCAGACCGATGCTGTATGTAGAAGTAGTAGCCTTGTTAGTCACGTGGGTGACTAACGGCATTGTATCACCCATTGTATGTAAGCATATAACCGCTGCGTGTATCTGATATGTAAGGAAATTGGACGGTAAGCATGTATTAATGGTAGGGGTGTTACAAAAAGTGGTATCAGAGCGAAGTATCGCTCTGATGACTGGAAATACCGAGTTTAGGAATACCGAGTTAGGAATTAGAAGCTTAGGGCTAAGGGCTGAGTGTTAGCATTAGAGATATGCTAGTTAGGAACTACCGGTGAGTACCGGATACCTACAATACCAGACCCGCCCTCCGCAAACCCCCTTGTATAACTTGGGAAAGAACGCCAGAGAGAAGGAAAGTCCTCTCATACTCGGGAAACCCGATCTGGCAGTTGTGAAGCATCACACAGTAAACAAGAACCGGCACATGGTAGATTCCAAGATTGGAAGACCCGGAGATGGATCCCGGTTGAACAACAATACCCGCACTTAATAGTGGTGAATGAACACTCCAACTACAAGGAGGCTACAACTTACAACAGCATGGGGCGACATGCTTAGCAGTCGCAGAACCTAGCTGAACAACCAGCAGCAGGAAAAGAAGCGCTAAACGTACAACGAAATGGTAAAGGAGCAGTAATGGGACCCGAGACACAAGTCTGCGGGACAACAGTAATAGCCAAGCAGTACCACCAACGGTATACTAGCTGACTAAGGACATAGTCAGGAAGGTTAACTCCAAAACCACAACGCCGAAGAGGTTACAATACCTGGCCAGCATAGCTTACACAGCTACAAGAACATCCACGGGATATAATCCGATAGGACTACAAGAGTAGTGCCTAAACAAGGTAGGCTCAGTAACCACCACAAATGTGTGGGAACGAGCCACAAGGAACGACGCAAAACCAAATAGAATGGGAGTCTCCAAGGATTGGAGAAACATCCCGATTATCAACAATCACGTCAAGATCATTAAGAAGCTACCTAAAGGAGCGAGTATACCAATTGCAGATCAACAAGATCAAGGGAAAGGTCAACAAGACTATTAAATACAAGCAGAAACCATACCAAGATTGGTATAGGATTATCCAAAAACCACCGATACCGCGCACTTGCCAAGGCAAGTGCAGTAAAGACAGAGATATGTAAAGGAACACTAATACGTCACAAGTACATAGTAATGTACGGTGACAGTAACGAAACAACCACAGGATCAAACATCCTAAAACTGAAGGAATGGAACCTTGGAAAGGCCTAACGGCCCGACCACTGTACTTAGAGCATACCAGTCAGCGGGAGGCTAGACTTGGTCAAGACCTCAAACATGGCTATGCCATGAGAGATTTCTTTTAACACTGGACCATTGTTTTAAAACCCAAAATTTTCCTTTCAAAACCACAACCCTCTTTTAAAAACCTTGGATTTTAAAACCAGACCAACAACATTATGGTGAGTATCATGGGATGATACAAGAGGAGTTGGCAACAGAATACTTCACCTAGGCGTGTGACGAACACTACGAGTATACCCGTTACGGGATGTGGGACAACCGCACTCCGAAGGAGCTTGCGGGCCCGACATATAGTTGGGTAAGTGGTAACGTATCAACATGGTACCCCACGTATGTATACATGTAGTGTACGACACACGGGAAGTAGTCGACTCCGTTCTACGGACCATCAGTAAGTTCAACCCAGGACAGCTGGACACCTCAGAGAATCAAGCATAAGGGAACCCAGAGAATCCATCTGAAGATAAGGAATGAAGACTGGGAAGTGCAAAATGCACAAACTAGTAAATATAGACATTGGACATGTCACAGGACGCCAAACGAATACGTGAAAGCTGGAAGGTATACCCAGCCTAAACACAATAAGGCAGTTGCCTAACGTGAACACCACAATGCTCAGCAAACGGGACAGAACTCCCAAGAGCGATCACCAAATTACCACTAAATATAATCCATCATCGGAGAGGATATATAAACCTAGACTCAAGCACTAGGAGCAAGCGTAAACAGTCTACCCAAGGACGGGAGACGTCGTAACCCAAAAGGGACGACTCAAGTACAATACCACAAGACGGTACAGTGGACAACATGTCATAAACATTAGCCGGATGTAACGGCACAGCTACCAACACCCAGGAGCGATCCTTGAAGGGTGTCTGCGGTAACAACAGTTGAACAAGCGTAGTGATATGAGCACGGGAGCTAAAACGAACACTCGGTTAGGACACCGAAGGGATTTCACTTAACAGGAAATCCCTAAGATACTGAGAGACACTTATTAACACCATTTGCCTAAGAAGGTCTCCTATGAACGGAAGCGTGATGCCACGACTTACCATGGAGCCCAATAATACCTCCAACCTATGACGGTATACATGGGGTGGAAACGTGTATAAGCAGCTTGCAAAGAGCATAGCTTGCAGCAATATGGCTCTAAAGCCATAACCATGATGCGTTGTGTAACCTTAAAACGGTTGTAAAACCCACACCATTACTAACAAGACTTGCAAGAAATATTGCCTCATACGACAAGAAATCAACAACTGGACCATAAATTCAAACCCAACATTTTAGTGGCTTGGAGTAATGGCCAACTCAATGTCACTGTCACTAGAGCATCAGCCTAGTATACAGTTGACGGAGTTCTTAATTACCGCCATGCCTTCTGTAGCAATGGTACACAGAGGCATAGAAATAATAGTGCCAACATTGGCCTAGTCCACACTTGGACCCTACGGAAACCGAGGAAGACCTCTCAATAACCAAAGACCACCACGCGTGATGATGTGAACCCTTAGAAAAGGCTTCCATCTATAACAGTAAAACCACGTAGATATTGCCAAGGGATGATGGATAAGGAAATGAGATTTCCAAACCATTACGACTTAAGGGAGTAAGCATACTCCATATACACCTAAACATGTGGTGGACCATTGCGTAAACACCAACATAGCAAACCTTGTCGTTAGACCTATGAGTGGAGACAAACCCCTCAACAAGAACCTTCACTTGTCAGTGATAGAATACCCTCCAATTGGAGAACGGGACCAGAAAACCCTTGAAGTTTCATGGGATGTCCTGGTAGTATACATACAAGCAAAACTACACAGCCAGAGCCTAAACCAATGCTCAGCACCGAAAGGCAATAATTAACAAAGCAGTTAATGGGAACACACATTGAACACCATGAATGATTAACGCTCAAGAGAGCTTATGACCCGATGAGTTATCTCATCCTTGGTCAACCAAGATACTTGGTGAATTGTATCACAAATGATGAAAATAATGTGAGGCAAGCCAACCTACACATGAAACCTAAACTGAAATAAAACATCCCCACAATGGGAAGATAGTAGTAGTGCGGTATGCTACAACAACCGTCATACACACGAACATTGGAAACCCCAGGTATTCATACCATAAGGAATGGTGCCAATGACAATGGCTATGAGTAAGAGAACTATCACAGTAACAGAAACAGTAAAAACGATGTTGTATAATGAGTAAGAATGGTGCGCAACAAGCGACCGCTATGAGGAAGTAGCAGATATGACACGGAGTATAAGTACGAGATGACACAAAATATTCTTCCTATCACATAAGTGACTTACTGCCAAGCGTTTACGCCTCTGCACTCTGTATGACTGAGTGTTTTGGTATTGCACTTGTGCAGCTAATGATCTAATGGGGTAGCTAGGGATATGGGAATGTAAACCGTAGTAAACCCTTCTTTTCACCAACAAACATGGCATAAGCCAGTTAAGCAACCTTAGCAACAAACCGTGCGGCCTAAGGCCAAAGAAGCACGAAGAGTGTAAAACACACTAGCAATCACAAGGTGAATTCCATTGGAATAAAGAGTGAAAAGAGACTTAAGAAAGTCACAAGGACCGACGCATAGAAAATGCAAGGTCATACAAGTAAAACACTTGTACTGAACCAGAAGAACTGGTATAATTCAGAAGCTATTGACAACAGAGGAAGCACTATAACTAAATAGTGGCTTAGCCTCGCCAACAATAAGTTGGAAGAACTTAGCGAATAATCGGAGTACGGATAGTATGTATAATAGATTACCAGGAAGCTGGTTATAATCTAAACTCGTTGAGTTAAAGGCGGTAAAAGAATACCACACTTGTTTAAACCTTATTCCCACAAAAGGGATAAAAGGCGATGAGTAACACATCTATAAATACCAAAGAGTGAATTAAACACTAAGGCTATCAGGGTCGCGCAGCAGAAGCTAGTGGGCCCTAGCTGAGGAATGTAATACACCCAGTAAGTATGCGAGATTGGCTATTAATGCCTTAAAGCCTAATAGGCTAGAACCAAATTGATTGTGAGTTAAATAAACTCATATAGGAATTCTTGGTGCAAAGACTAAACCATTGGTATGGTTAAGACCCTTTGACCAGAGCATATTGTATAGTGTACCGTAGTGAAGCTAAACGCTTCAGATTGCCCAAATTGATTAAACCAATGTTTAATAATAATAACATATGGTAGATTACGTGGGCGTAATCCCTTTTAAGGGGGGTAGAGCGAAAACCGCTTAATGTAAGTTTTGTGAATAAAACACATAAACCATAATGTGCATAGCACAAATGAGAATCAAATTGATGATTGATACTATGTTAAATAAACATAAGTATTCATTCATATTAATTATGGTAAGGCATTAGAATGCAAATACCATAGGAGAATATACCCATCTTGTAACACCAGTGTAAGAGTATTGTAAAGAAGAGTAATGAGTAGTGGACGGAGCTCCACAAGTATTGTAACCCTTAAAGAAGTAGTACGAATGGATTATGAGTAGTAGAGGAAAGTAACCGGAGTAATGTATTCGTAAGTATGTTATTGGAAGTAAATTGAGCACGATTGAATTTCATAAGTACTGTAGTCCTTAGTTAGAATATTGGAGAGTGATGTGAAAGCAGTGAAGGCTGAGGAAGTGAGCATTTAGGTATTGAACCACGGAGTAAAGCATTTGGGAAGTAGAGTGAGGATGATTGATGGATTGATTCCATCCTTTGGAGATGTATGAATTGTATCACGACTAGAAGTAAAAAGATAGAAAATGAAAACAACAAATTATTTGCTTGTTTGAAACTGATGTGGGAAGTCGAACTTGATCCTGATCAGATCAAGGGAAACCGAACACAAATTGGGGTGGAAAGATAGTTCAACACTGATGCTGATCACATCAGGGTCGAATGATTCTTGAAGCTCCCCTTAAGTGGTCACAAGAATCACACTTAGGATAGAAGTAATGAATATAAATTGGAACTTGGAGTTGTATGCTTTAGAAGATTTCTAATTAGTAGTTGTAAAAGAATTTTCTTAGACTGGAGAGTAAGTAATTGTTGGAAGTTATACCGGAGAGGATAGTAGTGTAGTGTTATATTATTCCAAGGGCAACAGGACATAGAGGAGTCCTGTGTCGAGATGACCTGAGTGCCTACGGGATTGTATGTGTATTGCATTGCTTTGGGGATAGCTTTGCACCGTGTATGTATATAAGTTTGTAATGAGGAACCGGACGGTTGATAGTAATATGGATTGGAGTAATTATTGTACATTGGTATGGTATGGAAAGGAGAAACCTTGAGTAATGAATTTGGGAATTGTAAGGAGGAGGAATGTATGGCTTCGGTATTAGGCAAGTATAAATGAGTAAGTATAGAAATCCCATAACCGCGAACAACTTTGGGACAAAGTTCTTAAGGGGGGTAGATTGAAATACCCCGAACTTAAATATAGGGAATTAATCTAATACGTAATTAAAGGCTATGACGCCTAAGTAATATTGGTAAGGAAAAATAAATCCAAAAGAAATAAAGAAATGCTTAAAAAGCGAAAAACGCTAAATAAGCGTTAAATAACCATAGGAGGTATGACCTCGGTTAGCGTATATAAGGATTCTAAAGGCTTAATTAAGTCTAAATAAATATAGGGAACAAATCCCGAAGAAAACGGATCCTTAAAATGGATTAAAATCACTAATGAACATTAAAGCGCGTTTTTCGAGGTAACCGGGAAAACGTGTCTTTAAGCGGGTCAAATAGACTCGTAACAATTTTGGTCAACTAAATAATCATTAATAAATATTAGTGAAGCTTTAGAACCAATAAAATCAATAAAACAGAAATTAGTAAAAACTGTCAAAAATGGGAAGTTGTGGGGTAAAACATAAATAACCAAAACTTATGTGTCCAATATTGCAATAAAATTTCAAACCCACAAGTGGGTGTGTGTGGTCCGATTTTTAAGGCCCCACATTTCCTCACACTCTCCTCTTGTTAACTAAACAAAAGCAATTAAAAACACAAAAGTAACCCTCACTCTCACTTTCTACTCTCTCTCCTCCTCCCTATTCTCTCTTCTCTCACGTGAAACCCCACCCTCACTCTCTATTTTCTTCCTTCTTCTTCCATGCGACAGCCATGGTGAATTAGAAAACACCCACACAAACCTCTTCTCTCCTCTTGACCCCATCAAACCTTCTCCAAAAATTGTAAAAACTACACCATTGTGTCCTCTCATCAAATAGAGCATTTCTTCTTTTCAAAAATCGAAAACAACAACTTTCGTTTTCATGGGTATGTCCCATTTGGAGCTCAAGACCACCATTAGAAGGCCCTCCTTCTCCTTGTTCTTTTGAGGTAAAAATATTCTCAAAACTCCATTGTTTTCTAGCCTTAAGGCAAAACGAATTTAGACTAAACCTTGTTTGGTCTCTTGTGTTCTAGCCGATTTTGGCTTGTTGAAGGAGTTGGAAATCTTGTTCTTGAACCACTCCAAGCTTCATTTGCACTCTTGGAAGGTAATACAATTTCTAAACCCTAGAAACCTACATCTAAAGCCTAAATAATAGTTAGGGTTAGTTATTAGTGTATTGAAATGTGTATGTGTATGGGTTGTAGAGTAGAGAATTTGTATTGCTAAACCGGTGGAGAAAGAGAGGAAGGGAGAAGCAAGAGGAACAAGAAAATCTAGAAGGAAAACAAGGTAAGAATGCTCATTGTGTAACCCTGTGTATGTTTGTATATATAACAGATTTTAGAAATGAAAATGTGTATTGTAAAATGGTATTTTTGTAGTAGAGTAATGTATAAGAGGATATAAGTATTTTGAAGCCTTAAAAGATATGTTAAACTTGTTAAAACAGATTGGGAATGAGAGTTTATGTGCAGGAATTTTTATGAGTGTTTTAGTATTGGTATTGTATATGGGAGCTTGTATATTTTTGGCTATTGAAACAGGTGAAATAAGTGTTGAATTGTGAACTAGAATGGATGTGTGAGCTGAATATGTATGTGGGCAATGTTAAAATTATAGGGGAACCTCTGCCCAAATTTGTATGGAAATAGGAGGACTTAGTTGTGTAAGAGAGGAAAACTACCTAGGTAATAACTAAGTGAATTTGGAGAGTTTAAGTGAGTAGTTTAGTACCTTGAAAACAGATTTGAAGAGGGTCTTGGTAATGAGGAGAACTAGAGTGGCAAAGTAATGGATTTAGAATGTTGGGAGTAGCATTAATGGAGGGGGTATTGAATGGTAAAGGTTTAAGGAAAAATCTGTAGCAAGAGGTATTGAAATGTGTTGGAGAAACAAGGGATAATTAATGTGTGAGACTTGGATGAGTGAGTAAGGTAGTGAGTAAGGCTTTAGGTTGAGTATAATGCAAATGAGGCTATAGAAGAGCCATAGGAATAATGGGAAGAGGAAATGAAAAATCTGTAGCATTTATTGGAGAAGGAAACATGGTAACAGGAGAGGAAAACTCTAAGTAATGGGTGGATGTAACAGATTTTTATAGAGGATTAGATAGTTTAAAGTGCTTAATCAATGCTAAAATATGCTAGATTATATGTAGGAATTATGGGAAGAGATTGGTAGAAGTTTGGAATTGAAACAAAGCTTAAAAATGTAAATTTTGCAACAGGCTGGAATTGTCCTGGTTTGAAACCAGGATACAAACCAGGACAACCCCAAAAATACACCCGTAGGTTTCTGAAACAAACTGTCCGGGTTTGAAAGTAGGGTGTAAACCCGGACGACGCAAAAATTTCACCCGAGAGTAAATACCCATTGTGGTCCGGGTTTGAAAGTAGGAAGTAAACCCGGACCAAGCAAAAAACTCACCCGTAACTCACAAAAACGAAGTAGTCCGGGTTTTATACTAGACCCTAAACCCGGACCATGCTTATTTTGCACCCGAGAGTTGTTCCAGTGGGTCGGTCCGGGTTTGTAAACCCGGACACTAACCCGGACCGTGTCAAAAACCCTCCAGAATGTGTATTAAAGCCTAGGTAAGGATGGGTAATGATAAAATAAGATGATTAAGACATAATTAATGATATTTAAAGGTCATTAAGGCTATAAACAAGCTTAGAAAATAATTGTAAGTAAGTAACTTAAGTAAATGTATTTAAGTAACAAAGAGTTAGTAAGTATGAACTAAGAAACCTTTGGGAAGTAGCAAGTAAGGTTAGTTATGGATAATTAACCACCCAATTGTATGTATGTCACAGGATTCGACTAGTTGAACACCGAAGGGAGTCGGTGTGTCCAAAGTCAACGGTGAAAGGTATGATTTCTTCATGCCCTGTATCCTAATCTGGTTACCCCGATTTGTGTGCTTATTTGACCACCTAATAAGATAAATGCATGAATCGGACTATATTGCACCTACTTGTGCTTGTTTACATTGTTCTTGATGTTTGTCTTGAACAATAGTTTGTATAATTCATGAAACATATGAATGATGATGAAGTGTATCATACTTGTGGTGTACTTGTATATTGTAATGTATTTGTATGTAAGTGTATATGGGTATTGTATTATTGTGGCTTGGATGTTGACTTGTACTAATTCCTAACTATCTGACTCCTAACTTAAGTGAGTAAATTGGAATGAGTACAAGTCCGATATAGCTTCGGCCACGCGTGAGGATGCGGAGTCACAAGAGGTTGGCTGCAATTCCTGACTCTTAAACTGGCCCGCGGCCCAAATCCCTTAAATGGGTAGCATCCCGGATTGGTGAGTCAAGTAAATCCCGGAGGTGGGAAGGTGTAGTCCCCAGGGCCGGAGGTCCCGACGACTTAACTTGAGTAAGAGTAAGAGTAAGTAAGTATGGATCCGTAAGTAAGTATGAGTATGAGTATGTATGTGTATGAAGTAACGAGTAAAAGAGTAATCTCCACCCGATTAACCCGGGTGGACCAATGAAGCTAACAAGAATTGTATATTGTGTATGTAATGAGTATGTGTATTTCGGAAGAAGGTAAGTATGTATTGGATGGTTTATTGTATTCCTTGTATGTAATGTAGTGTATGTATGTATGCCTTGCGTAAGTATTGTTGTATTGTGTATAAGAGCATGTATGCATGTATGTTTGAATGAAATCAACCGCATGTATTCGACCAAGTGGTCGGTGTACCCTCACTAGTACGCGGGGTATGCGGTTATCATGCTCGGCGAAAGCTGACCCCTTCGGGGGACATTTTTTAGTGTGCAGGTACCCGAAGCGAATGTGGTCAAGGCACGAGACCAGTGACTACATTGGATAGCAGTAGCAGAATGTAGAGGTGTATTAACTAGCACACCCCTTGTATTTAGAAAGTAATGTAGTAGTGAGGAATGGGTAGTAAGTAGTCTCTTAGTGAGTATGTATGAACTGGAAGAGGTATTATACTTGTATAAGGAACCTAGTAAACTCGGTATGTAGATTATACTGTATTGTACTTGGAGTATTGTATTGAATGAAGATTGTAGTAGTATTTGGTAAACGGAGAACGCATTGTAGACTTGTAGTACTCGGGATTCCGGTCCATCAGACCGATGCTGTATGTAGAAGTAGTAGCCTTGTTAGTCACGTGGGTGACTAACGGCATTGTATCACCCATTGTATGTAAGCATACAACCGCTGCGTGTATCTGATATGTAAGGAAATTGGACGGTAAGCATGGTATTAATGGTAGGGGTGTTACACCTGGCTTGTGCCCGGTCTGTCTGCCATCTTGTATTTAACAAATCCATAACATTGTGTGATTACTGAGGTTCATTGGTCGCTTACTACGCACCATGTTCGTATTTGCTTACGACCTTGGTATCCATGGCATCTGCTCATGTGTTTTCACCATTTATATAATGGTTCGCCATTCATTTGGCTGTTTACTGAGTATACTATACTTGTGTTCCTGTGCTCCTTGAGCGTTATTGATTTTTCCATTCACATTTCAACATACGGTATTCCTTCTTACCCGATTGCTCCCCAGTTTCCAATATTTGCTTTCGAAGCTTATTTCACATTGCTTGTCAATAATTGTATGCTCAAGCTTCACTACATTAGTAGTTCTAAAAGAGATATAATTTCAGACATTTATTAATGGTATCCTCTTCCTTGGGATCTATGTGTTCACCGCACTCACGGTCTCATATTAGCGAGGGGTATCCTTGTCCGTTATTAATAATCTACATGTGTCATTATCGGCAATTCTCCTTATGATTCTCATTAGGTTTTGCAACCGTTGGATCTACGTACTATAGTAGGTTCATGGCTTACTAGCCACGTTGCCTCGAGCATTGCTCATCTTAGGCTGTTCCCACGTGGTTACTTCTCCGTATACCATCATTGGGTTCGAAGGTGATACTGGGCTCCATGATAAGATCATCGCATCACGCTTCCGTCTATTGGAGACCCTTTTAGTATCTTGGTATTGATCGGTACCATTTATTAATTTAGGGTATCCCCTATCAAGTGGGATCTTTTCGGTGTTCTAACCGAGTGTTTGTTCCAATTCTGGTGTTCTTATCATGACATTTCGTTCAACTATGTTGACTTGGTACCCTTTATGGATTGCTCCTGGGTGTTGTTGATTATGCCATTACATCTGGCTGACATTTATGAGTATGTCTAGTTTGTTATCCTACCTTGCGGTTCTGGATCCGAGTTACCCCGTTGAGGGTTATAAAGCCTCCCATTTTTAGGGTAGACCATTGATGCTTTTCCTTATGTTTATAACTGGTTTGATATCCTCTCCGGTGGTGAATGGTATCCTCCGGTACCTTAGATGATCGCTCTGGATATTTTTATCTTGTCCATTGCACATTGGCGTGTTCATGTTAGGCATTTTCCTTACCGGTTTAGACTGGGTATTTGTCCCGGCCATCCCGTATTTGCTTCAAGATTACTTGAGACATATCCAATGTCTTTACTCAAGTGCTCGTGCTTCTCGCACTTTTAACTCTTAATCGTCCTCCTGGGGGTGAGTTCTTGTCTCCTTTAGCTTGTAAGCTGATCTGAGTTCCTTCTATTGTTCAAGGTATCCAACTGTCTCGGTTTGAATTTACCTTATGGTCCGTAGAATGGAGTCAACTACTTCCCGTGTGTCATACACCACTTGTATATATACGTGGGGTACCTTATTGGCACGTTACCACTTACCTGACTAACTCACAAAGGGTTTATCAGGCCCGCAAGCTCCTTCGGAGTGCGGTCGTCTCACATCCCGTATTTGGGTACACTCGTAGTGCTCGTCACACGCCTAGGTGAAGTATTCTATTGTCAACTCCCCTTGTATCATTCTATGATACTTACCGTAATTCCTTTGGTTTAGTTTTTTAAAAAATCTGAGGTTTAAAAGAAATGTTTGGGTTTTAAAAGAAAGGTTGTGTCTGAAAGAAAGATCTTGGGTTTGAAAGAAAATTTCCATGGTATTGCCATGTCTGAGGTCTTGACCAAGTCTAGCTTCTCACTGATTGGTATGTTCTTTTGAGGTGATGGTCGGGCCGTTAGGCCTTTCCAAGGTTTTGTTGTTTCAAATTCTTAGGATTGATGATCCCATATTTGCTTCAATTGTCATAGCGGTAACTTGGTAAGTACTTGTTGGTCGTTAAAAGTCTTCCAACTGTCTTGCCTCTGCTGCACTTGCCCTGGGCAAGTGCGCGGGTAGGTTGTTTTTCGGTTAACGTATACCGGTTACGGTATTGTTTCCATCCAAATTTTGGTGGTCTTATTAGATCTTCCTTGATCTTTTGACCTTGGTGATCAATCTTCTAAGTCATTTCTCAGTGTTCTTGACATGGTTGTCGTCAATCCGGGTGTCTCACATCTTCACTATGGTTATCGAGACTTGACTTGTCCTTAGGAACCACGTTGTAGCCCTATAGGTGTATGATCTATGAATACTTTCATAGTTATCCGAACTATGTCGTTCGGTTATTACGGCCTCTTGGCATTGCAGGTTTGGAGTTATCCAACCTCGACTAATTTCCTTAGTCGGTTGTATACCGTTGTTGGTATTATCAAGCATTACAGTCTGTAGACTCTCTTGTCTTGGGTTTGTTACTCTATCTTCCTCGCTTCATTGCACGGTTCTGCTCCTCTTCTTGCTGGCTACTCATGGTTCTCGCGACTGTGAAGCACATCACCCCATGGTGCCGTAATTTTCATTATCCTATGTTTACGATCTTCAATCTGCTGTCATTAAATGTTGTTGTTGTTGTTCCAATGAGAACCGTCTCCGGGATTTCTAGTTCCTGAAATCTACCGTATGACTGGTTCTTCTGTAACGCCCCTATTTAAAATAAATACAGCGGAATAAAAACTCTAATGGCGATTACAGATCATCGGGTTCCTAACACCCGGTATAAAACCTCACCAATTACTACTTACTAATGTGACAGTCTGAACTCAAGAAAATAATGTAAACACAACTTAAAGGAAACAAGGTAACTCTCCATAACTCCTAAATCCCATCCCAATCACTCATACTCTTTGTGGCCACCTGCATGAACAATTTTGTACTTGCAAGATGAAACCAAGAAGCCCACCCCGGGAGGGGTGAGTCAGTTCCCTGGAATGGAATTGGTACAATTCTCCAAAACAATAATTAAAACATAACTCTTAAAATAAAACAGTAACTTGAAATTAAACTCTTAAAAATAAAAACAGAGAAAGGAGGCACTTCTAAACAATCAATCATAGAGAAAAGAGAACAAAACAAAGATAGAGATAGTTAACTTTAAAACCAAAACGATCACTTAGGAAGTCACACCATATAGTTAGTAAGCATCCATCGTTGATATTAAAACCAATTCTGGTTAAGAAGAGAAAGACTCAAGTAGTCACAATGGACTAGGAATGATATGAATATCCATAACCCGTGGTAGACAGTTTATGTCTCCACCATTTCAGAAAGTTGATTCCCATAGAAAAATATACTCAAGAGTGGATTAAAACCAATTGGGAGAGTTGGCCCCCACCGCCAGTCACGTCCTTTTAGGACAGGGGATATACAACCCCTCATTGTTTAACACGTCCTTTTAGGACAGGGGATATACAGCCCCTCACTGCTACCGATGAAGACGTGTGCACGTCACAATAAAAGACTCAGCCCATGGATGAAATTATATCCGGAGTCAAAGGAAGATTTTACCAAGATTGACATTTTCCCATATTCCCACTAGATCATTAACTACACCAGAGCAATACCAAAACACTCAGTCCTCCATAGTGCAGAAGCGTAAACCCTAGGCAGTAATGTCTAATGAAATAACTAGATATGAGGAACCAATAACCATGTAAGTTTCACATTCAAGGCTCAGTTAGTCACATCAAGCTGAGTTAGTCACACAAACAGTTTCCCTTTGGAAATTCATTTTAGCTCAGTTAGCATTTTTCAAAAAACATCTCATAAGTCGGTTAACAAAAGTATCGGAGTACGAGAAATTGTACCTGATTAGCGTTGTTGCAGTCCTAGTAGACTCATGCAAACATTCAACACATTATGAGGAATATTAAAGGTAGTATATCATCAATAACTTGTAGCCTAAGTTAAACTTAAATAAATTCCTCACTCTTATTTTTAAGTCTCAATTGTCGTTTAAGCCCTCACTTAAATGTTATGTATAACCTTTGACTTATCTTAGAATGTTGTATAGCTCAAGGTTGTAAGACCAAGGAATGTATTTAATTAACACTTGTTAATTGTTCCACTCTTATCCACTTTACTAGTACTCAACCATAATTCTCACATTCAAGAGTTTTGAGACCCTTATATCATAAGTGCATTTTATATCATTCATTTATTCTTAGAATCTCAATAATTAATAATTCTTAAGTTCGATACATTTATTCTTACTTTAGGATAAACAACGCACTACCTACGATGGGTTTATCTTAGAATACTATACTATTATGTCATGATGTAACGATTATGTATCTTATCAATATCTACTAGATAATCCATTATGATTAAGTTTTCCCCTTAACTTAAGTGAGATCTACATCCTGTATATTGGAATTATAGTGTTATAGATGCATTTTATTATAACTTAATTGGGCTACTAAACTTAATTATCTTATCTTTAGTTTAGAATAAATTTGTATTACAACCATCTACTAATCTTGTCATAAGATGTTAAATTACTTTTCATCTTGAAATAACTATATTATAATTAACTTAGACTTATCGAACTCTTACATTTAGTATTCACAAGGTATATTATTTGATTTATAATTACCTATATAATAAGGTGTTTTAAGATAAAAATTTATGTATCCTTACTTACATTTAACATCCTAAATGTTTTATTTGTACACACCTTCCCTTCATAGACTATGTATAATCCTTTTTCTAACTTCGATAAACTTAAGTCTTAAATACATTTTAAATTGCTTACGAAATCTAAGGTTTCAAAGGAATAACTTAATAAATTAATTCTGAAACACCCCTGAACAATTAATCGCATAAAATCATAAACGTGAGGAAATTATCCGAAAATAACGCGCTATATAATTCGGACATAAAACAATGTATGAACAATTAAATTTAGTATACATGTGTCCGAGAGCGTGACAACGTTACATATTAATATAGTCACATACTTATATATGTACGAATACGAAAATACATGTACGCAACGTTACGATATTGTAACGTTGTAATAAGTAATAATAACGTCGCATAACTCCGTAACAAAAATAACACGATATAATATATATTCTTACATATATATAAATAAACATGTGTATAGCTTATAAAAAAAAAGAGAAAGCAAATACGCTCCCGCTGAGGTTCAAACCCCGTACCCCTCGTATACCTCATGAACGTCTTAACCGGTTGAGCTATGCTCGAATTCGGTAACTAAAACCAACAAATTAAAACTAGTATCAAATCAACTAAACTAACTACACAGAAAGAAAAAAAAACACAGAGAATCAAATGCATCTCTGTAGCAGTGTCGATTTCTTCTTCCTCGATACAGCAAGATCGAACAAACAGAAGGACAGAAAACAATGAAGAATTCCACTTGTTTTCCCCATTGCTCCAACTCCCAAGCGACATAAATTCTTGTTTCTCAAACCACCCATAACCTTCTCTAGTAACTTGCAACCCACTAAGCACTCTCATGCCCTCACTTCCTGGTTGCTTAATCGACAGATACAAAAGAATACCCAGACAGGAACTGATGTCGATCCCAGGAGCAGAAGAAAAGAATTCGTCAGAGTGCTGATATTCCCACACCATTTCTTATTCTCTCTATCCATTCTCTGCAATGGGGGAACCAAGAAGACAACCAACCCAGAACACCATACTCATTTGTTTTTCAAGACTATCTGCAACCTGAAGCACAACGTGAGCTATCTCGATTTCACAAAAAATATATCTCAAACCATGTCTGTTCCTGTGTCAAAACCTACTGCTCTCCACATGATGCCTCAGAGTTCGTGATTCCAAACTCCTACGCTACAGTCTTGAGGACTGAAACCACTAACTCCATCAACCAGTCCGTATACAAAACATTCCTTTCCCTTCTCTTGCGTACACCAGTTCTGCATGAGCAGAAACTCGTGTTAATTCCCCTGGTTCCTTTCGCACGCAAGGTAAGTGTGCTAATCTGCATTGCCTTCTTCTCTTTCCACTTCCGTTTCTCCTGTTTTCCTACCTCTGATCAAACCACCACTCCCTCTAACTCTCTTCTATTTCCTCACAAGACTTCATGACAGCTACCGAGGAAGTCCTGGGGTAATCATAAAACTCAATCCTCCTCTAAGAGCTGCTAAGGTGAGGCTATGAATTCAGAGAGAAAGAAAAATAAATACCTTGCGATTTCAGTTCTATTATTCTCTTCCTGTTAGTGTGATCTGAGATCCTCCACAGTCTAACTCCTTCCCTCTTCATTACTTGCGTGACATTTCTTGTGAAACAAACCCATGAAGAGTGCCAAACCCCCCCCCCCCCCAAGAAGAACATCCCTGTTCTGTATTCAAAAAGAAAGGAACCACAATTAGGTAAACCTTAATCAGTTTTTCCTTTTTCCACAACCTGTTTAATCTGTTTTTACCCGAGCCTAACCTCTGAGAAAAATTTTCTCAGCCGCTGTTGAGTGACTCAAGAACTGAAGTTCCATATTGCACCAAAGGATTGGCCAAGGAGAATCTGTCAAGTCACTTGCTGGTGAGTATTCCTGAACTGGTTTCAGAATCAGAAAACAAAAAAAAAGAGCAAACCTGTCAAAACTGATAAACATGCCAAACCTGTAGCATGTATTCTCAGCATACCAAATATCCTAGGGTGATGTGGAGTTGCTGATATGTTGCAGCCCTATATATATATCTCATGTTTCTGTTGTAATTTCAGTGGTTAAACCATGTGTCTTGGGTTTGTTCGGTTAGTTCTGAGAGTATAAACTGTACTAAGATTTTAATTAAGCAACTAAGGAACTTGGGAAAAAGAAACAAACCAAAGAACTGGATTAGTAAGTGACAGAAAAGAAAATGGTCAGTTTTGTGATTTCAGGTTTTTCAACTTCAGTTTCTGAAATAATGTGTTTTCTGTATATTAACTTCTCAGAGTATAGTCTTGTTGTTGTGGGTTTACTTTGGACTCACACTTCTGATAAAAACTCTTAGTAAGTGGGGACACACCTGGGTAGAAGTAAAAACATGATCAACGAACAATAAGGGAAAAGAAAGATCAATTCAGTTTTCAAGTCCTGTGTAATGAGTTTCCAGAAACGTAGCCTGTTGCCTTGAGTTGTTTGTGTTGGGCTAGATTAGAGTTTAAACACATACTGAGACATTCGAATAAGTAGGTATGAAACCTAGAAAAAAAAATAAACTGAAGTCAAGTAACAACCTAACAGGAAAGGAAGTAAAAGAAGAACAACAGGGCTTGATATTTCTGTTCTGTTTCAGTATAATCTCGTTTCAGAGTATTGATAAGGTTGCTTTGGGTTGTTTTAAGTTTAAAGTATGATAAAACATTAACTAAGTGGGTACCAAGTTGGGAGGAGTTGTAAGTCAGCCTAGAAAAGAAACAGAAGTAAACAACAGGAGGAATGCATGAGTTAGTTATCAGTTTTCAGTTTCTGTTTTTTTAGTCTGTGTAACAGACTTACCGAAAATGTAGCCCTTGTTGTTTTGGGAGAGTTTTGAGTCAAAGACTGGATAGACTACCTAAATAAATGAGTGAGCAGGGTGAGAAAGCTAAAACTAGATTAAAGAACAGGAAGAGAAAAAAAAACAGAAGACAAGGATGCATCAGGTTGTCAATTTCAGATCTGTGACTAGTTCTGTGTCTGTACAGAGAATTAAGTGAGGGTTATTGGAGTATTTTCAAGTTTAAAATGGAGATAAAACTCTTAACTGAATAAGAAGCACATAGGGGTAAGATTGAGAGACAGTTAGGTGAGTGATAGAATGGAATAACAGAAATCATAACCGGATTTAATGTTTTAGTTTTATGCTTTGTTTCTGAATAATTTCTCTTTGTGTGACCCTATTACAGAGGGCTTACAAGGGTGGTATTGAATGTTAAATGAACGAAGAACATATCTAATACACTTAAGTGAGTTATAAGCCTATTAGGTAAGGGTTAGAAGTCAATGTGACCGATTAAGAAGTAAGGGAAGAAGAGATTTCACAAACGGTTGTTTCAGTTTTCTCCCATTGTCTGTTCTCTGTAAAATGAACTTCCAAAATTGTTATCAGTGTTGTTTTGGATTAATCTTGAGTTTAAGACTTGGTTAACACATAAGCCTAAGTGTCTATAAGTTGGGGGAAACTAAAAACCAGTTTAGGAGACTTAGACATGGAGTTAAATGAAACAGACCTAGTATTTCGGTTTCTGTAACATGGTCTCTGTATAACTGATGTGCCAGTGGGATGTGGGTGTTGTATTAGCCTGCTAATGGACCCAAACTCTAACTAATCAACCTAAGTAAATCTGTACTAGGAAATTGGGTAGATTAGAAACAGTTAACCAAATTACAAGGGAAGGAATAGAGGTGTACTGCACTGATTTTGGTTTCAATTTTGCAGCAGCTACTGTTCTGTATAATTGAGTACAGAAGTTAGTGAGTGTTTTATTGGTTTAATCTGAGTTTAAAACATTGTTAACACCCATATCAAGTGGGGTTAAATACTGTGGGAAAGAATTAACTATCGGTTGAACTAACTAGGGAAAAGAACCAAGAAGAAATATATAGTTGTTGTTTCAGATTTCAACAATGTTGTAACTTCTGTATAATTGTGTTACAAAGGTATTATAAGTGTGATTCTAGTTTAATAATGAACCAAAATAATAGCTAATAAATATAACTAAGTTAGCGAAGCATGTGGAGAAGGTTAAACATCAATTACTACAAGGGAAAATTCACGAGATACCCCTGTTTTCTTTCGTAATTCACAATATACCCCTGTGATTTTAGTAATTTAACTTTAAACATACTTAAATGTTGTCCAAAATTGATGAAACTTTACATGGACGATGCTAAAATGTTATATTTTTGTCCAATATCAAATTTGAAGTTTTTTAGCTCACATGTGACATGTGGGACCCAATGAACAGTCATATATTCATTGGGTCCCACAGGTCACATGTGAGCTTAAAAAGCTTCAAATTTGATATTGGACCAAAATATAATACTTTAGCATTGTCCATGTAAAGTTTCATCAATTTTGGACAACATTTAAGCATGTTTAAAGTTAAATTACTAAAATCACAGGGGTATATTGTGAATTACGAAAGAAAACAGGGGTACATCGTGAATTTTCCCTTACTACATTAAAAGTGAAGTTAGATAAGGTATTACATGGGAATTGTATTTCAGATTTAGAAACCTTTGGGCTTCTGTATAAATGGGTTTTAGGGGTATTCTATGATCTATATTATCATTATACAAGGGTTAAAACATTGTGAACCTATTAAGCTAAGGAGGGAATACACTTTAGACAAGTTATATCTATTTTATATAAACTTGTTACATAATTAGCGCTTAAAACGCTCTAAAACATTAACTAAGGAAAAGGGCTTAGTTAACGTATAAAACAAGGGTGTGAATGCCCTAAGATTAAGATAAAGTTTAATACATGGGAAGCCCTAAGGGCTAATAAAGGTTCAACATTCAATAAAGATTTATCTAGGAAATAACACCCGATAATAACGAGATAAATTCGGGCAGTGTCACAAAGGTCGTCACATGAAATCATAAACTGACACGTTGTTTTTAATTAACGCTAGGGCCGTAGCGAACTCCAACCGAGACCCCGAGTGTGAGACAACTCGTACTTTCGAATAAGTATGGACATGTGTGGTTCGTATGTTGTCGTGTTACATGGCATGTTTGCTGTGTGCCTTGTGTGAAAATGACCATAAGATTAAAGCATGAAAATTTGATTGCTTGCTTATCTTATTTATATGATTGCTATATCATTGTTGTATATTATTTGCGTGCACACAGTAGTTTAGTCCCTTCTCGTTTATGGACCTTGAGATGAAACACAACGAACTATGAAAACAAAGAAAACTATATAAAGGGAAACTCCTCTCTAACCATGGAGGACGTACCTTGACACCCACTATGGTGTCTATTCATTAATGATAATGAAGAGCAAATCTCAACTGGTGGAACATGAGAATAACCCGGGAAGACAACATCTCGGGCCATGCGGTATGGAATACTCCGGAGTTGGTATCTGCATCAGATCCTTCGACCATCTATGGTGGAGCACATCTTGGAGTCTAGAGGTGACTCCGCTTTCTCGACCCTGGGCGTCGGGAATGGGGGAGTGACAAATTGGTGGAGCTTATCCTGGAGTTTAGAGGCGACTCCACTTTCTCGGCACACGACGTCGGGAATGGGGGATTAGCCATGGAGGAGACATCCTCCAACGTGCGGTGATAAGAGAACTCACAATTGATCCATAAAGAAGCAAGAAAAGTTGGGCACCTATACTATATGGTCACGGGAACTGAAATACCCCAAACTTATATATTGTGATTAAGATAATTCTAATCCTTACTTAAGTGCCTAATAATGCTTGAGTAATATTGGTAAGGAAAAATAAATCCAAAAGAAATAAATAAACGCTTTAAAAGTGGAAAACGCTAAATAAGCGTTAAATAACCATGGGAGGCATAAGACCTCGGTTAGCGTATTATATGGATTATAAAGGTTTAATAAGACCTAAATAATATATGGGAACAACTCCCGAAGAAAACGGATCCAAATAATGTATTAAAAGTGTAAATGAACCTTAAAGCGCGTTTTTCGAGGAAACCGGGAAAACGCGACTTTGAGCGGGTCAAATAGACTCATAACAGTTTTGGTCAACTAAATAATCATTAATAAATATTAGTGAAGCTTTAGAACCAATAAAATTAATTAAACGAGAAAATTCCGGAAAACAGGTACCGGTTAGTAAAAACTGTAACAACCGGGAAGTTGTGGGGTGAGAATGCAAATAAACAAAGTTAGTGTGTCCACTTTTGCAAATAAAAAGCAAAAATCTGTAGAGGGGCATGTGTGTAGCCGATGGACTCCTCTCCCCCACTCTCTTTATTTCTCTCTTATTAGCTAAAAGGCAAATGAAATAAGTAGAAAAGTACAAAAAGGAAGTGGGGCTCTCTCTCTCTTCCATCCCTCACCCTCTCTCACGTATTCACCCTCCCCCTCTCTTCATTTCCTCATCTCCTGCGACATCCATGGAACATTGAGGAACCACACTCAACTCTCTCCTTCTCTCCTCTTGTCCAAGCTCAATCCTTGTCCAAACTCAACAAAAATTGTACCATTGAAATCCCCTCACCAAGGAGAACACTTTCCTCCTTTCGAAAATCGAAAACAACCAACTTCATCTCCATGGGTGTGCTGCATTTGAAGCTTGAGTACCACCATTAGAAGCACCTTCACCTCCATGTCATTTTGAGGTAAAAACATTTTTGAAAACCCATCTTTTTCTAGGCCTTGTGGGCAAAACGAAATTCAACTAAAACCTTGTTTGGTACCTCTTTGCTCTAGGCGATTTTGGCTCCACTTTGGGTGTTGGAATCTTGCCTTGGTTGCTGTCCACCACTCTATCCATCCATTGGAAGGTAATGCTTCATTCTAAACCTAAAACAAGCATAAACCCTAGGTTGTTAAAAATAGTTCTCTAAGTAGTTGTGTATATTGATATGGGCTGTAGCATTGGTGTGTGAACCCCATTGGAACCGAGAACAAGAGAGAAAGAAAGAAGGAAGAAGAGAAGGAAAGGAAGGAAAAGAAAACTAGCAAGACAAGGTAAATGCTCTTACCTTGGGCTAGTTTGTGTATTACATTGTAACAGATTTTAAGTATCTAACAATGAAGAATGTATGAAGTATGAGTAGTAGTAATGTGGTAATGTATGGAGAAGAGAATGTAACAGTTTTTGGTAGTAAAAATGAGTAATGTATTGCATAATGAGTAGTAAGTATGTTGTAATATGATGAGAAATGATATTGAAACAGTTTTGAAGTTTTTAAATGAAGTTTAAAAGCTTGGGAAAAACCATGGGTAGTATGTGTATGTGTGCAGGAATTTATGTTGTTGTAGTAGTATTGAAATGTGAGTATAATATGTTGTATAAACAGGTGGCGAGAATGAAAATGTGTGAGCTGAAATAACGTGTGGAGAATGTTAAGAATACAGGGGAGACTATGTCAAATTTCATCTAGAAATTTGAAGACTTAAGTGTTTAAGAAGAGGAAGTAAACTAGGTAGTGACTAGTTGTATTTGGAGGGGTTGGAAAGGAGTGTTGAGTATCCTGAAACAGATTTTGATATGAGAATGTAAATGGGATGAGACTAGGTTGTGAACTAGTGTACTTAAGATGCCAAGAGTGACATTAGTTGAGGGAGTATTGGAGAATAAGAGTTAAGGTAAAAATCTGTAACATGATGTGGAAAACCAAAATCTGTAGCATTAGTGTGAAGAAAAATAATGTAAGTGTTGAAATAAGATGATGAAGATTGGTGTAGTTGTGTAGGAATTGAGTAGCAAGTTTGGTGGATGAATTAAGGTGATTTGGAACATCTAAATGAGTGGTAAACATGAAGGGAAGTATTGGTAAAGATTGGGGAAACAATGGGTAAAGAAAACACCCAAAAACAGATTTTAAAACTGAAGTACTAGGCCGGACCGACCTTAGGACCGAACTTGCAAGGTCGGTCGAGCCCAGATTTAAAAGACGGGAAACCTTCTGGAGTCGCCCGGACTTGCGATCGGACATGCAAGTTCGGTCGGACCAGAAATTTCTCCCGTCAGAAACCTTCTGGAATGGACCAAACTTGCGACCGGACTTGCAAGGTCGGTCGGGCTAAAATTTTCAAATATGAAACTTACTGTAATGGACCAACCTTGGGACCGGACTTGCAAGGTCGGTCGGCCCTGGAATTTTTACACGATGTAGCCTACTGGAATGGACCGGACTTGCAAGGTCGGTCGCAAGTCCGGTCGAGTAAAAAAAAATGTTTTAATTATATGATTATAGTAATCATATATACATGTATATATGCCCATATACACATATGCATATATATGTAATAATACACCATTAATGAAGTAGTAATGGTAAGAAAGTAAGTAAAAGAATAAGGAAGCAAGCTTAAGAAGTAATAAGGAAAAAAAAATGGTTTTATAACCAAGTATGAATGTAAAGGAGTAGTAAGTAAACATTGAGAATATCAATGAAGGAGTAAGTTAGATCAATAATAGACCATTGATCATACTACTTCATGTATGTATAGGAATCAAATAGTTGATCCTCGAAGGAGCCGGTAGTACGGATACCACGGTGAACGGTATGATTTCTTCATGCCCTGTATCCTAACTTGGTTACCCCGATTTGTGTGCTTATGTGATCACCAATAAGATAAATGCACGAATCGGACTTATATTGCACTTAACTGTGATTGAACTATTTTGTTCTTGTTGTATCTTCTTGAACAATTAGTTTGTATAATTCATGAAATGAATGAATGGAAATGAGAAGTATGGGTAAGTATTGTGTACTTGTGTATTGTATGTATGTATGGAAGTGAAGTACTGACTTCTACTAATTCCCAACAACCTAACTCCTAACTTGAGTAATGAGTAAATGGAATGAGTAGAAGTCCGATATAGTTTCGGCCACGCGTGAGGATAAGGAAACACAAGAGGTTGGATCCGAATCCTGGCTATAATCTTTTCCATGGACCAATCCCCTTGAATGGATAGCATCCTGGATTAGTGAGCCACCTTAAAGCCCGGTGGTGGGATGTAGTAATCCCTGCCCGGAGGTCATACCGACTTAACTGGAAGTAAAGTATGTAAGAAGTAAGTATTGTATTTGTATTGGTCTTGACTATTGTAAGTCATTGACCCAGAGCAAAAAGTATTGAACACCCGATTAACCCGGGTGTGTAATGAAGCTAACTGGACCTTTGTATGTATTGGAGAATTGTATCTCCGTATTGCGTATTGAATATGTAATGAGTATGTGTGGTGTATGTGTATTTTGGAAGATGGTAAGTAAGTATTGGTTGACTTGTATTGTCTTCCAAGCATGTATGGTACTGTACGTATGTATGTATATCTTGTGTAGTATCGTAGTATCTTGAATGAAGGCATGTATGAATGTATGTATGTATTGCAAAATGAATTGCATGTATTCGACCAAATGGTCGGCGTACCCTCGTGATAAGTGAGAAATACATAGACATTTAAGGGTTTAATTTACCCTATACTTACTCACTTTCAGGATAATATTTCTCACTTATCGTATGTTTTTCCTAAGATTCATGTCTTGATATGGACTGATATATTTTATGTATCAAATAGTTTATTTCATAAGCTTTCCAACGCAACAAACGGCGAGTAAAACAGACTTATAACGAAGAATCTGGAGCCGGTTGAAGATCGCGTAAAAATAGAGAACATACTCATTGTGTCCGCGTGAGTTCAGGCGGACAGAGGCGCGGACACCATAGAGACGTCCGCATGAGCATTAGGCGGACAGAGGCGCGGACGGAAGACAGAGGCGCGGACACAACAGAGGCGTCCGCATGATTCTGGGCGGACAGAGGCGCGGACGGAAGACAGAGGCGCGGACATCAGCTGTGTCCGCGTGAGTTCTGGGCGGACGGAGGCGAGGACGACAGTGATGTCCGCGTGAGTTTAGGCGGACACACATGCGGACGTGACTGAATTGGACGCGAACAGTTTTTCTTCTTCCTTCTTCGCGGCGCCTACAGACAACAAGATAAGGGCTGCCGACAGTCCTGAAAATCCTCACGCGTTCAGCCGCCCCAATCCTCTCCTTAATTTCCTCACGCGGTGTTCCCTTGTTTCCTCTGTCTTCTTCCTTCTCCAGCCTGTCCCCAGCTTCTTCTCCTTCTCCTATAAAAACTCACGAGCCTTCTGCTCCAAGATGGCATCCCATCCAGAAAATAATCCATCGCTCACACCTACGATCTATTCCATCTTCTTATCCCCCACTTCTCCATTTTATTTTCTTTCTTCATCAGCCTTATGCTGTTAGTTTCTAGAGAACCAACGAAGGAATCAATTGTCTGTTCGTTCTTCTTCGTGGGTTCCGTCTATTTTATTTCTTATGTTTGTTTTACTGTATAATTATGTGTGATTAATAAATCTAGCTTCCCGGGTTAGGAAGCAAGCTTATTTTATATAATTGTTTCATATAAGCTTTCCAGTATAATTTATCTAAGCAGTATTTTGATTCCTCTCCTTAATGTGCTTTAATTCTCTTGTACAATTATTAAAGTGATATTTGTAGTTCTTTGTTAAAATGCAATGCTGAAACAAGGTTCTAGACACAGGAAGTCAAATGGGTTAACGACTAGAAGCGAGAGTTTCTCGCCGTATAGGTTAATCTATCTCCAATAGGGATTATTAATAATGCGATTAATTTATTTATGACTTGAGCAAGATTTGCACTTGTTGTTTAAATTAATTAGGGTTTATTAGACAGGAAAGTGTCAATAAACTAATTAAGATTCTTGAGTTTATTGCTAAAGTGGGAAAGTTATATTAATATGATTAAATTAAATAGGTGAGCAGAACAACCCGGGATGCTTCTTTAAAACCAAAAAGATTTACAATTTCTATTTCTTTTCTGTTTTAATTAATTGTTTTTATTTTTGTCTTATGATTTAACTGTTAATCTCACTCCCTAAAAAAAGATAAAATCTGTTTATAGAATTCTCAGTCAATTTAATATACTATCAGTTATCCACAGCGAGGTCCCCAAGAGTACGACAACCCACATTTCCACTATTCCGCAAAACGATAGGTACACTACCTAGGTTGAAGAAGTAGTCACATATTTCTCCAACACCTCGCTAGTACGCGGGGTATGCGGTTATCATATTCAGCGAAAGCTGACACCCTCGGGGGAACGTTTTTAGTGCGCAGGTACCCGGAGCGGATACGGTCAAGGTAAGAGACCGGTGGCGCGCCTTCTAATTAGAAGTATCTAGTTTGTGAGGAATGGGTAGCAGACTGACTCCTAGTGAGTGTGTATGAATTTGGGAGAAGTACTGTAATGATTTTGGAACCTAGTAAACTCGGTATGCGTAGTGTATTATCTTGTACGGAATTGTGGAGTATTGTATTGAATGGAGTATGGTATTGAATGGAGTATTGTATCGAATGGAGTATTGTAGTACTCAGCATGTAATGAGAGATGTATTGTATGAGTAGTACTCGGATATTCCGGTCCATCAGACCGATGCTGTATGTAGTAGTGCCTTGTTAGTCACGGGGTGGCTAACGACATTGTATCACCGCCGGTTTGAGTAGTATTATCCGCTGCGAGAGTACGAATGTTAAGGAGTTGGACGGTAATTACAGTTTTAGCGGTTGGGGTGTTACAAAAAGTGGTATCAGAGTGAAGTATCGCTCTGATGACTGGAAATACCGAGTTTAGGAATACCGAGTTAGGGATTAGAAGCTTAGGGCTAAGGGCTGAGTGTTAGCATTAGAGATATGCTAGTTACGAACTCCCGGTGAGTACCGGATACCTACAACACCAGTCCCGCCCACCGCAAACCCCATGGTATAACTTGGAAAAGGACGCCAGAGAGAAGAAAAGCCTTCTCATACTCAGGGAAAACCCGATCTGGCAGTTGTGAAGCAATCACACAGTAAACAAGAACCGACTTATGATAGATTCCAAGAAATGGAAGACCCGGAAGTGGATCCCGGTTGAACAACAATAACCGCACTTAATAGCGGTAGTATAAACACTCCAACCACAAAGAGGCTATAACTTGCAACAGCATCGGGCGACATGCTTAGCAGTCGCAGAACCTAGCTAAACAACCAGCAACAGGAAAAGAAGCACTAACCGTGCAACGAAATGGAAACAGGAGCAGTAATGAAACCCGAGACACAAGTCTGCGGGACAACAGTAATAGCCAAGCAACACCACCAACGGTGAGCTAGCTGGCTAAGGACATAGTCGGGAGTGACTGACTCCAAAACTACAACGCCAAAAAGGTTACAAACCTGGCCAACATAGCTCAGACAGCTACAAGAATATTCACAAGATATAATCTGATGTAACTGCAACCGTAGTGCCTAAACCAAATCAGGCTCAGTAACCACAACAAACGTGTGGGAACAAGCAACAAGGAACAACACAACCAAGTCAAAGGGGAAGCTCCAAGGATTGGAGAAGTACCCTGATCAATGACAGCCATGTCAAACTCACTGAGAAGTTACTCAGAAGAGTAATTAACCTAAGTAAATGATCAACAAGATCAAAGGAAGAGTAAGTAAGACTACCAATTATGAGGGGAAACCATACTGTGACCGGTATCGGGTTACCCAAAAACCACCAGTACCGCGCACTTGCCACAGCAAGTGCAGTGAGAACAGGAACATGCAGGGGAGCACTAACATGCCACAAGTTCATAGTAGTGTACTGTGGCCGTAATAGAACAACTACTGGATCACACATCCTAAGAACTCGAAGAATGGAACCTTGGGAAGGCCTGACGGCCTGACCATTGTGCAAAGGATACACCAGTCAGCGGGAAGCTGGATCTGGTCAGGAGTTTTGAACATGGATATGCCATGAAGAAACTCTTTAACACCGAGCTATTATTTTTCAAAACCAAGTTCTCTTACAAAACTTCAAACCACAATCTTTTCAAACCTTGGATTTTAAAACCAAACCAACAGAATTAAGGTGAGTATCATAGAACGATACAAGAGGAGTTGACAATAGAATACTTCACCTAGGCGTGTGACGAACACTACGAGTGTACCCAATTATGGGAGGTGGGACAACCGCACTTCGAAGGAGCTTGTGGGCCTGACAGATAGTCAGGTAAGTGGTAATGTATCAATAAGGTACCCCACGTATGTATACATGTAGTGCACGAAACATGAGAAGTAGTCTACTCCGTTCTACGGACCATGAGTGAGTTAAACCAGGACAAGGAACTCAGCTAAGAAGTAAGTATAAAGAACTCAGAGAATCCATCTGAGATAAGGAATAAGAACTAGGAAGTGCAAAGAGCACAGACTAGTGAGCATAGACATTAGACATGTCTCAGGACATCAAGTAAATACATGACAGCTGGAAGGTGTACCCAGCCTGAACACAGTAAGGCAATCGCCTAACGTGAACACCACAATGCTCTACAATGGGACAGGGTTCCTAAGAGCGATCACAAGATCACCACGGAATATAATCCACTATCGAAGAGGATATTTAAACCTAATCTCAAACACTAAGAGCAAGTATAAACGGTCTACCCAACGACGAGAAACGTTATAACCCAAAGGGGGAATAGCTCAAATATAATACCAAGAGGCGGTATAACGATAACATATCATAAACATTAGCCAGACGTAACGGCATAACCTAACAACACCCAGGAGCAATCCTTGAAGGGTGTCTGAGTTAGCAACAGTCGAACATCAACGACATGACGAAAGCACAAAAGCTAGAATGAACACTCGGTTAAGACACCGAAGGGATTCCACTTAACAGGAAATTCCCTAGACTACAAAAGACACTGATCAGCATCAGATTGCCTAAGAGTCTCCTATGAACGGAAGCGTGATGCCGCGACTTGCCATGGAGCCTAGTAAAACCTCCAACCTATGAGGTATACAAGGAGTTGAAATGTGTAAAAGCAGCTGGCAAAGAGCATAGCTTGTAGCAATGAGGCTTAAAAGCCATCAACCAACTATGTTAGGTAAACCTTAGCGGTTGCATAACCCACATCTCTTGATAATAAGACTTGCAAGAGGTATTATCCCATATGACAAGAAATCAACAACTGGACCATCAATTCAAACCCAACCTCCTGAGTGGCTTGGAGTAGTAGTCAACTCAGTGTCACTGCCGCTAGAGCATCAGTCTAGTATGCAGTTGACATACTTTAACTACCTTCATGCCTTCTGTAGCAATGATAACACAGGGGCATAGAAATCGGGATAAATGCCAACATTGGCCTAGCCCACGTCTGGACACTACAGAAACTCGAGGAAAAGTACCCCTCGTTAATCGAAGACCACCAAGGTAGTGAAGATGTGAACCCTTAGAAGGGGCTTCCATCTACTATAACAACAAAACTTGTGCGTATAGATACGGCCAAGAGAAAACGAATAAGGAAATGAGATTTCCAACCCACTACGCCTACGAGAGGCTGTGGACTGTAGAAGCACATCGCTTAAGGGCATCAAAGCTCGAAGGAGCAAGTATACTCCTTATGCACCCAATCATGTGGTGAACCACTGTATAAATACTTACATGGTAAACCTTGTCATGAGACCTATGAGTGGAAACTCACCCCTCAACGAGGACTTTCACCTACCAGTGATAGAATACTCTTTAATTAGAGAACGGGACCAGAAAACCCTTGAAGCTTCTTGGGATGTCCCGGTAGTATAAATACAAAAGAAAAACTGCACAGCTAGAGCCTATAACCAATGCTCAGCACTGAGGAGACAGTAATTATCAGAAACAATTAATGTGAGTGCACATTGGGCACCACAAATGACCAACGCTCAAGAGAGCCGATAACCCGATGAATCACTTCATCCACAGTCAAACAAGACACTTGGTAAATTGCATTATCGATTATGAAATAATGTGAGGTAAGCCAACCCACACATGAAACCTGAATGGAAATGAAACATTCCCACATTGGGAATATAGTAACATTGCGGTATGCTACGACAACCGCCATACACACAAACAGAGGAAACCCTCAGTGTTCATACCATAAGGAAATAGTGCCAATGACGATGGCAATGAGTGAAGAGGAACTACCACAGTAACAAAGACAGTAAAAATGATGTCATGTAATGAGTACGAGTATGGTGCGCAATAAGCGACCGCTAGGAAGAAGTAGTGAGACGATGACACGGAGTATAAGTATGAGAAGACAGGCAGAAATATCCATCCCTATCACATAAGTGAATTACTGTCAAGCGTTTACGCCTCTGCACTCTGTATGACTGAGTGTTTTGGTATTGCATTTGCACAGCTAATGATCTAGTGGGATAGCTAGGAATATGGACAACGTAAATCATAGTAAACTTTTCTTTCACCAACAAAATGGCGTAAGCCAGTCAAGCAGGCTTTGCAACAAACCGTGCGACCTAAGGCCAAAGAAGCACGGAGAGTGCAAGCACACTAACAATCACAAGATGTGAATTCCATTGGAATAAAAGGGTGAAAGAAGAATTAAGAAAGTCACTAGGACCGACGCATGGAAAATGCAAGGTCATACAAGTAAAGAACACTTGTACTGAACCAGAAAAACTGGTAGAATTCAGAAGCTAGTGACAATAGAGGAAGCACTACAACTAGGTAGTGACTTAACCTCGCCCGACAACAAGTCAGAGGAACTTAGTGAACAATCGTGAGAGTACGAATAGTATGCATAATAGATTACCAGAGAGCTGGTTACAATCTAAAACTCATTGAGTTCAAACAGCGGTAAAAGTGTAACACCCCTCATAACAATTACGTAATAGTCGCTCACGTGAACAGGAAATAAAGGCGTCTCACAGCGGAAGGAATTACAGTATTAGAACTCACATGGGTGTTACTTGCCACCACTCGCCCATACGAGTGATGTAGCAGTACAACATCTTAACAAATTAAACATACAATATAACCCGCAGTGACAACGAGATACCACCTACATTTCTATCTAAGTATCAACAGCACAACTACTGTGAGCATCTAAACATAATCCAAATCTTACAACCCCTTTCCAGTGGAAACATTCAATGCATAACGAGGTATGGACGGAAAGTCCAAAATCAACAATGTCCTAACTACCCAATCCCGCACTTCGGCTTCAACGTGTTCAGCAACCTGTACAATAAGTGTAGTATCAGCGATAGACGCTGAGTATGCCGGATCTGGACCCTATTGGTCACTTGTCATTTTTAACCGTCTTGATATTAGATTGATTTCATGCTTTGTCATTTTACAGATATAATAAATACTGTAACAACATGCATGATTATATAATCATTCATCCAATCTAAACAGTCATATATGGATATACACATTACTGTCATACATTGTACAATACAATGGCATTGAGAACTCATTCATCGTATATTAACATCATCACATAGTATGAACTCATTCATCGTATATTAACATCATCACATAGTATGAATTCATTCATCGTATATTAACATCATCACATAGTATGAACTCATTCATCGTATATTAACATCATCACATAGTATGAATTCATTCATCGTATATTAACGTCATCACATAGTACGAACTCATTCATCGTATATTAACATCATCACATAGTATGAATTCATTCATCGTATATTAACGTCATCACATAGTACATCACTCGGCCCTCTGGGCCTTCACATATTGTTTGTTTAGGTTAGCACAGTCGGGCGTCAGTTAGGACAACCCGAAATATACTCACTTGGACAGTAGTCCCACGTACACACAATGGTGCTCACTGCCCTGATCATCCGAAGACTCTGGGACTTATTCACTTTGCCTTTGTAAAGGCGTCCATTTAGGTGGCCAAGGGCCTGGTGCCAACGGTAGCACACTCCGCCTGACGATCTATCTAGGCTCGATCAGGATTTAACTAGGGAAAACCCGATACGGGATAACCCAAGAGATCTCTACGCGCGACCAGCAGCCAGTGACTGTCTGGATTAAGGTACATCATCACATTCATTCACACTCCACTGTTAGCTTTGTTAGTTAGATAGTCAGTTACAATTTTTGTTATGGAGTACATCACTTAATTTGTTGGCTGCCCTATGGGTCTTACGCATGCCTAGAATTATTCTAGGTAACATTCACGTTCGAGTCAAAGCTCTAGAGACCGACAATGTCGTGTCCCGTTCCTAAGTATTTTACTTAGGTTATAACTACATACTTGTAATACTTAGCGTATTAAGTCAAGCAACAGTGGTCACAATCACACATTTCGCATATGTAGTTTTGTATAAGTCGATCTATAGTCGACGTAGTATTAGTCCCGTAGGACGTTCGTGCACAAATAAATAATGCAATGAACATAACTACACATCATACACATACATACATACATACCACATACATACATTCACACAAGTTATTTATCAAACAAATCCGAGCCCGAGGAATTCCTCAGGACAACTCGGATCAAATCCCTTTACATACCGTACACCGTCGTCTAGGTTCGTGCAGTGCAGGCCACTAGAGCTTTCGAGCGCGTACGTCGGAAATGCGATCTAGTAATACAAGAAACACCTAGCGTCAATCCACATGACAGCACCATTCGGTATTTCCGAATAACGTTTGAAATCCTAGTACCATGTCCCCAGACTTAACACTTGTTACTTTAGAGCATGTTTATTAATATTTTATAAACTCCTTACTCGTGTGGGTTAATTCTCGGTTTACATTAGAGCATGAAACCTTACATTATACACTTATGATACTTCACTAGGGTTTATTTACCAAACCCCAGTCTTATGCTAACCTTAACATTATATGTCGTTGTAACTATAGTGTATAACTTTATTCTTGGTACTTGTTTATCTATGTATGTATGCATTTAGCATAACAGTTTGAATAGCTATATCCTTAGCCACATAATATCATTTGTGTTATACTAGTTCCATAATGTTATACCATACGCTATTTATATATGTCATTAACTTTACAACATATAGTTTGGTACTATATGTATGTACCGAATATAGTGTAAACACCTTATACATTTGTGCTCCTTGTTTATATGATTCTCGTGGATCACAATGAATCCACATACTAACAACGTGTTGAAGATATTTAAGTTTATAACTTCAACACTTGTATTAGAATATAACCCAAAGTTTTATAATCCTCGTTATAATTACCGCTAGTGTATATCTTGACTCCATTTCTCATCAAGCCTCATACTCTCAACATTCCTATTTTACCTCCTATTGTATATCATACTGCATTCATCATACATTATAACTTTGCACTATATTGTATCTTAATCCCCATTTAATTACTCCTTCAACTGCACTTCTGTATACAGAAACATTTATTACCTGAACCGAAACTACATTCAGTGATAAGCCTCTCCATTCTTTCCCTTGCAGTTTGGTTATCAGTTTTTTAACCCCATCCCAGTTTCCTACAGATCCACTTAGGTGAAATGGATGGTTTGTTGTTAAATACTAACCAATACAAAGCTCTTACGACATTATTGCTTCAGCTGTACAGAAGCATGGTTACGGAAAGCAAGACAGAATTAATACAGAAATGGTGTTTCTGTTTTGTTCTTTCTGATGGTGGATCATTCCAGTCTCTAATCTTTCCCTAAAGTGCTTGTATCTTTCTTGAGTGTATTAGTTAAGTTTTAGGATCAATCACCATTCAATACAGCCCTTATAAGCCCTCTGTAATGCGGTTACACAGAGAGCACATATTCCAGGAATGAAAACTGAAATCAGAAACTATTTTTCTGTTACCTACTCTTCTAGCCCTTTTTGTTTACTCACCAAACTGACTTCCTATTTCCCCCTCGCGTTCACACTCTTAGGTAAGTCACTTACCAGATCCTAAGTTTATTCTCAATTCATTAACACATCAATACAGCACCTGTACACAATTACACTGAAAACAATCTGCTATGGAAAATCTGAAACCTCAACTGGTGCACCTCTTTCTACTCTTTCAGTTAGATTGTTTACTGAATCTAACTCTCCCAAAGGCATGTCCACCTAGTGGATCATTTTATTAACGTTTTAGATCACACATACAGTCACTTCAATTTCTTAAACTCCCCTGAAAACTCTTTATACAGGAGGCTCAAACCTGTTCAAACTGTGACCTGATCTGGTATGATTTTATTTCCTTCTTGTCTGTTTGTTTTGCCCCTCTAACTGGTCCCCACTTCTGTCTAAGTGTTTACCTTCTTACTAAGCATTTCATTAGTGTTTTAAGTCTGTGGTACTCAATTAAATACTCATGTAACTCTTCTGTAAGGATCTGAAACAAAACAGAAACCGGTAATCCTGGAACCATGGAAACTGATATGCACATCTATATATATTTCTCTGCTGTTTTAATCTGTCAATGATTCATCTAGGTTGTCTAGCCGTCTAAGTACAAGTCTTAACTTTGTTTTTAACTCTCAAACAAACCCAAACCATTTTTGCAACGTTACAGTATCATCCTCATACTGAACTAGGAACTGATAAATCTGAAACAAGACTGAAACCTGAAACTGATATTTCTTTCCTCTCTGTTTTTCTTTCACCTATTGATCTGGGTTTCACTTTCCCCCTCACTACCTAGCCACTGTATTAAGTGTCTTATTAAGGTTTCAGTCTCACAGCAAATCCCAAGACAATATTTTTAATGTTGTAGAATTCAAAACACTAAACTGGGAAGAAGCTGAAATGTGAAACTGGTGAGTTTCCTTTGTTGTTCAGTTTCTGCTATCTAGCCCATCTCCTAACTTCCCGACTGGTTTAGTGATCTGTTTATGTATTTCAATATAGTTTTAAGCTGTTACAAACCCTCTGATCTCCTGCAACAGAGTTATACCAAGATACAATCTTTTTCTAAACCTGCACTAAAAATCAGAATTGATACTTCCTCTCGATTTATTCTGTGTCTGCTTCCTATACTCATTTACAGTTTCTCCTGGTTGTTGTACCCACTCAGTTATCTACTTATCAAGACTTTAAGCTTTAAGAACCAACCAAAGCAGCTTTGTTATTACTACTGAAAAGTGCAACAGATCTGGAGTTTGACAGATCTTTGTTTCCATTTTATGGTTATGAAATTTGTTTTAGAGGTAGGCCACCACGGTGGTACCTTAACTGCCTCCCTCTGTTGGCCTGTGGCATCTTAATTAAGTCTTTAGGTGAGGGTTTTAACTCAAAACAACTTAGTACATACAGACAACTACACTGAACTTCCTGTTTGCAACTGATAGAATGCAAAACAGCAAATGTGACTTTTTCTCAGGTTCTGTTTGGTCACCAGCTTGACTCCCAATCTCCCCTCACGTATTCTAGTTTCCTAGTCATATGTGGTGGTATAATCTTACTCTCAACAATGTGGTTAATCTTACTGAAGCATGCTCATACAGAAACAAAGGAAAACTCAAACCTGAGGACTGAAACTGAAACAAAACTGATGTTGTAACTGATGCCTTTCCTTTCAAGTTATTCTTTTCGTTTGTTCACAGATTAGATTTCTAGGTCCTCAGGTTGTCTATCTACTGATTTAATAATTTTAACAAAGCTTTAAACTCAAAACAAATTCAACACAGCACTGTTAACTCCCAAGAAGTCTCCCTATACAGAAACGACATTACTGAGAAAGCTGAAACACCACTCCAGTTTCCTGCACTCCTAATGCATCATATGGTTCTCTTTCTTTTATTAAACACTCCCTAGGTGTTTATAAGCTAGTTAGGTGTATTAGTAATGTTTTAGATACATCATTAAATCAACAAGACACTTATAACTCCTCTGGAGTTTAGTGGTACAGAAACGAAAATAGTTTGAAATCTGTACAGATTATACATGTAGCTTAATACCTTGGTTTTCTTTTCCCTTGTTTTGGTGTTGCTTCTCCCTGATCTACTCTGGACAAAACGTGAAACTCTCAGGGCCTAGAACTGAAGAGAGTGCCCACGGTTAGACTCGTCAAAGTAGGAGAAGGAAGGTAGGTAATGGATGAGAGTGAACTGACTTTGTTTTGGATAGATAGCGAATTATTACCTTCTGGTCGAGTCATAACAGGGATTGTTATTCGTGGGGTTTTGGGGCCTTTTCTGGAGAGTTAATACAAGGAACTCATGCAGGTAAGAATAGCAGAGGTTAGTAGCTCGTGGAAACTCAGGCGACAACAATCAGAGAGGTACCTAAACCAGTTGCTTCATGGCCTACCTGGGCTGGTACTTGCACCAGTGTAATACTGGCTCTCATCGGTCCCCTCTTTTTCTTTGAGATATGGCTGCGGTGCTCCAACTATCCTGAAGGAGTGGAGTTTGCTTTCATCAGGAAGGAAGAGAATCGAGAGAGTAAAGAAACAGTCTTGACATTTGCTTACCATCATGCAAAAAGAACAGCCACTGTTTCAAGGTTGTTCCTGCATTTCGTGGACTGCGATGGTGAAGACAGAAGGACTGAGATGTAGATTCACTCAGGTGGTAGGAGCAGGGGACCTGATTCAGGAGCTTTAACAAACCGCTTAGTAGTTATAAGTTCTTGAGGGAATTTGTGAAGAACTAAAAATGCTCACGTTCTGAGACGTGGGGGTTGAAGCAGGGAGCAGGTGCTGCTGCTCATGCTGTGGTTTTTTTTTTTGATTCACGGTTTCACAGAGCTCAGGGGAAGGGAGTGAAGACCGATGCTTGGGTAATGAAGGCTGTCTCGGTTACAAGGAAGTATGGGTGTATGCGATTTGTTTAGTGTCTGCAGTTCCCAAAGGGAATGTTTTGAAGTTGACAAGGAAATTCAGGAGAAAGTTGAACCCGTTGCCATTACTAGTCTTCGGACAGTGGTGTTAGGTGAGTGGGCTTCCATGTCCACTGATTCTGTATATTTTTGTTTATCGATCTCCCTGTATCGAGAAGGGATGAGAGTAGCCGACATGTGTTTGGTTCTTTCTTTCATTTCTGTCATCCTAATGAATTCGACACTAATCTTAATTCGTGTGTGACATATACTGAATTCGAGCACAGCTGAAGCGGTTAAGGTTTCGGGATAGGTACGAGAAGTCTCGGGTTCGAATCCCGGCTAGAGCATGTTGCTCTTTTATTTTTTTCCAGCCTTATTGTGCCTATTGATTGCACATAAGTGACTTGTATTAACATGTCACGTTATTAGTTGTATGTACATATATATGTACGACTATTCCATTATGTCCCGTTTTTAATTACATCATTATACGGGTACAACTATTATAGTAGTGTTCTAATTATACGCACAACGTTATAATTTTGTAACGTTGTGTATGTGTACGTATATGTTCGTTTTATACTTTAATGTTGTAAGTTATATATATATTTAAATAACGTTTAATTATTTAGGGGTATTTCATGAATTATATTCATTTATTTGATTTTGTACAAGTACGCTTTCACTTATTTGACCTCAGATTTCCTATACATCGGTTCTTTCAATGTTCGTGAGTCTCATCCACTTTATTGCAGTGGAATTTATCCTCGTTTGGTCGTGATTATTGGTACATCCAACACTCTTCGTGTCTTTATGGCTCAAGGCCACACGGGTTGGTTTCTAGCTTTTCACCCAAGTGGCTTGTGCTATATTCACTGGTGTGTTTACCAGTCTTCTGTATCTAGTACGGGTTGGTTGTTTAATAGCCGGGTACTCTTATCCCAAAGCTTATTGCTTCCTATCAAGTAGATCCACTAGGAAAACACCTCAAGTTCCATATGTAGTTGCAATAGGAACAAACAATGCCTTCTCTTTGAGGTCTTCCATCACATGGTGAAGATTACTGACTTTATTGCTCATTCTATTCGCACTCTCTTGTTTTCCATAACCACTAAGTCTAGTTTGAAACTCAAGTTTTCCTCCATATCCTTGTTTAACCATACTCTTACAACGGTCGCTTATAGCGCACCGTGTTCTTACTCATTATACAACATTGACTTATATGGCGTTCACTACCGTGTTAGTTCCTGCTCATGTATATTCGTCATTACGCTATGTTTCGCCATTTACTTGGCTGATTACTGAATACGACATTCTCCAAGTCTTTACGCTCCTTGAGCAATATTCACTCTATATTTTGCATTATACACATATAGTGGTTGCTACTAAGCTGACTACACTTCCACAGTTGCCATGAGAGCTTCCTTTTTGTACTATTATTATTCAAATGATTCTTGGCAATATCAACATGATCAAACTTCAACATATATCCTAAACGTTCACACAATTACCGCTCCAGCGGTCTCACAATATCTAGAGGTATCCCCACTCTTAAAGCAGTGGTTCGTTGTCCGCTCTAACTACATGTATAACACAAACTCCTGTTACTGGCGCCATTACCGGCGATACTCCTTACTAGTTTATCCAGGCTTTGCAATCGTTTACATTTATGTAGAGCATTTGGTTTATGGCTCATAACCCTTAGTGCCTCGAGATCTGCTCATCACATGGCTTAGGCGATTCTGGGCTCCCTACAGGGTCGTTGCATCACGCTCCCTTTCATGGGAGGCCCCTTAGGAATGTCAGGTTGACTCTTTGGCGATTTAGGGTTCTACTGTTAAGCGGGTTCCCTTTAGTGTTTAAACTGAGTATTCGTTTCAACTCTGGTGTTTTTATCACAACATTTTGTTTAACTTTGTTGACCTAAACACCTTCAAGGATTGCTCCTGGGTGTTGCTAAGTTATGCCATTATATCTGGCTTGTACTTATGGGTATGTTTAATTAACTACGGCGCTTTGCGTCCTTGGATGGGTTTAATATCCTCTTAGTTGAAGATCGATATTCCCCGGTAATCTTGGTGATCATTCAGGGAGTTCCATCCCGTTCATTGGACCTTAATGTGTCCATATTAGGCGTCTGCCTTATTGTGTTTAAGCCGGGTACTCATCCTACTATCTTGTGTATCCTCAACAAATCTTGAGACATGTCAATTGTCTGTACTCATCAACTTGTGCTCTTTGCACTCATCACTCTTACTCCTTTTTCCTGGAATGAGTTCTTAAATTCCTTCAGGCATGTTAATTTAACTGAGTCCTTTCACTTCCTTCATTCTCGGTAATCGGTTTTTATGATCTACATTTTACTATTGACCGTAGTACGGAGTCGACTACTTCCCGTGTTCCTGACTCTACTCGTTTACATATGTGGGTCACCCTACTGATACATTGCTACTTACCCGACTAACCTATAAGTAGGTTTGTCAGGCCCGTGTGCTCCTATCGAAGTGCAGTTGTACCACATTTCATTTTCGTATACTCGTAGTGTCCGTCACACTCCTCTTTGAAGTATTCTATTGTCAACTCCTCTTATATCGTCCGATGATAATGCACCCTTGGTGCTTCCCGAACTATATATTAAGGGAAATTTGTCCACTATCTGTATCTAGTACGAACTGGATTCCTTCCCTCGGGTTATAGGATTGTTCTAAGGTTGTTCAAGATGAACTAGGTATAACTTAACTTCTGTGTGGCACTGTGGCCAGTGTAGGTCCTCTGGTTTGGTCTTTAAGGATATTTTGAGGTCTGAAAGATATTTGGGTTTAAAAAAAGGCTTGAAATAGCATAAGTTTGGAAAGAAATTTGGTTTCGAAAGAGGGTTTGAAATAAATATGAGTTTGAAAGTAAGGTTAGGTTTAAGAGAAAATTCTTCATGGTATTTAAAATTTCTTCATGCCTTGACCAAGTCTAGCTTCTCACTGACTGGTATATCCTCAAATGCAATGGTTAGGCCGCTAAGCCCTTCCAGGCTTCACTCTTCAAAATCTTGGATTTCTTGATTCTATAATTACATCATTCGCCAATGCGGTACTCTACTAAGTACTTCATAGTCATTAAAATTTTCCCAAATTGTCCCATTATAGCAGCACTTGCCATGGCAAGTGCGCCATGCTGGCTGGTCCATCGTGGTTGTCGAGACTTGGCTCTTATTTAGGCACTACGTTGTAGTCCCATTGGGGTATGTTTCATAAACGTCTTCATAACTGAAATACCCCGTATTTAATTTGGGTGACTAAATTACTCTAATATGATATTGAGGGCCTATTAGTGCTTAATGAATTTTGGGTAAAAATAATAAATCCAAAAGAAACAAGAAAAACACTAAAAAAGTGAAAAAACGCTAAATTGAGGGTTATGTGACCGTAGGAGGAATAAGACCATGTCAAGGGTCTTAGAGTGATTTAAAAGGCTCAATAATGCCTAATTAATATACGGCAACAATTCTCGAAGAAAACGGATTCATAAAACGGATTAAAAGCATAAACAAACCTTGAAGCGCGTTTTTCAAGGAAACCGGGAAAACGTGACTTTAAGCGGATTAAATAGACCCATAATAATTTTAGTCAATCAAATGTCTATAATTAGACATTAGTGAAGGTCTAAAACCATTAAAATTAATTAAACGAGAAAATTCTAGAAAACGGGTTCCGGTAGTGAAAAATGTACACAACTAGAACTTATGGGGTGTGAATGTAAATAAGCTAAACTAACATGTCCCATTTGAAAATAAAAATCAGAATTCTAGTGTGTGTGGGATGGTGTGGGACGGCTGATAGCCCCTCCCCCCTCTCTTTTAATTATTTCCTAATTTGCTAAAGGACAAACTAATAAAGTAAAACACCCTCTCTCTCCTCCTTTATTCTTTTTCTCTTCTCTTTCCTCTCTTTTCCCCCTCACTGCCCATTTGCTCCTTCTTCCTCCCCAAGCTTCCAATTTTGAAGCTTCCACCAAGCTTCCATGGCTTCCTCCCTTCTTTGCCATGCTCTAGCTTCATTAAAGCTCCAATCAAAAAATAAATACATATTCTTCATCTCCTCATCATTCTCTCTTTTCAAATTTCCAAAACGGAGAAGTTCATCTCCATGGGTTTCACCCATTTTAGGAGAAAATGGCATCAAAGTAAAGCTTGGAGTCTTCTCTCTCTCCTAAGGTAAAAAGATTCATGAAAAAACTCATTTTTCCCCTCTCTCTTGTGTTGGCCGATTTTTGCCATTCTCATGCCTTTCTTTCTTCTTGTTTTGGAGCCTTGTTGCAACCCTCCAATGGTGGAATAACCCCCTTCTTGATTCATGGGTTAAAACCCCTCTTAAAAGCTTCAAAAGCTAAAACCCTAAACTATGTGCTTTAAGCCCTTTCATCGAATTAGAATTTCCTAAGGGTTTAGATGATTAATTGAATGCATTTTTATGTTCCTTGGATGTTGGGATGGAGTTTGGCAACTCCATTCCCGCTTGACCGAATTGAGGAGAGGAAGAGCAAGAGGGGAATTCAAAAGAGAAAACTTGTGAAGATTAAGGTAAGAAATCTACCTTAAGGTTTATTTTGAATGCCTTAGGATTGGGATGGGTTAAATTAAAATAATGAACCCAAAATTTGTGAATTAATGTAGTTGGTTGAATTTGAGAGAGATTGTGAACTTGTGTTGATTTTAGGGCCTAGTGCCATTGCATTTGAGTTTGTAAGCTATATGATTGATTTATTGAGATTTTGGGAGGTATAATGTATTTGATGATTTGGATGGAATTATTGATGTGCTGGTAGGACCCTTTAAGGGTGTGGCTAGTTTAGGATTGGTTAAGTGAAGATTGGAGAAGATTGATGGTTTTGGACACATTAGATTTATGGAGAGGTTGTGAGCCTCAATTTTAAACCCTACCCTATGTTGATTAGGATCTAATCGGGTTTTAGGTCCGCTTATAACCTAAGATTAATAATTATGTCATATAACAATAATTATTAAAACCTAAGCTAGCTCACTGGAACCTATTATGAGTCGCCACCTAATTTTAACCTAGAGTAAATTAGGAAAGGTAGAGTTCAGGTTCGGGGGCTTGGTATTCGACTTATTTAGGGTTCAAATTACTTTCATTACCATTCCTAGGTCGTTTTTCCTCTACTTGGTTTATTTACGGCTTACTACAGAGTCATTTTTAACCTAAGTGCGCGCTTCTGTTTTTTTTTTAATTTTTAGCGTTTTTTTACAGAAAATTAAAGTGAAAATTAAAACAACCTAAACTAGGGTTTCAGAGGCAGAATTAGGTCAAATTTTGTTTCCGTCTGTGGCTACGGACCTAATTTCCGAACCCACGGACCCTAGTTAACCTACGTGAACATAAAGACGAATTAAACAGAAAACAAAAATTTGAAAAGTCCGGGGCCACAGACAGGATGTCCGTGGGCCCGGACATTGTTAAAGAAAACCTAAATTTTGAAAATTTAAAAATCCCACCGCCGTCCGTGGGTGTCCGTGGCCACGGACAACCCGTTCGTGGTCCCGGACCAGAGGTCCGAGGTCACGGACCACCCACGGACAGGGGTTTTCTGGTGGTTCCCGAAGGTGTTTTCGGCTAAAAAATTATGCATGTGTAGCCTGAAAGGTATACAATACGTTAGTAATTGAAAGATTGCAGTTTGAAGTCTTATTACGCACGAAACTTGACAAACAAGTAACAAGGCAGAAGCAAAAGCAATTAGCAATAAAGAAGCGTAAAAAGGTTAGTTTGAGCCCAAAATTTGACAAAGAGTTAATGAGGTCATGGAGAGTTAGAAAAGTAGAATTGTAACCTGTTTTACCTTCGAATTCAAGATGCTTCTTCACATCGAGATTCTTTGGAGGCCCCGATGGTGCCGGTTCCGGATTGAGTTCGACCCGAGCTTCTGGTTGTTGATCGTTGAAGGTGTTCTTCACGTTTTAGAAGTGGTTTGGTTGATGTTTGATGATTTTTGATGTGTTGGGAATTGGAAAACGTGTTTCGGTGTTGATTTGGTGAGATTTCGGTGTTGTTTTGGTGCTTGAAGGTGCAAAAACGTGGGAGGCTGGCTATAGAGAAGAGTTTTGAATGCCTAGGGTTCTAAGAGCTTATGAGATTCTGATTTTATCAAAAGATCTATCCCTTTATATAGACTTTCTTAAAGATAAAGAAAATCTAGTAAAAGTTAGATTTTTTGGTATTTTAATTAAGTGACTTCCCAAAGAAATTTTGCTGTGACATTTTAGCCACGTGTCAAGGATGTCAAATGCGATTTTTCTAAAGTGGAAACGAATTTTTTAAATGTTGGAATATTTTTAAATTTAATTTATTGTCAGATTCAATCGGAAATTGCTAGAAAATTATTGGAAACTCTAAAAATCAAAATTCCAACTCCATTATGATTAAAATGTCATCCTCTATCATGGGTTAAAATGTCAAAGCATTTTGAATTACTTTGACCCTTCTTTGGAGGAGAGAGAAAGCCTATAGAGGGCTTAGAAGCCTTGAAAAATTACGAAAATGCCCCTGGAGATGATTAAGCTGTCCCTAGTACCCTAAGATGTGCCGATCGAACCGGGAACCCTTGCTACTTGACCAAACTAGCCTATTAGTAGAGACTCCCTTCCGGGGGGTTGAAATTTTGGGTATAACAGATTGCCCCCGTCAACTAGACTTTGTAATGGAAATGAAAAGGCTGGTTGATGCTTGAGTGATACCCCAAAATTTTGGATCTTATAAGAACCCACATGCAATTGATATCCGATAAATTGTGTCGAGCTGTTCTAAGGCGCTGACTACCTATGAGTAAAGTGGAAGGATGTCGAGCGATTCTAAGGCGTCGACCACCTAAAGGTAAAAATGAAGTAATGTCAGACTATTCTAAGGCGCCGACAACCTATAAGGATGATATGATGTCAAGCTATTCTAAGGCGTTGACTACCTATAATGAATGAAATGATGTCAAGCTATTCTAAGGCGTTGAATACCTAAAATGTGAAATGGAGATAATGTCAAGCGATTCTAAGGCGTTGACTACCTAAAATGTGAAATGGAGATAATGTCAAGCGATTCTAAGGCGTTGACAACCTAACAAGTGAAAATTGGGTGGTCTGCAAATGCAAGGATGTTGAAATGCTAATGATGCTGATGATGCTGACGATGGTGATGATGTTGATGATGCTCGGATGCTTCTGGGGACCGAAACCCATTCCAATGCTCCTGGTTGGTATACTATGAGGACTTATTGCCTCTGCCTACCAACTGGGGTGCTGGGATAACTTCTAGATTACCAAGGGGACTTATTGCCACTGCCCACTAGTTGTTTCTCCCAAGAAGTTGACATAAAGATGGGGACTTATTGCCTCTGCCCCGCCAACTTAGGTCACGCTCTGTCTCGTACTTGTCTCGCACTGAAGATGATACTAGGTCTCGTACTGGTCTCGCACTGGATGATAATGCTCGGTCTCGCACTGATGAAGGTGATAGGTCTCGCACTAACGAATATGATGGTCTCGCACTGATGAAGATGCATGGTCTCACACTGAAGTCTCGTACTAAACGGATGAAGAAAAAGATGGATTTCGCACTGATTCTGGGTCATGAACTGAATGAAGATGCTAGGTTTCGTACTGAATGAGGAAACTGTAGGGCCTCGCACTGATTTTGGGTCTCGTACTAAAAATAAGTTAGAAAGATAATGGTCTCATGCAAACGATGAAAACTGATTACTGGAGTGCCAAACATGGCAATGATGATAAGATGTATGCAATCAAAATATATGAAATATACTCGTTCAAAATAGGAAATTGTTGGAAAAGGTGTCAAACTTGGCAATGTTGAGGTGTTATTGAAAATGCAACTGGAGTGTTTGTTGGAAGCTTGTCCAAAATAAGGAACGGTTGAAAATGTGCCAAACATGACAATGATGAGAACTGAAAATTGTTCAAAGCACAAAATGGCTGGAAACTGTGCCAAACATGGCAATGCTTGAGTAAAATTCTACTGAAAAAGGAAAGTGAAATAATCATTTCCTAACTAAGAATTTCAGATCAGCAATTTGCTTCTTAGAGGATGAACATGCCGCTGGTTGGAGTGTGTGGTGTTTGAGTGTTGGTCAGGACTTTTGATGGACTTGTGGTGTATGATGTCAAGGTAGAGGCTTATGTGGGCCTGAGGTGTTTGATGTGGAGGTAAGGGCTTATGTGTGCCAGTGGCGTTTGATGTGGAGGTAAGGGCTTATGTATGCCTGTGGTGGGATGGTGGTGCTCAAGCTTTGGGCTTCAATTGGTGTTGTTGATAAGTGTCTAAATGAGCATGTTTTATGAGTGTATTTCATATATTATATCAGCACTTTTTCTGCTCATTTCTCACTTATCGTATGATTTTCCTCTAGTTTATGTTTTATTGATTATCTCACAAATTTATTGTTTAAACATGAGGAAAACCAAGCTGAAAGTAAAGTAGACGAAGAGACGAACGCATAGACGCAAACAGCTCAGAAAACGGAGTCCAAACGAAGAATCTAAAGCCGGTCAAAGTTTGAAGAAAATAAGTCACGACCACACACGCGTCCGCATGGGGCTGGGCGGACTCTTAGGCGGACAAGACTACATAGCAACCACATGGAGAACCACCCCATACTGGGCGGACGCTAGGGCGGACAGGACAAGCTACAACCGCATGCCGTTGGGCGGACGCTGAGGTGGACAACACACGGAGAGACCACACTTGTGTCCGCGTCTAGCTAGGCGGACGGTAAAGCGGACAAGACCAAAATGACCGCGTGGATTCAGGCGGACAGCCACGCGGACGTGACTAAAAATCAGACGCGCGACAGTTTTCTTCTTCGCGCGACGTCTGCAACTTGATTCTGCCATATCCATCTACTCCGAGCGGCGCCTACCTTATTTCCCTCACGCGTCTCCAGCTCTCTGTCCCCTGCAATTAATGAGCAATCAATGAGCAATCAATCTGCAATCAAATTCTTACGGATCTGCCTCTTCCCTTCCTCTATACAAACTCAGCTACTGCAACCTTAAACAAACGTACAGAGAAAACCAGAAAATCAAACCACGCTCACCACACTCCATTCTCTTCCATTCAATTCATCCCGTAACACCATAATTCTCCATCTTGTATTTATTTCACCACTTCACCACATTTACTCACGTACGTACTCAAACAGAAGCAGTATTTTACAAAGAGAGAAAAGAGGCAGAAGAAGTGAGCGAGTGCAGACCCGTTCTTCACAAGCAGTTTCTGAATAATGGCTATTTCTATCTTTACTCTGTTTTTAGTACTGTCGATGTGTGAGTAATTTTATATTTGTGCTCAGGATGGGTGTTTAACCCCAAAATAATTCAGACGTATTTATATTACCGGGTTTGCTTAAAAATATTTGTTTTATCTCTCTAAATTATTAAATGCTTAACAACTTATCATTTTTATGCATTTACGGTTTCTCTAATTTCAATGATTTTGTAAATTAGAGAATAGACCACAAAGAGAGATAAACGTTAGATATTATCTCCTTGATTAGCAGATAAAATCCATCGCTGTTATAAAAAGAATTCTCGCTTAAAGCTAATTAATGATTTTAGACTTTTTCTGATTGTAAAAGTCTATTGAATTAATTAAGAGTTGTCCTTATCTATGATTTAGGAAGGCCACAAGATAAATTCTTAACAGACAAATAAGAGCAAACCAGGATTATAATTAATATCTGAATTATATTTGGGCAATTTCACCTTCCCTAGCACATTTTCCATCCACTTAATACACAACTGTTTTTATTGTTTTTATTATTTCTGTACTAATCCAACAACAAATCAAGCTTGCCTCCGGCTAAACCCCTTTTTACAGTTTTTAATTAACTACCAAGACTAGGATAATTGAACAATCTCTCTGTGGATACGACACTTGTTATACTATTCCAAATAGGTACACTTGCCTATTAGTTTGCTATAAATTTATATTTATTATAGTGTAGTTTTATCCCAACAAGTTTTTGGCGCCGTTGCCGGGGAGATTGATTCCATCAATTTCCCTAGTTTCCGGTAGTTCACTTGCTATACTGTAATATTTTGTTTATATTATTTTGTTGTTAATCTAATTTCGGACATCTAATTTCGGACATCTAATTTCGGACATCTGACATCTGACTTCTGACTTCGGACATCTGACTTCTGACTTCTTAATATTATTGTCATTTCATTTCCATTGTCCTTAACATTTAATTTCCATTGTCCTTAACATTTCATTTCCATTGTCCTTAACATTTCATTTCCATAGTCCTTAACATTTCATTTCCAGTATACTAACTTATAATTTCTGTCTCTAACTACTAACTTATAATTTCTGTCTGTAACTACTAACTTATAATTTATGTCTCTAACTACTAACTTATAATTTCTGTCATTTAATTTCCCTTGTCATTAAATTATCTGTCATTTTACTCTTGTTAAAAAATCATATAAAAAAATATATATATCAGTATTGTTTAATTAACGTTTATCAGCCTAACCAATATCTCTGCCTTTCTTATTCTATTTACTAATTAATTTCACAGTTTTTGACAAACCACAAGTTATCTTCTGTGCATGCCAAATACTCGAACCCGAGGTTCTCCACCTATCAGTCCGAGACCCGAACCCGAGCGCACTTTATTACAAGCACAAAGAAACCTGAGAAATCAAGCCATGGCCGATAACGAAGTTATAGATGAAATGGACCATGCAAATCAACCAGAACACCGTGCCCTCTCTGATTACCACCAACCAGATACCGAAGGAAGAGCATCAGCCATAGTTCTCCCCGTACTAACACCGCTAGAAACCGGACGATGGGCTTTCAAAACCCACTACATCACCGCCGTCCGGGATTTAGGCAAGTTTAGTGGAGCGAACCCAGATGAAGCCCCAAATCATCTGAGTCTCTTCCTAGACTTCTGCAATTCCTTTGGTCTGACCGGCAACGTCAAAGAAAGAATCCGTCTACAACTATTTCCTCACTCGTTGTCGGATTCAGCAAACAGGTGGTACCGAAGTCTTCCCTCCGGTCAATCACCACATGGCTGCAAATGGCCCAAAAATTCCTTGCCAAATCTAACCCAAACCAGTATAGACGAGGCAAGTCGGTGAAATCAACACTTTCTGTCAGGAGCCGGGAGAAGGAGACGACGCATGGGACAGATTCAAGGATATGCTAATGAATGTTCACACCATGGTCTTGACGATCAATCCCTCTGCCTGTCATTCTTCAACGGTCTGATGATGGGAACCGACTACTCGTCAATTCCTCTGCAGGAGGAAGTTTCATGATGAAATCTCCTAAAGAAGGAATGGACCTTCTCGAAACCATGACGAGCAATACAAGACAGTGGACGAGATCCAAGGGAAGAACGCCACGAGCAGCAGGCCTACTCCACGTTGAGCCTACGGATCATTTATCAGCCCAGATCTCGTCCCTTGCAAAGATGGTGGAAAAGCTAACAACATCTCAAAACGAAATCGTAAAAACAATAGCTTCCCCACCTACAAGTTCACCACCAGTTCCACCTACAGAAGGATGTGTCATATGCGCCGGTCCTCATGAAACCCATCAGTGCGAAGGTAAAAACCAGTACGAGGATGTAAACTTCATAGGAAACCGCCCCGGTAATTCCTACAACAATAACTTCAACAACAACTACCCATGGAGAAATCACCCGAATTTCTCATGGAAAAATAATGATCAGAACCAAGGAGGGCAGAACAACAATTCCAATACCTATCAGGGAAACAGACCCCAACCAAATTCTAATATGGGTTATAGAGCACAAGGTGCCCCTCCAGGTTTCCAGCAACAACAACAACCATCCTCAACCTCTTCTGATCCAAACGAGGAATTCAGGAACTTAATGAAAGGATTCATGACTACGACCCATACCAGACTCGTGGATCAAGAAGCCACTAACAGAAGGGTTGAAGCCCAGATACAACAAACCAACCAACAGTTGGAGCAAATCAGCCAGCAGCTTGCACAAAGGCCACCTGGTGCCTTCCCTAGTCAGCCAAATCCAAATCCAAGGGAACAGGCCAAGGCAGTGACATTGAGAAGTGGTAGGCCGCTCAACTCATCTCTTCCCCGAGATGATACTGATAACCAAGAAGCAAGCTCATGAGCCTCAAGAAAATCCAGAAGAAGAACAGGAAGATGCTGAAGAAGCCCCCCTCCTACGAAAATTATTTCCGAGGAGAAGGAGCCTCCTGAATCTACTCCTTCCTCTCTCACTAAAATTCTTCCCCCACTTCCTTTTCCAAACAGAATAAGAAAGAAAAATTTAGATGAACAGTTTGGAAAGTTTCTAACTCACTTCAAGAAACTAACGATTAATATTCCTTTTGCAGATGCTTTAAAACAAATGCCAATATACGCAAAGTTCATGAAGGATATCATCACCAACAAAAGATCGTTGCAGGAAGTGGAAACTGTACACCTTACACAGGAAGTGTCAGCAGTACTTCTCAAGAGTCTCCCTCCAAAACTTGGAGACCCAGGTTTGCCAATTATTCCATGTTCCATTGATAATGTTGATTGTGGTAGTGGGCTATGTGATCTAGGAGCTAGTATCAATTTAATGCCACTCTCAACTTTCAACAAACTTAAGATTGGTAAATGCATGCCTACTTCTATTCAATTACAATTAGCAGATAGATCTTTAGTATTCCCAAAAGGGATAATAGAAGATTTGATTGTTACTGTAGGAACTTTTGTGTTCCCCGCTGATTTTATTGTAATTGACATGGAAGAAGACACTAGGGTGCCCTTAATCTTAGGACGACCTTTCATGAGAACTGCTAGAGCACTAATCGATGTTGAAAAAGGAAAAATCATTTTAAGGCTGCATAACGAAACTTTAGAATACGACATGTCCAAGGTTATAAAGAAACCCGCTGATATAGAAGATACCTTTTTCATAGACATTGTCGACTCTATTGTGCAGGATAATTCATCTGCTATTATTCGTAATGACGCTCTTGAAAATGCTTTATCTGAAATCTGTGATAACCGACTAATGTACCCTGACACAATCAAAATGGTAGCAGCTCTGGATAAGATAAAATCATATACAAACCACGCTACCCACCACCAGAACCATTAGAGCTATCTACTCAGAAGTTACCACCATCCATTGAACAACCCCCTCTCGTAGAAATGAAACAATTGCCATCACATCTGAAGTATGTTTACCTTTCTGATTTTTGTACTTTGCCTGTTATTATTTCTTCATCCCTAACAAGTACACAGGAAGAACAGCTTGTGAAGATCCTTCAGAGCCACAAGAAGGCAATAGGCTGGTCCATTTCGGACATCAAAGGTATCAACCCCCATTTCTGCACACATCACATATACATGGAAGATACCTACAAGCCTTTAGCCAACCACAGAGAAGGCTGAATCCCAACATGAAAGACGTAGTAAAGAAAGAAGTGCTCAAACTTCTCGACGCTGGGATAATCTACTCCATCTCCGACAGCAAATGGGTGAGCCCCGTTCAAGTGGTCCCGAAAAAAGGAGGTCTCACTGTGGTCCCCAACGACAAAGGTGATCTAATCCCCCAGAGAACCACGACGGGATGGAGAGTCTGCATCGATTACAGGAAACTGAACAGCGCAACGCGGAAGGACCACTTTCCTCTACCGTTCATTGATCAGATGCTGGAAAGATTGGCTGGGCAAGATTACTACTGCTTCCTGGATGGCTATTCAGGATACTTTCAAATACCCATTGCCTCTGAAGACCAAGACAAAACCACATTCACATGCCCGTACGGGACATTTGCATATAATCGGATGCCTTTTGGTCTATGCAATGCCCCAGCCACATTTCAAAGATGCATGATGGCAATCTTCAGCGACTATCTTGAGAAGAGCATCGAAGTCTTCATGGACGACTTCTCTGTCTTTGGTCACACTTTCGAATCCTGTCTAAATAATCTGGACGCTATCCTCACCCGATGTGAAGAAACTAACCTTGTGCTTAACTGGGAAAAATGCCATTTCATGGTTAAAGAAGGAATAGTTCTTGGGCACAAAATATCTTCAAAAGGCATTGAAGTTGACAAAGCCAAGGTCGAAGTTATTGAAAAATTACCACCACCATCGACGGTGAAAGACATCAGAAGTTTCCTTGGCCATGCTGGGTTCTATAGAAGGTTTATCAAGGATTTCTCCAAAATTTCGAAACCTCTATGTGATCTCCTAGCTAAAGACGTCAAGTTCGACTTCACTGACAAATGCCTACAAGCCTTCAACACACTGAAAGAATGCCTCATCTCCGCCCCCATTGTGATATCACCAGACTGGAGCCTTCCATTCGAAATTATGTGCGACGCCAGCGACTATGCAGTGGGTGCCGCTTTATGTCAAAAGAAGGAGAAGATCTTGAGAACCATCTACTATGCAAGTAGAACCCTCAACGACGCTCAGAAGAATTATTCAACTACTGAGAAGGAACTTCTAGCAGTAGTCTTTGCTCTGGATAAATTCCGATCATATCTCTTGGGAAGCAAAGTAATAATTCACACCGATCACTCCGCTCTGAGGTATCTATTTGCCAAAGAAGATGCCAAACCCCGACTCCTCCGGTGGATACTCCTACTACAAGAATTTGAGATTGAAATCAGAGACAAGCCAGGAGTGCAGAATGTAGTAGCAGACCACCTATCTCGCATAGAGGCACCAAGTGATGGCACTCCATCAATGAATTCTTCCCAGATGAGTGCGTTTTTTGATTGGTGACACCGGTGATCCATGGTACGCTGACATGGCCAACTACCTGGCACGAGGAGTAATACCACATGGGCTAACCTACCAACAGAAAAAGAAGTTCTTTTCAGATGTAAACATTACTACTGGGAGGACCCTCTCCTTTTCAAGGTCTGTGCAGACGGGATGGTGAGAAGATGTGTGCCCCGAGATGAAATCCAAAACATTCTACGACATTGTCACTCTCTTGAAGCCGGAGGACATCATGGGCCAGCTCGAACAGCGGCTAAGGTACTTCAATCAGGTTTTTTCTGGAAAACCTTACATAAAGACTGTCATTCCTTTGTAGCCTCCTGCGATGAGTGCCAAAGACTTGGGAACACCTCCAGAAAAACGAAATGCCTCTCAACATCATACTCGAGTGGAACCTTTCGACGTGTGGGGCATTGACTTCATGGGTCCCTTTCCTTCGTCTTGTTCAAACCTCTTCATCTTGGTGGCAGTCGACTATGTCACTAAGTGGGTGGAAGCTATCGCCTCTCCCACAAATGATGCAAAGGTAGTACTCTCAAGTTCTTGAAGAGGAACATATTTACACGATTCGGAGTCCCACGTGCTATAATCAGTGACCAAGGATCCCACTTCTGCAATAAGCAGTTCACAGCCTTGATGACCAAATATGGAGTGAGACATAAGGTAGCCTTGCCTTATCACCCTCAAACAAATGGCCAGGCTGAGGTCTCTAACCGAGAATTGAAGTGGATCCTACAAAAGACCGTTAATTCTTCACGAAAAGATTGGTCCCTGAAGCTGGATGATGCACTCTGGGCATATAGAACAGCCTACAAGACGCCCATCGGCATGTCCCCATATCGACTAGTCTTCGGCAAAGCTTGTCATTTACCGGTCGAGCTCGTGCACAAATCATTCTGGGCCGTGAAAGCCCTCAACTTTGATCTACTGAGAGCAGGTGACAAAAGGAAATTCCAGCTCACTGAATTAGAAGAATTTCGAGAGGATGCCTATGAAAATAACCGAATCTACAAAGAGAAAGCCAAGAAGTGGCACGACAAGATGATCCTTAAACGGGAGTTCCATGAGGGAGATTTGGTTCTGTTGTACAATTCCAGGTTAAAGCTGTTTCCTGGTAAACTAAAATCCTATTGGGCTGGACCATTTACTGTCTCCAAGGTCACCCCATATGGATCCGTTGAGTTGGTGGATTCTAAAAAACAAACTTTCATGGTCAATGGATCTAGACTAAAGCATTACCAGGGTGGTAATCTCGAGACAGTTGATGCTCGTACAATAAACCTACAAGATCCTCAGATTTGAGTACGCTTCAAAGCGTCTAGCCAAAGACGTTAAAGAAGGGCAGCTTTCCGGGAGGCAACCCGGATGAACTTATCTTTTATATGCTTTTATGCTCTTTTAATTTCAGGTTCTCTTTCAATTTTGTTTTTGCTAACTATTAACCCCGTTTGTAGTATGGTTGCTTCTAGTGTCTTATGCAGGTGCAATTTCATGTCTACACCGCAACCAAGCTACGCTACTTGAGGCTGAAGCTCAAGTGTGGGGGAACTCCTATAACGCTAGCAAAAATAATCTCAGGGGAGTACCAGTTTCTTTAATTATGCTTTTATTTAAATAAAATCTGCAGAGGAGTTTATGTGCTTAAATGAATATTCATGAGCGTGTTCTCTCTATTTTATCTACTTACCGAAAAGGTCTTCTAAAACTTTCCCTTGTTTTTCTGGTGAACAATGAGGACATTGTTCAATTTAAGTGTGGGGGAGTGTGCCCTTTTCGGTGACATTTTATGCTAAAATGCTTAATCTCTCTGCTTATCTTGCGTTTGTTCAAATTCAATATCATGGACCCTTTATATGTGGGTTGTTCTCTTTTACTGTTATGAATTGTGGGATAAATGGTACAAATTCAAAAATTTTAAAATTTTGATTACTTTTGAGGAGCATTTTTATGCGGTGTGACCAAATGATCTGCAATGGTTGGATTTTTATTGCTCAGGGGTTCTTTCTGTCTTCTCTTAGGGATTGCTAAGGGGTGCTTCTCTGTCAAAAAAAAAGGAAAATATATAATAAATAAGGGACTTGCGAGACACCATTGGTAACCAACAAAGAGAGTTGAGTGTTCTTAAATACAAAGGCTTAATGCCTACATATTATCTTCTCATCTCTTATGCAAAAGTGAAACAAATGCATAATTCTATTTTTCCTTTTGTTTTCTCCTCAATGCCCATTCTTGAGAGAAGTTGGCCATGGTAAAAGTTCTCAAAGTCACCTTAACTAAAAGCATTGAAGTACTCCGGATCATACCCCGAAACTCTAATTTTTATTTTTGCCCTGAGTACACCTATGCCACCAGTAGGTGATGGATCACACTCCTCTAAAAAGTTTAAGATCATGTACTATTGACTTCTTTATCCTACCCTTCATAATAGTATTTGTTAATATTGAGCATTCCCTACTTGTTTGGGTACATGGTTTTGCTTGAGGACAAGCAAAAGGTAAGTGTGGGGGTGTGATAAGTGTCTAAATGAGCATGTTTTATGGTGTATTTCATATATTATATCAGCACTTTTCTGCTCATTTCTCACTTATCGTATGTTTTTCCTCTAGTTTATGTTTTATTGATTATCTCACAAATTTATTGTTTAAACATGAGGAAAACCAAGCTGAAAGTAAGTAGACGAAAGAAACGCATAGACGCAAACGGCTCAGAAAACGGAGTCCAAACGAAGAATCTAGAGCCGGTCAAAGTTTGAAGAAAATAAGTCGTGACCACACACGCGTCCGCATGGGGCTGGGCGGACTCTTAGGCGGACAAGACTACATAGCAACCGCATGGAGAACCGCCACATACTGGGCGGACGCTAGGGCGGACAGGACAAGCTACAACCGCATGCCGTTGGGTGGACGCTGAGGCGGACAACACACGGAGAGACCACACTTGTGTCCGCGTCTAGCTAGGCGGACGGTAAAGCGGACAAGACCAAAATGACCGCGTGGATTCAGGCGGACAGCCACACGGACGTGACTAAAAATCAGACGCGCGACAGTTTTCTTCTTTGCGCGACGTCTGCAACTTGATTCTGCCATATCCATCTACTCCGAGCGGCGCCTACCTTATTTCCCTCACGCGTCTCCAGCTCTCTATCCCCTGCAATTAATGAGCAATCAATGAGCAATCAATCTGCAATCAAATTCTTACGGATCTGCCTCTTCCCTTCCTCTATATAAACTCAGCTACTGCAACCTTAAACAAACGTACGGAGAAAACCAGAAAATCAAACCACGCTCACCACACTCCATTCTCTTCCATTCAATTCATCCCGTAACACCATAATTCTCCATCTTGTATTTATTTCACCACTTCACCACATTTACTCACGTACGTACTCAAACAGAAGCAGTATTTTACAAAGAGAGAAAAGAGGCAGCAGAAGTGAGCGAGTGCAGACCCGTTCTTCGCAAGCAGTTTCTGAATAATGGCTATTTCTATCTTTACTCTGTTTTTAGTACTGTCGATGTGTGAGTAATTTTATATTTGTGCTCAGGATGGGTGTTTAACCCCAAAATAATTCAGACGTATTTATATTACCGGGTTTGCTTATAAATATTTGTTTTATCTCTCTAAATTATTAAATGCTTAACAACTGATCATTTTTATGCATTTACGGTTTCTCTAATTTCAATGATTTTGTAAATTAGAGAATAGACCACAAAGAGAGATAAACGTTAGATATTATCTCCTTGATTAGCAGATAAAATCCATCGCTGTTATAAAGAGAATTCTCGCTTAAAGCTAATTAATGATTTTAGACTTTTTCTGATTGTAAAAAGTCTATTGAATTAATTAAGAGTTGTCCTTATCTATGATTTACGAAGGCCACAAGATAAATTCTTAACAGACAAATAAGAGCAAACAAGGATTATAATTAATATCTGAATTATATTTGGGCAATTTCACCTTCCCTAGCACATTTTCCATCCACTTAATACACAACTGTTTTTACTGTTTTTATTATTTCTGTACTAATCCAACAACAAATCAAGCTTGCCTCCGGCTAAACCCCTTTTTACAGTTTTTAATTAACTACCAAGACTAGGATAATTGAACAATCTCTCTGTGGATACGACACTTTTTATACTATTCCGAATAGGTACACTTGCCTATTAGTTTGCTATAAATCTATATTTATTATAGTGTAGTTTTATCCCAACAGTTGTCATGGAAATTGTTGCAACCAACAATTGCCCCCAGTATTTTTACTTAGGACCATCTGAGCTAGAGTTCATGGCAATCGATCGGAACGATCGATTGCTCCCAGTATTTTCTTTGATTAAACGTGCGAACAAGTCTCGTCCTCACAGGGTTAAGGCTTATGCTTTGATATGGTGCTTCCTAACCTACACGCGATGTGTTTGGCGTTTGCACTCATTTCTCGCTCATGGTCATAACTTTTAGACCATTGAATTCGACATTTGATGGATTTACACATTTGATCTGTTACTTTCACGTGATTGGACACACAACTATCAAGTCGGAAGTCTTTATAGCTTATAACGTGGCCATGGGGTGTGATGAAAGACAACAGGACCATGAAGGGATATTTTAGGTATGTGGAGCTATAAGGGTGACCAAAGCTGCAACTTGCACCTTCTCTCAAACTTGTCTTCTTTGCCTTGAAGTCGTTTGGCTACTTCGTGATGACTTTGCTTATGAGCTTGTGTTGATAGTTTTAAGGTGGTGTTATTGAAAGCACATAAAAAGGGCAAGTGAACCCTAGTCGGATGTAGTAGTAAAGATGTCGTTCCACTAGGAAATTGGTATATCGATCTCCCTAGTTTCGGTAGTCGGTTATAAAACAGTAAATAAAAGGGGGGTTTAGCCGAAGGCAAGTGTATTGGTTTGGTTCACAGAGAAATTGTAAAATAAAAGCAGTAGATAAAATGTGATGTAATGAATTGGAATGGAAAGCACCTTTAGGATGGTTGTAATCCCCTAAATTCACCCCAACTATATTAGTAAACCCACTTTACTCAGGTTGTCTATCTGGACTAATATAAAGGTCCTTCAAATCATGAATAAACCAACTCTTACCTAGCTTGCTTCCAACTCTCTAATCAAGTAGAGTTCAAATCACTAGATAGCATTAACAACAAGTCCATATTAATAGCCTTAAATTTCACCAACTAATCAAGCTAGCCATAATCTAAGGTTTCTCTCTCTTTTCGGTCACAACTCCCAACTCAAAATCATATGTTGTTGGAAATCACCACAAATGCTATAAATGATCAGGTTATAACATTAATGAAATAAAAGAGAGAAAACAACCGCAATAAATAAAGTGTAGGTTTTACAACATAGATGGGGGTTTTAAGTTCATACCCCCATCCCAAAGTGCTGATAGAATTACTCAAGCATAATGATAATTAAAACTAAGAGAGGGATAGAAGAAGCCATGTTTATAAAGGTGGTTGAGCAATTCTTCCTTCTCTTCTCCTGCTTGGTCTTCTATCTTCCGGTGGAAATGGGATGATAAATGGAGGTGTGTGGATGAATATGTGTGGAGGAGTGAATGGTGTTTTACGTAAATGGAGGTGGTGGTATGGATATGAGGGTGATTAGTAGTAGTAGTAAAACTACTACGTACTAGATGGATATGTGGAGAATGTATGGAGGGAGAGATAGATGTGTAGAAAATTGTGTGTTTGTAATGGGATAAATCAAGTTCTATTTATAGAACTTGAGTACGGTAGAGCAGTGGTGGAAATGATGATGATAAGTTGGTGGATGAAGCTGGAAAGTAAAGAGAATGATAGTGGGTTTGTGCTGGAAAGAATAACAAGGTAACGTGATGGAAGGAATGGAAGAATATTGAGCTAGAAAGTAGCAGATTAACGTGGGATTAGTCTGGAAAGTGAAGGGAAACATGGGGCGTGGTGTTAATATAGTTTGTTTATTATTTGTTTTCTATTCACCGGCGCCTGAAGGACTGCACGACTTGATTATATAATCAACGTGACTTTCAATTATCAATTAATGATGAATTCGTGATACTAGTCATGCACGTGAATGTGCTGTAGTCCCATGTTGGTCGACCCACGTGAATGTGCTGGTAAGAAAAGAATTTTATGCAGCCATGATAATAAAATGCCACATCAATCTTGTAGTACAGCATGTATATTTGCTACGTCCCCTGCTCATTCATAAAATGATTTGTTTTATTAATGTACACGATATATATATATATATATATCTAATAGGTATATTATAATTTTCCTACATGTAACACATAAAATATATCACCTCTCATCTAAACACAAATCTTAGAAAAAGTATAAGATAAGTGTAAAATATGACATGAATTGTTATGAAAAAGAAAGAATTAAAGCCCTAAAATATATGTATTTTACACTTATCAAACTTCCTCACACTTAGTTTTTGCTTGTCCTCAAGCAAATACAGAACATGACTACTCTTATGGGCCGTAATATTGAAACTTAGGATCAAAACAACTGCTGATGGGAAACAAGCAAAATGACAATCAAAAGAATAGTTCTGCTATCTGCTGTAGTTTTCGCAAACAGTGAAAAAGAATGAAGTTAAAAAAGCATGGAGAAGTTAGACTACGAAATCTGGAACTAGATTAACTTGGGATCTTCCACTATTTCTTTCCTCTCACCTTTGGATGACAAGGGGTGTGAAGTAATGCCTTATTCCGTAATACCTTTCAACACCACGTACTCATGTTTATAAATAATAAAAAAACCTGCAATTTATCGCTTTCATTTTTATTTTATTTTTTTGTTTTTGAATGCAAAAATGTATATGCAAAACAAACATTTTTTTTTATTGCATTATTTTTCTATACCCAGACTTTTCTCTCTATCCTTGTAGCGGTGTTGGGTCTTCTATCCCAGATCACGAGACCTTAGGTAGATAGGTGTTAAGGCACCCCAGAGGACTTAATAACCGGATAGACGAGGCCTGTTTTTGGTTTAGAAAAAGTTTATAAACAGCGGAGTACCTTGCCTTATCCTTTTCATTCCAAACTTTAATTCATTTCCAAGAGTCCCAAGCTAAACTAATTCATTTCCAAAATCAACTATCCATCAATTTCTGTGAAAATAGATTTATTTGAATAAAATTAGATATACAAACAGCCTAGAGCAGAAAGATTCTTGAGGTGGTCATCAGGCTTGTTTTCATAACTTCCAAATTATTATTATTATTTTTTTTTTCTTTTTGGCCACTTACAAGAGATAATTCTTTCAAATAAGAGGACAAACAAAAACAATGTGGCATTAAGTGCAACTGGCATATTTTCAGGGAAAGGTCCTACTTCCTCACACTTAAGAGGAGCAATGTCCTCATTGTTCAAAAAAAATCAAGAAAAGACCTTTCAATATGCCAGACTCATAACGAATTTCATTCAGGACAATCAAGGACTGATATAACATAAGCATTAAGCATGATAGGCTGAACACAACATTTAAATAAAGAGAAACTGAAACTCCCCTGATATCGTAGATTGAGGAAGGTCACCTTCCTCACACTTAAGCTCGTGCATGGGTAGTAGTCTTCCTCACCTCGCGTTCATGCAAGTGTCCAGCCTTGGAAAGCATCAAACAAAACAGCAAGTTCATCTGCACATACTCACAACTCCATAAAAACGCTGAAAGCGTTGCATTAAAGCACGAGCACCATTGTCACTTCCAAGTGAAAGAAAAAACAAAAATAAAACCAGAAAACAAAACAAAAATAAACATAAATGTTACCCACTGGGTTGCCTCCAGTAAGCTGCCCTTCCTTTAACGTCTTTGGCTAGACCATGTGAGGTTAGATCAAACCTGACTTTCTTGTAAGTAAAGAGGACGTTCATCAACCTTCCCGATGTTTCCTCCAAGGTAATGCTTCAACCTGGACCCATTGACCATGAATGTTTCTCCCTTGATGTTTTTGAGCTCGATTGCACCATATGGAGTCACTTTGGTGATGGTGAATGGTCCAGACCAATGTGATTTTAGTTTTCCTGGAAAGAGTTTTAATCTTGAGTTGTAAAGCAACACTCGATCTCCCTCATGGAACTCCCGCTTTAGGATCATTTTGTCATGCCATCTCTTAGTCTTTTCCTTGTAGATGCGGTTGTTCTCATAGGCATCTTCCCGGAATTCTTCTAGTTCGGTGAGTTGAAACTTTCTTTTGTCAGCGGCACTCTTTAGGTCGAAGTTCAGGGCTTTCACAGCCCAAAGGATTTGTGTTCTAACTCAACGGGTAAGTGGCAAGCCTTTCCGAAGACAAGACGGTATGGAGACATCCCTATGGGAGTCTTGTATGCTGTTCGGTAAGCCCATAGTGCATCGTCGAGTTTTAAAGACCAATCTTTCCTGGATGAGTTCACGGTCTTTTGCAGTATCCATTTCAATTCTCTGTTGGTTACCTCGGCTTGTCCATTGGTTTGAGGGTGGTAAGGTAGGGATACTTATGTCTCACTCCATATTTTTCCATTAATGCATCGAATTGTTTATTGCAGAAGTGAGATCCCCCATCACTGAGAATTGCTCGAGGCACCCCAAATCTTGTGAAGATGTTTTTCTTAAGAACTTAGTTACCACCTTGGCATCATTGGTGGGGGATGCAATGGCTTCCACCCATTTGGTGACATAGTCAACTGCCACCAAGATGAAGAGATTGAGTGAGAGGAGGGAAAAGGACCCATGAAATCGATGCCCCATAGATCAAAGGGTTCAACCTCGATCATCACATTTAATGGCATCTCATGCTTTCGGGATATGTTCCCCAGCATCTGGCAACGGTCACAAGCGGCTACAAAGGCATGACAATCTTTATGAAGTGTTTTCCAGAAGAATCCGGACTGTAGTACCTTGGGCTGTCCTCGCTGGTCCGTGGTGTCCTCCTGCTTCGAGAGAGTGGCAGTGGTTGAGAATGTTGTGAACTTCATTTTGTGGTACACACCTTCTGATCATTCCATCGGCACAGACTCGGAAGAGGTAAGGGTCATCCCAAAAGTAGTGTTTGACGTCAGCGAAAAATTTCTTCCTCTGCTGGTATGTAAGCTCAAATGGTATTACTCCTCTTACCAAGTAGTTTGCAATGTCGGCAAACCATGGATCTCCGGTCTCTCCAATGGTGAATACTGTTTCATCTGGAAAAAGTTCATTTATAGGAGCATTTTCTTCCGGTGTCTCCAACCGAGACAAGTGATCAGCAACAACATTTTGAGTGCCTGGTTTATCTCTAACTTCAATTTCAAATTCTTGCAACAACAGAATCCATCGCAAGAGCCTTGGTTTGGCGTCCTCTTTGGTGAAGAGATATTTGAGAGCTGAATGGTCGGTATGTACAATTACCTTGCTACCCAAGAGATAAGAGCGGAACTTATCTAGTGCAAAGACGATCGCCAGAAGTTCCTTTTCGGTTGTAGAGTAGTTCTTCTGGGCGTCGTTCAAGGTCTTGCTAGCATAATAAATGGTTCTCAACACCTTGTCTCTCTTCTGACACAGAGCCGCCCCAACTGCGTAGTCACTGGCATCGCACATGATTTCGAAAGGAAGATTCCAATCGGTGACACCACAATAGGAGCTGAGATGAGGCATTCCTTCAAGGTATTAAAGGATTCAAGGCATTCCTGGGTGAAGTCAAATTTGGTATCCTTGGCTAGGAGGTCACAAAGGGTTTAGAGATTTTTGAGAAATCCTTTATAAACCTCCTGTAGAAGCCGGCATGCCCGAGGAAGCTTCTAATGTCTTTGACTGAGTTTGGTGGCGGGAGCTTCTCGATAACTTCTACCTTGGCCTTGTCAACTTCTATGCCTTTGGAGGAGATTTATGTCCAAGGACAATCCCTTCCCTGACCATGAAGTGGCACTTCTCCCAGTTGAGCACCAAGTTTGTCTCTTCACATCGTGTCAGTATGGCATCCAAGTTTGCTAAACATGTTTCAAATGTGAGCCCGAAAACTGAGAAATCATCCATGAACACTTCGATGCTTTTCTCCAAGAACTCTGAGAATATGGCCATCATGCACCTTTGGAATGTGGCAGGTGCATTGCATAGACCAAATGGCATCCTTCGGTAGGCAAAAGTTCCATACGGGCAGGTGAAGGTTGTCTTTCTTGATCTTCAGGGGCTATGGGGATTTGAAAGTATCCCGAATAACCATCAAGGAAACAGTAGTAATCTTGACCTGCCAGCCTTCGAGCATCTGATCAATGAATGGCAAGGGGAAATGATCCTTTCTTGTGGCGGCATTGAGCTTTCTGTAGTCTATACAGACTCTCCACCCTGTATAGTTCGTTGGGGGACTAACTCACCCCTTTCATTAGGTACTACCGTAGTTCCTCCCTTCTTTGGCACCACTTGCACCGGACTCACCCACTTGCTATCAGAGATGGGGTAGATGATGTCGGAGTCCAGTAGTTTAAGCACCTCCTTTTTGACAACTTCTTTCATGTTCGGATTCAGCCTCCTTTGTGGTTGAACTAGTGGTTTGAAGCTATCCTCCATGAAGATTCGATGAGTGCAGAAGTTAGGATTGATACCCTTTATATCAGAAATGGACCACCCGATGGCTCTTTGTGGCTTCGAAGCACTTTCAACAAACTGTCCTCCTGTGTACCTGTGAGAGAAGAGGAGATAATGACAGGAAGATCACAGGGGTCAGTTAGGTAGACATATTTTAGATGAGAGGGAAGAGGCTTCAATTCTATGGTAGGTGGCTTCTCAATCGAGGTGAGGAGCTTTTGTGCAGTCCGTTCCAAGGGCTCCGGTGGTGGGTAGTATGATCGATAGGGCATAGACCTCCTGTCTAATTCAGCCACCATCTCTTTTACTTCTGGTTCATCCTCCCGGTCTCCACAAGGATCAGTCAGAGCAGTAGTCAAAGTATCACACTAAACAATTAGAGTAATTATCTTGTAAAAGAGATTCAACAATATCTATAGTGAAAGCAGCTTCCGCATGTGCGGGTTTCTTTACTACCTTGGACATGTCAAATTCAAGTTTCTCATCATGGAATCTTAAGATAATTTTTCCACTTTCCACATCTATCAGAGTCCTAGCAGTCTTAAGAAAGGACGACCTAAAATTAGCGGAACTCTAGCATCCTCCTCCATATCGATGACAATAAAATCTGCCGGAAAAACAAATGTCCCTACGGTCACTACCAAATCCTCGACTTTCCCTTTTGGGAAGACTAGAGACCTATCAGCTAGTTGTAATTGCATGGCAGTGGGTGCACATTCACCAATCCCAAGTTTATTGAAAATTGAAAGAGGCATGAGATTTATGCTTGCACCTAAATCACATAATCCACTACCACAATTTATATTACCGATAGAGCAAGGGATTATAGGCAAACCAGGATCTCCAAGTTTTGGAGGAGGGTTCCGTAGTAGGACTGCCGAGATCTCTTCAGTGAGCTGCACCGTCTCCGTTCCAAGCGTTGCTCTTTTATTAGCTAGGATGTCCTTCATGAACTTGGCGTAGATCGGCATTTGTTTCAGAGCATCTGCAAAAGGAAGATTGATTGTCAGTTTGTTAAAGATGCTTAAAAACTTCCCAAATTGTTCATCTAAGTTTCTCTTTTAAGTCTATTTGGGAATGGAAGAGGAAGTGGAGGTCTAGCAAGAGTAGAAGGAGAAGATGATTCAAGAGCCTCTTTCTCCTTGGGAGTGTCTTTCGGTTGAGGAGGAACTTCCTCAACAATCTCTTGTTCTTCTTCTTGATGATCTTGATTTTGGATTCTTGGTTGTCTGGTGGGTAGGAGGGTTGAAGATCCCGGCCGCTTCTCAAGGTTATTGCTTTAGCTTCTTCCCTTGGATTGGGATTTGTTTGACTTGGAAGGGTGCCCGGTGGTCTTCGGGAGATTTGCTGAGATATCTGACTAAGCTGGGTTTCAATGTTTTTGTTGAAAGCCTCTTGTTCTGAAAACTTGGTCTTTGTAGCGATGATAAAGTCAGCCATTAGGTTCTCTAACCTTGAAGTCCCGCTGGGGGCAGAAGATTGTGGCTCTTGTTGTTTTTGATTTTGGAAACCCGGAGGGGCTCCTTGTGGTCTATACCCTTGTTGAAGGTTTGAAGGTTGATTGGGTTGTTGGGGTCTGTACCCTTGGGAGTTGTTGTAAGTTTGTCTCTGTCCTCCTTGGCCTTGGTCGGTTCTCCACGAAAAGTTTGGATGGTTTCTCCATGGCGCGTTGTTGTTGTTGTATGCTTGGTTGCCGATGAAGTTTACATCCTCTGTTGGTTCATCTCTCCCTCACAGCATCTAGTGTCGTGAGGACCCGCACAAATGGCACATCCCTCTGAGGTTTGGCTGGAAGATGAAGAAGCTATTGTCTTGACAATTTCGGTTTGTGCGGTAGCTAGCTTCTCTACCATCTTCGTGAGAGATGAGATCTGTGCTGAGAGATGATCGGTGGGTTGTACATGAAGAAGGCCGGCTGCTCTTGGTGCTCTCCCCTTTGCTCTGGACCATTGTCTTGTGTCACTCGTCATTGTCTCTAAGAGCTCCATTCCTTCTTCAGGAGATGTCATGAAACTTCCTCCTGCAGAGGAGTTTACAAGAAGGCGGTTGGAGTCGTCTAGCCCGTTGAAAATGACAAGCATAGTGATTGGTCGTCTAGGCCATGGTGTGAGCAGTTCAATAGCATCTCCTTGAACCGGTCCCAAGCATCGTATAAAGTCTCGCCTGGTTCTTGGCAGAAGGTGTTTATTTCGCCGATTAGTTGCCTCGTCCTGTGTGGGATAGTACTTGGCAAGAAACTTGCTAGCCATTTGCTCCCATGTTTGGATAGATCTTGACGGGAGGCTTCGATACCATCTTAGAGCTGAGTCGGATAATGAATGTGGAAAGAGTTGTAGCCGGATCCTCTCGTTCAGATTGCCCGTTTTGCCGAATGAGTTGCAGAAGTCCAAGAAGAGGCTCAAGTGATTTGGAGCATCATCCGGATTCGCCCCACTGAATTTTCCTTGATCCCGAATTGCAGTGATAAAATGGGTTTTGAAGGCCCATTGAGAAGCTTCATTTGGTGTCAAGGTTGGAAGAACTATCGCTGATGGTCTTCCTTCGGTGTTCGGCCGGTGGTAGTTTGAGAGGTCGGTGTTGGGTTTCTGGCTTGGTGATCATCGGCCATGGTGTGATTGAATAAATTCCTTCTGATCCTCCTAAATGATCTTTCAGGCTCGGACCTTGGACTAGCGAGAGGAGAGTTGCTAGTTCGAGTACTTGGCATGCACAGGAGAAAAGAAAAATAAGAGTTAAAGGAAACTCAAAATAAATGAAACCGAAATTACCGAAACTGGGGAAAGTGATAGGGACTATCAATTTCCCCGGCCGGCGCCAAAAACTTGTTGATAGTTTTAAGGGGTGTTATTGAAAGCACAAAAAGGGCAAGTGAACCCTAGTCGGATGTAGTAGTAAAGATGTCGTTCCACTAGGAAATTGGTATATCGATCTCCCTAGTTTCGGTATCGGTTATAAAACAGTAAATAAAGGGGGTTTAGCCGAAGGCAAGTGTATTGGTTTGGTTCAAAGAGGAATTGTAAAATAAAAGCAGTAGATAAAATGTGATGTAATGAATTGGAATGGAAAGCACCTTTAGGATGGTTGTAATCCCCTAAATTCACCCCAACTATATTAGTAAACCCACTTACTCAGGTTGTCTATCTGGACTAATGTAAAGGTCCTTCAAATCATGAATAAACCAACTCTTACCTAGCTTGCTTCCAACTCTCTAATCAAGTAGAGTTCAAATCACTAGATAGCATTAACAACAAGTCCATATTAATAGCCTTAAATTTCACCAACTAATCAAGCTAGCCATAATCTAAGGTTCTCTCTTTTCGGTCACAACTCCCAACTCAAAATCATATGTTGTTGGAAATCACCACAAATGCTATAAATGATCAGGTTATAACATTAATGAAATAAAAGAGAGAAAACAACCGCAATAAATAAAGTGTAGGTTTTACAACATAGATGGGGGATTTAAGTTCATACCCCCATCCCAAAGTGCTAATAGAATTACTCAAGCATAATGATAAGTAAAACTAAGAGAGGGATAGAAGAAGCCATGTTTATGAAGGTGGTTGAGCAATTCTTCCTTCTCTTCTCCTGCTTGGTCTTCTATCTTCGGTGGAAATGGGATGATAAATGGGGTGTGTGGATGAATATGTGTGGAGGAGTGAATGGTGTTTTACGTAATGGAGGTGGTGGTATGGATATGAGGGTGATTAGTAGTAGTAGTAAAAACTACTACGTACTAGATGGATATGTGGAGAATGTATGGAGGGAGAGATAGATGTGTAGAAAATTGTGTGTTTGTAATGGGATAAATCAAGTTCTATTTATAGAACTTGAGTACGGTAGAGCAGTGGTGGAAATGATGATGATAAGTTGGTGGATGAAGCTGGAAAGTAAAGAGAATGATAGTGGGTTTGTGCTGGAAAGAATAACAAGGTAACGTGATGGAAGGAATGGAAGAATATTGAGCTAGAAAGTAGCAGATTAACGTGGGATTAGTCTGGAAAGTGAAGGGAAACATGGGGCGGTGGTTAATATAGTTTGTTTATATATTTGTTTTTCTATTCACCGGCGCCTGAAGGACTGCACGACTTGATTATATAATCAACGTGACTTTCAATTATCAATTAATGATGAATTCGTGATACTAGTCATGCACGTGAATGTGCTGTAGTCCCATGTTGGTCGACCCACGTGAATGTGCTGGTAAGAAAAGAATTTTATGCAGCCATGATAATAAAATGCCACGTCAATCTTGTAGTACAGCATGTATATTTGCTACGTCCCTGCTCATTCATAAAATGATTTGTTTTATTAATGTACAGCGATATATATATAATCGGTATATTATAATTTTCCTACATGTAACACATAAAATATATCAGCTCTCATCTAAACACAAATCTTAGAAAAAGTATAAGATAAGTGTAAAATATGACATGAATTGTTATGAAAATAGAAAGAATTAAAGCCCTAAAAATATATGTATTTTACACTTATCAGCTTGGAACTCGGAACTTTTGGGTTGTTCCTTGCACCTTTTCCCTTTCTTCCAATTTTGGATTTCTTCGAGGCTTTTCAGGTTTGCCTTTCTTTGAATCTCTTTTCCTTCGGGGTTCTTGTGTTTCCCGGTTTTGATCTTGGAGAGCTGCTTTTGATGTTAGCTCTTTGGATCCTGTGTCACTCTGGGACCATTTACGGATCGCTTCGTCATGCTGATAGCAGCATTGCTTCTTTGGACTGATGAGAATGTTATCTGAGAGTTGGGCTCCTTAGTTCCATTGGTCACCGGGTCGGACATTCATCATTGGCTAGGTTATTTTGTGGAGTTCATAATATCAAAAAGGGATATATGAAAGGCTCAGCGGGGGTGCCTAGGGTTTAATGTCAGGGTTCACAAGCTTTTGGCGATGTGGTGTTGTACCTAGGTGCTTCGTCATTCCTGATAGTTGTATATCCGCTCTTTGTTACTTTTCACAGGTTTAAGAGTAAATTTACAAATTATCTCCTTCGGTTGGAGTTATGCCGTTTACCTCACCTTTGAATGTGGTCTCACCGAAGTCGTGTAAAAATGACACGCTTGTTCGCTCATGGTTTTTCCACTCAAGACACTCTCACGAGATTTTCAATTCGAAACTCGTTCGCACATTTAAAAAAAAGATAAAAGATGACGAACTTAAACTTAGATTGCCCCTAGTATTGATTTGGGGTTTGTGACAACAATTCGATAGTTGTGGACTTTGAACCTCTTTATGGGTTGTTTGGATATTATGGGGTGAGTTGTGGTGTTTAGTTAGACATGTTCAAATTTTTAGAAGCAAGAGACAAGTCATTCCATTGCATAGTCAGAAAATAATTACTTCGTGATCCTTGAAAGACGTGAGTGCTCTTTTTTTTAAGTTTTTCGAATTAATGAATAATGCTTTGTACAAAAATTATGGAACTATGTTTTATTCAACGAAAAATAATGTTGGAAATTACAAACTTAGGAAAACTACCGAAAATGATCAAGGAAACTAACTACTATAAAAGTTGAAAGACGACTAATCAAGAAAAGAAAAGCATTTAATGAGAAAAACACTAAAAAAACAACATTTCTGATGATGCTCAGGCACGCGTGCTCTGCACTCTTCACCACGTTCTTAGAATTGGAGCCCTTGGTTAATCAGATCCTGGATTCTGTGTTGTAGGGCCCTGCAGTGGTCAGTGTCATGACCGGGCAGCTGATGGAAGTGACAAAATTGATTAAGATTCTTCCCCAAATGAGTAGCTCCTGGCCTTAGGGCGAGCGGTTGCATCAGATATCTTCTCTGATGCTCTTCAAGTGCTTGTCTTGGTGTTCGGCCGATGTCTGTAAACTCTCTCTGTTGAGAACTTCGTCGGGATGGTTCTACTGTCCCAACGCTCCAACCAGGTCCTCTTGACTATCGATCACTGTCTTCCTCACGTTGCCTGGTTGTCTCACGGGTGCAGCTTTGGATGCAAGTTGCTGGTCCTGGTTGTCTGATCACATCCTTGAGTTCTGTAGCAATTTCTTTGACATTCCCCTCCGATCCTCGGACCCTAATGGAGCCAACTTCAATGTAGTCATAAAGGGTGTTAAGAAGCCTGTCCACTAACTCATCCCGAGCTTGACGTTCGGACTCAAGGGAAAGAGCCTTTGCTTTCAACTCTTCGATAACAGCGACGTAGTTGGATTCCACGGCGTCCATGGCAACACTATGTCTCTACTCCATGGCATCAATGGTGGCCATGTGCTTTTGTTCCAAAATTACGAGCTCGTCTTCCATGTTGATTGGACCACACTTAGGACTTGGGTCTACATGTTTCCAAGGTGTCCATTATTAGCTAACAAAAGGAAGTGGGCTGAAAGATACTAAGGTGAGAATGACGCTTCACAAGATAGATCGAAACAGACTTAGGCTGAAAGCAAGTGGGCCAGGATACCCAGAGAATGAGGTGTTTGGGTTAGAGTATCATTCAGACTATGAACTGGAATTTGAACTGAAATCTAAACAGATGGCTTTGATTGGGCCTGAGAGGTGACACCTAGATCTAGGGTTTTGGGTTAGGGTCATGATAAGAAGTCTACCTAGACTAGAATGAGCCCTTGGGCCGGAATGTGTTTGGGCCTGGAGTAAAACACATGGGCTGGAATGGTCCTTAAATCACAAATGGGCCTAACTTTCTTTGGGCCAGAGAAGATGGTTGCTAAGCCAAAAAAGATTTTATTTGCAGGATTTGTGAGTTATTTCAAGTTCAGGTGAATTTCTTTTTATGGGCCTAGAACTAATTAGATAATTCAAATTGGGCCAGAAGAGAAATCACATTAGCCAAAGCTTTTGGGCCGAAGCCCGAATGACTCACATATTATACCAAACAGGACCTCTGGGCCGCAAACAAATAGAGCCGCCAATTCGGGTTGGGCTAGGTTAAAGTAGGAGAAGTTCCTATCAATCTCTAGGCTGGGTAATGGGCCGATCATAGAAGCAAACAAGGCCCACACAAATTCAACATGTCCTCACTAGACGTTTAAATCCAACTGGCTATGGATCGATCTGGAGAGGTGCTTCAGGCATGGGCCCAGGTCACCTCAAAGGAATAGGGCTTGTACGCTATTCTCTTTGGGCTTCCGCACTTTTTTCACATCACCTGAAGGTGTGCGTCTACGGTCGGATCTTTGACTGACCAAACAATGGGCTAGGTAAGGACACTGCTATGAAAACGCTTGGGGCTAAGGCCCAGGTATTAAGGGGGTGTGGTTAGACGACACCCTCCTCTTTTCCCCCGCTTATTCACATCACCAAAAAGGTGTGAGTCCCTAACATGGGACCCTCAAACGGGTCCCGGGGTGAAATCGGTTTGCGTGGACCCTCACTCTCATATGATGCAAAGGTGCAGGAATTAAAGTGCACACAAAAGTAAACAAACAATGTAATAAAGCCACAAATAAACAATTTTCAAGTTAAGCCCTCTTCCTTAAAATTAAACAAGTTAAAGTTAAGAATTTTGTCCCCAGCAGAGTCGCCAGTCTGTGAGCCTCGATTTTAAACCCTACCCTATGTTGAATAGGTTGATTAGGATCTAATCGGGTTTTAGGTCCGCTTATAACCTAAGAATAATAACTATGTCAGATAACAATAATTATTAAAACCTAACCTAAGCTAGCTCACTAGAACCTATTATGAGTCGCCACCTAATTTTAACCAAGAGTAAATTAGGAAAGGTAGAGTTCGGGTTCGAGGGCTTGGTATTCGACTTATTTAGGGTTTAAATTACTTTCATTACCCTTCCTAGGCGTTTTTCCTCTACTTGGTTTAATTACGGCTTACTACAGAGTCGTTTTTAACCTAAGTGTGTGCTTCTATTTTTTTTATTTTTTAGCGTTTTGTTTACAGAAAATTAAAGTGAAAATTAAAACAACCTAAACTAGGGTTTCGGAGGCAGAATTAGGTCAAATTTTATTTCCGTCCGTGGCTACGGACCTAATGTCCGAACCCTAGTTAACCTACGTGAACATAAAAGTAGAATTAAACAGAAAACGAAAATTTGAAAAGTCCGGGAACACGGACAGGATCTCCGTGGGCCCGGACATTGTTAAAGAAAACCTAAATTTTAAAAATTTAAAAATTCCACCACCGTCTGTGGGTGTCCGTGGCCATGGATAACCCGTCTGTGGTCCTGGACCAGAGGTCCGAGGTCACGGACAACCCGTCCGTGGTCCCAGACCAGAGGTCCGAGGTCACGGACCACCCACAAATAGGGGTTTTCTGGTGGTTCCCGAAGGTGTTTTCGGCTAAAAAATTATGCACGTGTAGCCTGAAAGGTATACAATACGTTAGTAATTGAAAGATTGCAGTTTGAAGTCTAATTACACACGAAACTTGACAAACAAGTAACAAGGCAGAAGCAAAAGCAATTAGCAATACAGAAGCGTAAAAAGGTTAGTTTGAGCCCAAAATTTGACAGAGAGTTAATGAGGTCGTGGAGAGTTAGAAAAGTAGAATTGTAACCTGTTTTACCTTCGAATTCAAGATGCTTCTTCACGTCGGGATTCTTCAGAGGCCCCGATGGTGCCGGTTCCGGATTGAGTTCGACCCGAGCTTCTGGTTGTTGATCGTTGAAGGTGTTCTTCATGTTTTTGTAACCCCATCCAACAATAACACACTTACAATAAACTGCAGCGGAAAAAAAAAACAACCTCATTACATTACTTAACTCGTTGGTGTTACACGCCGTTAGCCACCCACGTGGCTAACAAGGCTAATACACATACTTTGTACCGGTCTGATGGGCTTAAATTCCCGAGCGATACACATTACTATCCTTTCCATAACAACAAAAACAACGTACACCTTCCAACTATACCGAGTATTAATAAAAATGATGCCGACAACAATTTCGGTCTTACTACACCTACTGTATATATACACTTAAATGTTTACCCTGTACGACGACTACCCGTCCTACTCTCGAACGGCTTCCAGCACTTCGTACCTGAAATAAGAAAAGAAGGAAAGGGTGGCCCCCAAGGGGCTCAGCACCTTTGCTGGTATGGTAATCCCGCAGCCACATGCTACCGGGCCACGCACAACTAATGTCGTCTTAACATGCAGTTGATTATATTTAAATCATGCATGTAACAATAAACACACAACACTTAACATTTCGCCTCAATGGGCTCAACAATCGGATAATACATCCTACTTAATAAGTCCCATGGTATTCATCATCCTAGAGTGTTTCTCTCAATGGAGCTACTTCCTTAATAGACGACACATACCCTTAAATCGGGTTATCCTTAAACGCCTCCTATCACAAACTGGGAATCATATCCATGATCCACACAATCTACATTAACAACATATAACATACACTACATACAACACCTAACAACACTTTGCACGTTTCCACGTACACAACATAATACCACAATGGATATTGCATCACACAAAAACACATAAACACAACGGGAATGGTTCGCTTAGGAACCGACCCAAACATTGTTACACATGGTGAGCCTAGAGAATGTGCCAGTTTCATGATAAGAAGTTATACAATAACAACAACACTCATTACCGTCCTAATAGTTGGGAGACGAGTAACTTAAGTTAAGGGGTTCGGGTTGGAGGCCCACGAACACACCACACAAAACACATGTTCCCCCTAAACGATCATAAGTCAGAATAGCTAAACTTTGGAGTAAGCTAATGGGAGATCATAACCCGTGAGGGACACAACATAACAAAGAAGGGTAAGGCTAGGAAGGATACCCTCTCCCAAACAACGCGCGACCGGCCAAACCGGATTCCTCACTACTGTTAGTACATACTTACTTTAGATAATACTTAGAACCCCATATGAGTCTATCGCACCTACAACATACAGTATTACAACTGGGTTTTAAACCACAAGGGAGATCCCTACATTCACATACACAATATCACGCAATTAAACACACGCATAGCAGTGGTTAGTACGTCCATGGTACGGGTCGTTTACTCCGAATACCGAACTCTCATGTGATCCTAGACTCAGTTAACTAAGGTTAACATTTCGAGGTTAAATGGTATCGGAGTTGTACACGCCACATAAATGAATTACTGTAAACTCATTACATGTTTAATCTTACAACGTGGCAAACATACAGAAACACCATTGGCATACAAGCCGGTGTAAATCCGGTAGGACGTAGGTTGCAAGAAAACCATACCGTCACGGAGTCCACTTTACCACGTCCACTTATGTTCCTCGAGCAATTCTCGAACAATGTTAACATCACAGTTTTTATTAACATTGGGGTAACATGGTTGTGTTTAAAGTCTAACGCTTATAACTTTTCCCGTTAACTTAGTTAAATAACTTACATCTTAACTTGTTTTACTTTCACCTTTTATACAAACCTTTCACCCACTTATTTACCATTAAAACTCACCCCTCAGTCCTTAACAACCTTATAAACATCATTACATCAATCCCCATCATTACACATCATTTTTACTTAAAACAACAATTTTGGTCCTACAGTGGCTGTCCGAACTTGTGTCCGAACTTCCAAGTCGGACGCAAGCCGCGACCAATACTGAACATTATACACACGTCGAACTTGTGTCCGGACTTCCAAGTTCGGACACAGTTGAGAGAAATTCCTAGATTGAAATAGTGACGTCCGAACTTGGTCCGGACTTCCCAAGTTCGGACAGTCGAGAGTGGAATTTCCTTGTCAACAGAGCTGTCCGAAATCCATGTCGGACGGAAGTCGGACAAGGCAAAATTCTCAATTCTCAAGCTTTAAACACTTAGAAACTTTCCCCAAAGCCTCCAAAACTTATAGTTATACTCCTTAAGTCCCTTAGTGATGATTTATGCCAATTCTAACCATTATACCAAGACATTTCTTCCACACAACATCATCATTCAAACATCCTTTCTTACATATCAAAACTCCTTATGTCATTCTTACAATTCCTTTCCCAAGCTTACACTTCCTCCTTAATTTTTCCAAATGGTATTTCACCAATATTGACCACTATACCAAGGTGTTTCCTCTACACCTTAACATCATCTCTCAACTCCTTTTCTTACTAACTAAATCTCCTTTTTACAACTCCTTGAATTCTTTTCTCAAAACCTTACTTAAACATCATTCTCCTCATTCATCAACATCACCCAAACCTTAAACAAACTTCTTCAAGGCTTTTCAATACACTCTCAAAACACACATTGAATTCCTAGAACTTCCAAGATAACACCTAAATCCTTGCATCACTCTAAATCACCTTAACACATGTTTTCTTCTCAAGTAAACATTTATTCACCTTTAACACTTCCTAGATCACCAAGACCATTTAAAACACTTAGAACTTCTCACACATTTTTCCCAAATTTGGCCATAGCTTCTCTTGTATATACTCACATCCAACCACTTAGGTTTTTACCTTATTTCATTCAAAACACCTAAAATCCATCAAACACATTTTTATACACAAACTTCACACATTAAGCACTACATCACAATATAGTGCATAACTTAAATTGCTTGGCACTTAGGCCCTTAAATAACATGGCTCTTAGGCCCTTAAATAACATAAACCATAAACACTGAATTTCCACATAAGTATGCCTTTGACCTGCAAATACATACACCAATACATATGTTCTTTTACTAGTCTCCTTGAGAGCATTTTACTAGCTCATTTGCCATTGGCTCCTTAGGTATTTTATTAAGCAAATCAAGCTCATTTTTCCTAAGGCATTTAAACTACATTGAGATAGCTTGTTTACCTCTTTTCCTCACAAATTTCTTTCTTGTTTCCTTGTAAAACCGGTAGGGCATTTGGTCCCTTTTCAACTATTAAACATTATACAAACAATAGAATGAGTATTCAAGCATTATGCTTCACCTCATTGTAAACCCTAGTTACACATATTGTTTTAACACATTAAGGTAATTGTTTTACCTTGGAATTGGAAGAGAACTTGAATAAGTATCAAGAGAGGACTCCTCCTAGCCCTTGGAAGATTCAAATGAAGCTAAAACAAGCAAGGTAAATACACCATGGTGAGGTGAATTTTCGGTCAACATGAAAACATGGAGGAAACATGGATTTTCTTTGAGTTCCCTTACCTAGAAGCAAAGGAGAGTAATAATGTGTAGAAATACAAGCTCAAGCTCCATCAATGGTGATTCTCCATGGCACCAAAATTGAGCTCTTGAAGATTTGAAAAGGTAGAAGTGTAGAGCTTGACCTAACTAAGACAAATATGGTCTTAGAATTTGATTTGGAGCATGGAGTTGGATTTGGCAAGGAAATGAAGATGGAGAAGAGAGGGCTGTTGCAAATCGTAAATGGAGGAAAGGAGAAGGTGAAGAACCGTGTGAAATGAAAGAAGAGAAGGAAATGAGAAGATGAGTTTGCTTTTTGGAGATATTTATGTTATAAAGCAAAATAGTACTTTACTTTAAGTTTTACTTTACTTATTTGATTTCTTTTACAACTTGGTGACTCACTACTACAAAAACCGGCCACCATTTAGTTAGAAGGGTAATATAGTCTTTATTGACTCATTAATTACTTATAACATATGTTACAAACTAGCTTATAAAAATCACTATTCACAAACTAAGGCACATAGAAGTGAAATTTTTGATTTCCCATTAATATAGCCACCCAAATGTGATACTATATAGTACACATGTTAATTAAAGAGTAATGATGGACATTTAGCCATTCAAAACTCATTTACAAGACAATTTTTCAAAAACGTGCTTTAAGACTCCTTAAAGCACTTTTTGTGTTTTAACTTGTTTTCAAGCTTGGTTTTCTTTGGTAATTGATTTAATATGTTCATTAACATATTTATAAGATATAAGTATGACCATTAGGTCTTATACAAATTTATCCCAAGCTTAGAGCACATTTTTGCTCTTATTGACTTTAAGGTATTTTCTTGTGTTTTATTTGGTTTAACTGTCCACCAAAGTTTCGTAAGGACTTATTTAGCCTTATTAAATCATAATTAAATGTTATCCAGTCTTGGTAGGCTCTTTGGGTCCTAACCAAGTTCACTCATAGCTTAGAGCATGTTTTTGCTCAAACTGTGTCTTAATGCTTTATTGCATTTATTATGGTTTAAATTGTTCACTGATGTTACTAAGGCACTTTTTAGCCTTTACATACCATAATTTGATATTTAAACCACATATCAAGGTTTGGGGTATTTCAATCTACCCCCCTTAAAAGAACTTCGTCCTCGAAGTTCACACTTTCCACACATCATAGATTAGAACACAGGAATCACTTGGAAATAAACTTCCATAACCAAACACACTTTACATCACAACCTCGGACTTAATGGTCCGGGCAACACATTCACATCCACACATAATCATAACATATCCACATGATAACCTCGGACTCTATGGTCCGGGTATCTTAACAACACTTACACATACATGACAACCCCTTTGACTCACTGGTCTTGGGTAACATAACAACATTTGGACACATAGGTCCTGGTAACATAACAGTCTTTAGACACATAGGTCTATGTAACACAACACATTTAGACTCATAGGCCTTGATAGTATACACTTTAGGAAATCCAAGTCAAAACAACATTCATTACACATACCACACAACATGTCAGAGCATGTATAGCAATCAAAAATATCCTTGATATACACTGTGATCCCGCAGAACCCGGTCGCGATGGACACCTTCCGTCCCCGTGCCTTTGGGAGTTTAAAACAATCACTTAAATTTAAAATTTTTTGTGAGGTTAAGTAAGAGAACTTTAATTACGTAAAGTATCCATCAACGTTTTATAAATACCAATTTAAAATCCTTTTGAAAACACACACAACTCCAAGTCCAACTTAAGCTCTTTGCTTCTTTCCTTAACGTGGTTATTTGTGACCACTTATAGGGAGTTTCAAGAGTCATCCAACCCTGATGTGATCAGCATAGTGTTGAACTATCCTTCCACCCCAATTTGTGTTCGGCTTCCCTTGATCGCATGCAAATCAAGTTCCACCTCCCACTTCATTTTCAAGCATCAATTAAATCACTCATTTCCAATTTTCTATCTTTTAATCATTCTAATCATGATCATACATCTCCAAAGATAGATCTTCGTCTATCGTTCTCACACTTTAATCCTGTTGCCTAGGGAATCTTATTCTCACTAGGTTCTATGTCGGTTCATACCCTTTTATGCATCACTATAAAGTATATATATATACACATATATTTTATCAAAATACAACACCTGGTTTTACCTTTATACACTGTCGGGGCTTTTGTTCCCCCGGGAGTTTCTCTACTCCCCACACTTGTACTATCACACACAACTGTTAAAAACACACACACTTATCACAATGGTATTCGCATCTTCTGTGCGCAATTACCACAATTAAACCATGAATGAATGTGTATGTTTACGTAACACACACACCAATCATCAAAACAATAATATAATTTTGTGCTATGCACAATATAAATCACATACACTACGTACACTTGTACGGTAATATACACTAAGTGGTTTTGCGCTCTACCCCCCTTAAAAGGGATTACGCCCACGTAATCAATCACTAAACATTAGCTTAAATGTTCTGCCGTCGTGAAGTGTTTTAACTTCCACGCGGTCTATTACACAATGGATTCTGATTAGAGGATCTTAACCATATTGGCGGTTTAGTTCCTAAACCAAGAATTCTCATTGGAGTTTGTTTAAACTCTTAGTTGGTTTCGATTCTGGCCTGTTAGGCTTCCAGGCGTTAATAATTAGCCATCCACTCATATTCGTTATTCACGTTGTACATTTGAATCACTGGTTCACTAGTTTCTGCTGCGAAACTCTAATAACTGTAGAGCTTAATTGCCCCATTTGTTATTCTTACTGTATTGTACATCCCCAATTGTCACCTTCGTCTTGGTAACAATGGTTTCTCAACCGACGCGTGGTATCTCTTACCGTTAGCGAATTCGGTGAGTTATACACTTTCTATCCACTTCCATGACAATTTACTGTGTATACAGCTATGTATTTCACAATGATTGACTTGTTCCCTTCCGACTTACTGTCGGTTGAGACTGAGCTACTACCTAGTGTGTAGTGCTCTTTCAGCTATTTCCAACATTTGGGGTATATTCCATACCGGTATTTGGCAGTTAGTGCTACCGTAGTCACTTACTGTTAATCATGTCTCGACATTTAGTTTTGTACAAGCACTCTTTATTGGTGCGGCCTTGCATTTCCTATGCATCGGCCATTATAACATTATTGCTCCACAATTAACATGTTTCCAATTCCTAGCTATCCCACTCGATCATTACTGCGCAAGTGCAATACCAAAACACTCAGTCATACAGAGTGCAGAGGCGTAAACTCTTGACAGTAAATCCCTTATGTGATTTGCCATGGAATTCACACTGTATTTCACGGAAATTCTGATCTCATAACACTGGCTACTGGCTTACTGCCGAGTCTGTTTAATATCAATTATTTGCATCTCCACTGAGTTTAACTCATAACTGATCTTATCTGTTACGTTTTCGTTTAACAACACTTATACAACAGTCGCTTGTTGCGCACCGTGCTCTTACTCCCTGTATAACATCAGCTTATATCGTGTTTACCGTCACATTAACTTCCACACCCATACTTATATTATGGTTCATCATTCATCTGGATGACTACCGAATGCTCCTTGAGCCTCGATAATTCGAGTCACAAGCCGGCATTATTCAGCCAGGTGCTTCACTTTATACACACGTACTACTAAGCTAACTGCTCTCTTTCAATAATAACGTTGTCCATCCTTAACATATTTCTTGAACTTGATTCACATAACTACCGCTCCTGCGGTCTCACAATATCGAGAGGTATCCCCACTCTTAATGCAGTGGTTCGTTTACCACTCTATTTACTTATACAACATAAACTTCTACCATCAATCGAATTTATATAACATATCTTGCTTATGTCTTATAAGCCTTATTTGCCTTGAGCTGAGCTCATTTTAGGCTGTCCACACACATGTACTTCTCTGTACAATATTACATGGTTTGGATATTATATTGGGCTCCATGACAAGTCGTTGCATCACGTTTCCTTTCATGGGATGCCCTTTAGGATTGTCAGTCCGTCTCCTGACAACTCATGTCTAAACTGGGTGTTAGTTTCAACCCTTGTGTTTCTGTCATGCCATTTCGTGCAACACTTGTTGATGCGAACACCCTTCAAGGGTTGCTCCTGGGTGTTGCTAAGTTATGCTTTACATTTGTTTCACACTTATTGGTACATTCCATTAGCCACGCCTTTTGCGTTCTTAACTGGCTTATTATCTCCTTCTGTGAAGATCAACATTTCCTGGTAGTGTAGGTACTCATTCTGGGAATTTTCATCCCGTTCACTGCACATTAATGTGTCCACATTAGGCATTTGCTTGCCATGTACAAGCTGGGTCACCGTTCCAGCTAACATGTTTTATCCCTAAGGATCCTTAAGACATATGTGATGTCTTTACATAACAGTTTGTGCCCTTCGCACTTGCTAACTCTTAAACATTTCCTTGAGAGGAATTCACTAATCCTTTTAGTCTCGTTAACTTAACTGAGTTCCTTAGCTTCAACTATTCCTTGTAATCCTTAGCTCTTGCTTGATTTATACTGCTGACCGTAGACGGAGTCGACTACTTCCCGTGTTTCGGACTCTTCTCGTATACATATATGGGGTATCATACTGATACATTACTACTTACCGAACTAACCCATAAGTAGGTCTGTCAGGCCCACAAGCTCCTATCGGAGTGCGGTCGTCCCACAATTCAATTGGTACACTCGTAGTGTCCGTCACACGCCTAGGTGAAGTATTCTGTTGTCAACTCCCTTATATTGTCCCGTGACAATATTCATTCCTTGCTTCCCGAACTTAATCGAGGGAAAGTTCATCCACTGTCGTATCTTATCAACTGCTCTTGGTTTTACTGGTTTGGGTTAAAAGAAGGTTGGAAAGAAGTGTTGGTTTGAAAGAAAATCTGGTTTTGCAAAGAAAAAGGGTTTGAATAAATGTGGGTTGAAAGAAAATTTTCATGGTTTCACAACATCTTCTTACCTTAGCCAAGTCTAGCTTTTTGCTGACTGGTGTACTTACAATCACAGAGGTTAGGCTATTAAGCCCTTCCACGGTTACAATGGTCACATTTAACTTTATGGTACTCTACCAAATACTTTGTAGTGGTTATAAATTTCCCGAACAGCCCTGTTATAGCAGCACTTGTTATGGCAAGTGCGCCATGCTAACTGGCTATCGGTTTAGCACTTACCGGTTGTGGTATTGTTTTTACCCATACTGTCATCAGTGGCCTTGTTGGCCCTCACTGATCTTACTGTCTTGATAATAACTCTTCTAGGTAATTCTTCACTCATGCATATGGTAATTATCAACTGGGGTGTTTCCCATTCTGGGAGACCCCTCTTACTTAGTATTATATCTCCTTCGTAGCCCATTCCACGTATTCGTCGTGGTTACTGAGACTTGTCTCTTGTTTGGGTACTACCTTGTAGTTCCTTTAGCGGTTGGTATACCGTTGGTGTATCACTTAACAATTGTGGTCCCGTAGACACTTGTCTCGGTTTCACTAATCCACTTCTTGCCTATTGCACGGTTGGTGCGTTGCAAGTTGGTTATTCTCGACTGCTTAGCATGTCGACCCAGGTTGCCGGAAATTCTATTCCTCTATGCACAAGATCCTTCATTCATTGCCATGAAATGCGGTCAACATTGTTCAGATGGAGACCGTCTCCGGGATTCCCAGTTTTCGGGATCTACCGTATGACAGGTTCTCCGTACCTTTAGAGGTACTTAATAACAGCCAGATCGGGTTTCCCGAGTAAGAGAGGACTTTCATCTCTCTGGCGTTGTTTCCCAAGTTATAAAACAGGGATTGTGGAGGGTGGGATGGATATTGTAGGTTTCCAGTAGTCACTGGTAGTTCCTAACTAGCATATCTCTCACGCTATCACTCAACCCTTAACCCAAAATACTTAATTCCTAACTCGGTACTTCCTAAGCTCGGTAATTCAGTCATCAGGGCGATACTTCGCTCTGATACCACTTTTTGTAACACCCCATCCAACAATAACACACTTACAATAAACTGTAGCGGAAAAACAACCTCATTACATTACTTAACTCGTTGGTGTTACACGCCGTTAGCCACCCACGTGGCTAACAAGGCTAATACACATACTTTGTACCGGTCTGATGGGCTAAATTCCCGAGCGACTACACATTACTATCCCTTTCCATTAACAACAACAACAACGTACACCTTCCAACTATACCGAGTATTAATAAACTGATGCCGACAACAATTTCGGTCTTACTACACCTACTGTATATATACACTTAAATGTTTACCCATGTACGACGACTACCCGTCCTACTCTCGAACGGCTTCCAGCACTTCGTACCTGAAATAAGAAAAGAAGAGAAAGGGTGGCCCCCAAGGGGCTCAGCACCTTTGCTGGTATGGTAATCCCGCAGCCCACATGCTACCGGGCCACGCACAACTAATTGTCGTCTTAACATGCAGTTGATTATATTTAAATCATGCATGTAACAATAAACACACAACACTTAACATTTCGCCTCAATGGGCTCAACAATCGGATAATACATCCTACTTAATAAGTCACCCATGGTATTCATCATCCCTAGAGTGTTTCTCCTCCAATGGAGCTACTTCCTTAATAGACGACACATACCCTTAAATCGGGTTATCCTTAAACGCCTCCTATCACAAACTGGGAATCATATCCATGATCCACACAATCTACATTATACAACATATAACATACACTACATACAACACCTAACAACACTTTGCACGTTTCCACGTACACAACATAATACCGCAATGGATATTGCATCACAACAAAACACATAACACAACGGGAATGGTTCGCTTAGGAACCGACCCAAACATTGTTACACACTGGTGAGCCTAGAGAATGTTGCCAGTCTCATGATAAGCTCGTTATACAATAACAACAACACTCATTACCGTCCTAATAGTTGGACGAGTAACTTAAGTTAAGGCGGTTCGGGTTTGGAGGCCGAACACACCACACAAACACATGTTCCCCCTAAACCGATCATAAGTCAGAATAGCTAAGCTTTGGAGTAAGCTAATGGGAGATCATAACCCGTGAGGGAAACAACCATAACAAAGAGAAGGGTAAGGCTAGGAAGGATACCCTCTCCCAAACAACGGCGACCGGCCAAACCGGATTCCTCACTACTGTTAGTACATACTTACTTTAGATAATACTTAGAACCCCACTATGGAGACTATCGCACCTACACACATACAGTATTACAACTGGGTTAAACACACAAGGGAGATCCCTACATTCACATACACATATCACACAATTAACACACGCATAGCCGTGGTTAGTACGTCCCATGGTACGGGTCGTTTACTCCGAATACCGAACTCTCATGTGATCCTAGACTCAGTTAACTAAGGTTAACACTTTCGAGGTTAAATGGTATCGGAGTTGTACACGCCACATAAATGAATTACTGTAAACTCATTACATGTTTAATCTTACAACGTGGCAAACATACAGAAAAACACATTGGCATACAAGCCGGTGTAATCCGGTAGGACGCAGGTTGCAAGAAAACCATACCTGTCACCGGAGTCCACTTTACCACGTCCACTTATGTTCCTCGAGCAATTCTCGAACAACTGTTAACATCACATGTGTTTTTATTAACATTGGGGTAACATGTTTGTTTAAAGTCTAACGCTTATAACTTTTCCCGTTAACTTAGTTAAATAACTTTACATCTTAACTTGTTTTACTTTCACCTTTTATTACAACCTTTCACCCACTTATTTACCATTAAAACTCACCCCTCATGTCCTTAACAACCTTATAACATCATTACCTATCAATCCCCATCATTACACATCATTTCTATACCTTAAAACAACAATTTTGGTCCATACAGTGGCCTGTCCGAACTTGTGTCCGAACTTCCAAGTTCGGACGCAAGCCGCGACCTAATACTGAACATTATACACACGTCCGAACTTGTGTCCGGACTTCCCAAGTTCGGACACAGTTCGAGAGAAATTCCTAGATTGAAATAGTGACGTCCGAACTTGTGTCCGGACTTCCCAAGTTCGGACACAGTTCGAGAGTGGAATTTTCCTTGTCCAACAGAGCCTGTCCGAACTTCCATGTCCGGACGGAAGTTCGGACAAGGCAAAATTCTCAATTCTCAAGCCTTTAAACACTTAGATAACTTTCCCCAAAGCCTCCAAAACTTATAGTTTATACTCCTTAAGTCCCTTAGTGATGATTTATGCCAATTCTAACCATTATACCAAGACATTTCTTCCACACAACATCATCATTCAAACATCCTTTCTTACATATCAAAACTATATCATTCTTACAATTCCTTTCCCAAGCTTACACTTCCTCCTTAATTTTTCCAAATGGTATTTCACCAATATTGACCACTATACCAAGGTGTTTCCTCTACACCTTAACATCATCTCTCAACTCCTTTTCTTACTAACTAAATCTCCTTTTTACAACTCCTTGAATTCTTTTCTCAAAACCTTACTTAAACATCATTCTCCTCATTCATCAACATCACCCAAACCTTAAACAAACTTCTTCAAGGCTTTTCAATACACTCTCAAAACACACATTGAATTCCTAGAACTTCCAAGATAACACCTAAATCCTTGCATCACTCTAAATCACCTTAACACATGTTTTCTTCTCAAGTAAACATTTATTCACCTTTAACACTTCCTAGATCACCAAGACCATTTAAAACACTTAGAACTTCTCACACATTTTTCCCAAATTTGGCCATAGCTTCTCTTGTATATACTCACATCCAACCACTTAGGTTTTTACCTTATTTCATTCAAAACACCTAAAAATCCATCAAACACATTTTTATACACAAACTTCACACATTAAGCACTACCTCACAATATAGTGCATAACTTAAATTGCTTGGCACTTAGGCCCTTAAATAACATGGCTCTTAGGCCCTTAAATAACATAAGCCATAAACACTGAATTTCCCACACAAGTATGCCTTTGACCTGCAAATACATACACCAATACATATGTTCTTTTACTAGTCTCCTTGAGAGCATTTTACTAGCTCATTTGCCATTGGCTCCTTAGGTATTTTATTAAGCAAATCAAGCTCATTTTCCTAAGGCATTTAAACTACATTGAGATAGCTTGTTTACCTCTTTTCCTCACAAAATTTCTTTCTTGTTTCCTTGTAAAACCGGTAGGGCATTTGGTCCCTTTTCAACTATTAAACATTATACAAACAATAGAATGAGTATTCAAGCATTATGCTTCACCTCATTGTAAACCCTAGTTACACATATTGTTTTAACACATTAAGGTAATTGTTTTACCTTGGAATTGGAAGAGAACTTGAATAAGTATCAAGAGAGGACTCCTCCTAGCCCTTGGAAGATTCAAATGAAGCTAAAACAAGCAAGGTAAATACACCATGGTGAGGTGAATTTTCGGTCAACATGAAAACATGGAGGAAACATGGATTTTCTTTGAGTTCCCTTACCTAGAAGCAAAGGAGAGTAATAATGTGTAGAAATACAAGCTCAAGCTCCATCAATGGTGATTCTCCATGGCACCAAAATTGAGCTCTTGAAGATTTGAAAAGGTAGAGTGTAGAGCTTGACCTAACAAGACAAAATGTCTTAGAATTTTGATAATTTGGAGCATGGAGTTGGATTTGGCAAGGAAATGAAGATGAGCAAGGATAGAAAGAGAAGGGCTGTTGCAAATCGTAAATGGAGGAAAGGAGAAGGTGAAGAACCGTGTGAAATGAAAGAAGAGAAGGAAATGAGAAGATGAGTTTGCTTTTTGGAGATATTTATGTTATAAAGCAAAATACTTTACTTTAAGTTTTACTTTACTTATTTGATTTCTTTTACAACTTGGTGACTCACTACTACAAAAACCGGCCACCATTTAGTTAGAAGGGTAATATAGTCTTTATTGACTCATTTAATTACTTATAACATCATATGTTACAAACTAGCTTATAAAAATCACTATTCACAAACTAAGGCATAGAAGTGAAATTTTTGATTTCCCATTAATATAGCCACCCAAATGTGATACTATATAGTACACATGTTAATTAAAGAGTAATGATGGACATTAGCCATTCAAAACTCATTTACAAGACAATTTTTCAAAAACGTGCTTTAAGACTCCTTAAAGCACTTTTGTGTTTTAACTTGTTTTCAAGCTTGGTTTTCTTTGGTAATTGATTTAATATGTTCATTAACATATTTATAAGATATAAGTATGACCATTAGGTCTTATACAAATTTATCCCAAGCTTAGAGCACATTTTTGCTCTTATTGACTTTAAGGTATTTTCTTGTGTTTTATTTGGTTTAACTGTCCACCAAAGTTTCCTAAGGACTTATTTAGCCTTATTAAATCATAATTAAATGTTATCCAGTCTTGGTAGGCTCTTTGGGTCCTAACAAGTTCACTCATAGCTTAGAGCATGTTTTTGCTCAAACTGTGTCTTAATGCTTTATTGCATTTATTATGGTTTAAATTGTTCACTGATGTTACTAAGGCACTTTTTAGCCTTTACATACCATAATTTGATATTTAAACCACATATCAAGGTTTGGGGTATTTCAATCTACCCCCCTTAAAAGAACTTCGTCCTCGAAGTTCACACTTTCCACACATCATAGATTAGAACACAGGAATCACTTGGAAATAAACTTCCATAACCAAACACACTTTACATCACAACCTCGGACTTAATGGTCCGGGCAACACATTCACATCCACACATAATCATAACATATCCACATGATAACCTCGGACTCTATGGTCCGGGTATCTTAACAACACTTACACATACATGACAACCCCTTTGACTCACTGGTCTTGGGTAACATAACAACATTTGGACACATAGGTCCTGGTAACATAACAGTCTTAGACACATAGGTCTATGTAACACAACACATTTAGACTCATAGGCCTTGATAGTATACACTTTAGGAAATCCAAGTCAAAACAACATTCATTACACATACCACAAACATGTCAGAGCATGTATAGCAATCAAAAATATCCTTGATATACACTGTGATCCCGCAGAACCCGGTCGCGATGGACACCTTCCGTCCCCGTGCCTTTGGGAGTTTAAAACAATCACTTAAATTTAAAATTTCTTTGTGAGGTTAAGTAAGAGAACTTTAATTACGTAAAGTATCCATCAACGTTTTATAAATACCAATTTAAAATCCTTTTGAAAACACACACAACTCCAAGTCCAACTTAAGCTCTTTGCTTCTTTTTAACGTGGTTATTGTGACCACTTATAGGGAGTTTCAAGAGTCATCCAACCCTGATGTGATCAGCATTAGTGTTGAACTATCCTTCCACCCCAATTTGTGTTCGGCTTCCCTTGATCGCATGCAAATCAAGTTCCACCTCCCACTTCATTTTCAAGCATCAATTAAATCACTCATTTCCAATTTTCTATCTTTTAATCATTCTAATCATGATCATACATCTCCAAAGATAGATCTTCGTCTATCGTTATTCTCATACACTTTAATCCTGTTGCCTAGGGAATCTTATTCTCACTAGGTTCTATGTCGGTTCATACCCTTTTATGCATCACTATAAAGTATATATATATACACATTATATCAAAATACACACCTGGTTTTACCTTTATACACTGTCGGGGCTTTTGTTCCCCGGGAGTTTCTCTACTCCCCACACTTGTACTATCACACACAACTGTTAACAAACACACACACTTATCACAATGGTATTCGCATCTTCTGTGCGCAATTACCACAATTAAACCATGAATGAATGTGTATGTTTACGTAACACACACACCAATCATCAAAACAATAATATAATTTTGTGCTATGCACAATATAAATCACATACACTACGTACACTTGTACGGTAATATACACTAAGTGGTTTTGCGCTCTACCCCCCTTAAAAGGGATTACGCCCACGTAATCAATCACTAAACATTAGCTTAAATGTTCTGCCGTCGTGAAGTGTTTTAACTTCCACGCGGTCTATTACACAATGGATTCTGATTAGAGGATCTTAACCATATTGGCGGTTTAGTTCCTAAACCAAGAATTCTCATTGGAGTTTGTTTAAACTCTTAGTTGGTTTCGATTCTGGCCTGTTAGGCCAGGCGTTAATAATTAGCCATCCACTCATATTCGTTATTCACGTTTACATTTGAATCACTGGTTCACTAGTTTCTGCTGCGAAACTCTAATAACTGTAGAGCTTAATTGCTCCTTTTGTTATTCTTACTGTATTGTACATCCCCAATTGTCACCTTCGTCTTGGTAACAATGGTTTCTCAACCGACGCGTGGTATCTCTTACCGTTAGCGAATTCGGTGAGTTATACACTTTCTATCCACTTCCATGACAATTTACTGTGTATACAGCTATGTATTTCACAATGATGACTTGTTCCCTTCCGACTTACTGTCGGTTGAGACTGAGCTACTACCTAGTGTGTAGTGCTCTCTCAGCTATTTCCAACATTTGGGGTATATTCCATACCGTATTTGCAGTTAGTGCTACGTAGTCACTTACTGTTAATCATGTCTCGACATTTGGTTTTGTACAAGCACTCTTTATTGGTGCGGCCTTGCATTTCCTATGCATCGGCCATTATAACATTATTCTCCACAATTAACATGTTTCCAATTCCTAGCTATCCCACTCGATCATTACTGCGCAAGTGCAATACCAAAACACTCAGTCATACAGAGTGCAGAGGCGTAAACTCTTGACAGTAAATCCCTTATGTGATTCGCCATGGAATTCACACTGTATTTCACAATTCTGATCTCATACACTGGCTACTGGCTTACTGCCAGTCTGTTAATATCATTATCTTGCATCTCCACTGAGTTTAACTCATAACTGTCTTATCTGTTACATTTCGTTTAACAACACTTATACAACGGTCGCTTGTTGCGCACCGTGCTCTTACTCCCTGTATAACATCAGCTTATATCGTGTTTACGACATTAACTTCCACACCCATTACTTATTATGGTTTCATTCATTGGATGACTACCGAATGCTCCTTGAGCTCGATAATTCGAGTCACAAGCCGGCATTATTCAGCCGGTGCTTCACTTTATACACATACTACTAAGCTAACTGCTCTCTTTCATAATAACGTTGTCCATCCTTAACATATTTCTTGAACTTGATTCACATAACTACCGCTCCTGCGGTCTCACAATATCGAGAGGTATCCCCACTCTTAATGCAGTGGTTCGTTTACCACTCTATTCACTTATACAACATAAACTTTACATCAATCGAATTTATATAACATATCTTGCTTATGGCTATAAGCCTTATTTGCCTTGAGCTGGCTCATTTAGGCTGTCCACACACATGTACTTCTCTGTACAATATTACATGGTTTGGATATTATATTGGGCTCCATGACAAGTCGTTGCATCACGTTTCCTTTCATGGGATGCCCTTAGGATTGTCAGTCGTCTCCTGACAACTCATGTCTAAACTGGGTGTTAGTTTCAACCCTTGTGTTTCTGTCATGCATTTCTTCAACAATTGTTGATGCGAACACCCTCAAGGATTGCTCCTGGGTGTTGCTAAGTTATGCTTACATTTGTTTCACACTTATTGGTACATTCATTAGCCACGCCTTGCGTTCTTAATGGCTTATTATCTCCTTTGTGAAGATCAACATTTCCTGGTAGTGTAGGTACTCATTCTGGGATTTTCATCCCGTTCTGCACATTAATGTGTCCACATTAGGCATCTGCTTGCCATGTACAGGCTGGGTCACCATTCCAGCTAAATGTTTATCCCTGAGGAATCTTAAGACATGTGATGTCTTTATATAACAGTTAGTGCACTTCGCACTTGCTAACTCTTAAACATTTCCTTGAGAGGAATTCACTAATCCTTTAGTCTCGTTACTTAACTGAGTTCCTTAGCTTCAACATTCCTTGTAATCTTAGCTCTTGTTGATTTATACTGCTGACCGTAGACGGAGTCGACTACTTCCCGTGTTTCGGACTCTTCTCGTATACATATATGGGGTATCATACTGATACATTACTACTTACCCAACAACCCATAAGTAGGTCTGTCAGGCCCACAAGCTCCTATCGGAGTGCGGTCGTCCCACAACAAGTTGGTACACTGTAGTGTCCGTCACACGCCTAGGTGAAGTATTCTGTTGTCAACTCCCTTATATTGTCCCGTGACAATATTCATTCCTTGCTTCCCGAACTTAATCGAGGGAAAGTTCATCCACTGTGTATCTTATCAACTGCTCTTGGTTTTACTGGTTTGGTTTAAAAGAAGGTCGGAAAGAAGTGTTGGTTTGAAAGAAAATCTGGTTTTGCAAAGAAAAAGGGTTTGAATAAATCTGGGTTGAAAGAAAATTTTCATGGTTTCACAACATCTTCTTACCTTAGCCAAGTCTAGCTTCTTGCCGACTGGTGTACTTACAATCACAGAGGTTAGGCTATTAAGCCCTTCCACGGTTACAATGTCACATTTAACTTATGGTACTCTACCAAATACTTGTAGTGGTTATAAATTTCCCGAACAGCCCTGTTATAGCAGCACTTGTTATGGCAAGTGCGCCATGCTAACTGGCTATCGGTTTAGCACTTACCGGTTGTGGTATTGTTTTTACCCATACTGTCATCAGTGGCCTTGTTGGCCCTCACTGATCTTACTGTCTTGATAATAACTCTTCTAGGTAATTCTTCACTCATGCATATGGTAATATCAACTGGGGTGTTTCCCATTCTGGGAGACCCCTCTTACTTAGTATTATATCTCCTTCGTAGCCCATTCCACGTATTCGTCGTGGTTACTGAGACTTGTCTCTTGTTTGGGTACTACCTTGTAGTTCCTTTAGCGGTTGGTATACCGTTGGTGTATCACTTAACAATTGTGGTCCCGTAGACACTTGTCTCGGTTTCACTAATCCACTTCTTGCCTGTTGCACGGTTGGTGCGTTGCAAGTTGGTTATTCTCGACTGCTTAGCATGTCGACCCAGGTTGCCGGAAATTCTATTCCTCTATGCACAAGATCCTTCATTCATTGCCATGAAATGCGGTCAACATTGTTCAGATGGAGACCGTCTCCGGGATTCCCAGTTTTCGGGATCTACCGTATGACAGGTTCTCCGTACCTTTAGAGGTACTTAATAACAGCCAGATCGGGTTTCCCGAGTAAGAGAGGACTTCATCTCTCTGGCGTTGTTTCCCAAGTTATAAAACAGGGATTGTGGAGGGTGGGATGGATATTGTAGGTTTCCAGTAGTCACTGGTAGTTCCTAACTAGCGTATCTCTCACGCTATCACTCAACCCTTAACCCAAAGTACTTAATTCCTAACTCGGTACTTCCTAAGCTCGGTAATTCAGTCATCAGAGCGATACTTCGCTCTGATACCACTTTTTGTAACACCCCATCCAACATTACATACTTACAATAAACTGCAGCGGAAATACAAACCTCTTCACATTACTTAACTCGTTGGTGTTACACGCCGTTAGCCACCCACGTGGCTAACAAGGCTAATCCATATACATTGTACCGGTCTGATGGGCTAAATTCCCGAGCGACTACATTATATCCTTTCCATTAACAACAACAACAACATACACCTTTCAACTATACCGAGTATTATAAACTGGTGCCGACAACAATTCGGTCTTACTACACCTACTGTATGTATACACTTAAATGGTTACCCATGTACGACTACTACCCGTCCTACTCTCGAACGGCTTCCAGCACTTCGTACCTGAAATAGGAAAAGAAGAGAAAGGGTGGCCCCCAAGGGGCTCAGCACCTTTGCTGGTATGGTAATCCCGCAGCCCACATGCTACCGGGCCACGCACAACTAATTGTCGTCTTAACATGCAGTTGATTATATTTAAATCATGCATGTAACAATAACACACAACACTTAACAATTCGCCCCAATGGGCTCAACAATCGAATAATACATCCTACTTAATAAGTCACCCATGGTATTCATCATCCCTAGAGTGTTTCTCCTCCAATGGAGCTACTTCCTTAATAGACGACAATACCCTTAAATCGGGTTATCCTTAAACGCCTCCTATCACAAACTGGGAATCATATCCATGATCCACACAATCTACATTATACAACATATAACATACACTACATACAACACCTAACAACACTTTGCACGTTTCCACGTACACAACATAATACCGCAATGGATATTGCATCACAACAAAACACATAACACAACGGGAATGGTTCGCTTAGGAACCGACCCAAACATTGTTTACACACTGGTGAGCCTAGAGAATGTTGCCAGTCTCATGATAAGCTCGTTATACAATAACAACAACACTCATTACCGTCCTAATAGTTGGACGAGTAACTTAAGTTAAGGCGGTTCGGGTTTGGAGGCCCGAACACACCACACAAACACATGTTCCCCCTAAACCGATCATAAGTCAGAATAGCTAAGCTTTGGAGTAAGCTAATGGGAGATCATAACCCGTGAGGGAAACAACCATAACAAAGAGAAGGGTAAGGCTAGGAAGGATACCCTCTCCCAAACAACGCGCGACCGGCCAAACCGGATTCCTCACTACTGTTAGTACATACTTACTTTAGATAATACTTAGAACCCCACTATGGAGTCTATCGCACCTACACACATACAGTATTACAACTGGGTTAAACACACAAGGGAGATCCCTACATTCACATACACATATCACACAATTAACACACGCATAGCCGTGGTTAGTACGTCCCATGGTACGGGTCGTTTACTCCGAATACCGAACTCTCATGTGATCCTAGACTCAGTTAACTAAGGTTAACACTTTCGAGGTTAAATGGTATCGGAGTTGTACACGCCACATAAATGAATTACTGTAAACTCATTACATGTTTAATCTTACAACGTGGCAAACATACAGAAAAACACATTGGCATACAAGGTGTAATCCGGTAGGACGCAGGTTGCAAGAAAACCATACCTGTCACCGGAGTCCACTTTACCACGTCCACTTATGTTCCTCGAGCAATTCTCGAACAACTGTTAACATCACATGTGTTTTTATTAACATTGGGGTAACATGTTTGTTTAAAGTCTAACGCTTATAACTTTTCCCGTTAACTTAGTTAAATAACTTTACATCTTAACTTGTTTTACTTTCACCTTTTATTACAACCTTTCACCCACTTATTTACCATTAAAACTCACCCCTCATGTCCTTAACAACCTTATAACATCATTACCTATCAATCCCCATCATTACACATCATTTCTATACCTTAAAACAACAATTTTGGTCCATACAGTGGCCTGTCCGAACTTGTGTCCGAACTTCCAAGTTCGGACGCAAGCCGCGACCTAATACTGAACATTATACACACGTCCGAACTTGTGTCCGGACTTCCCAAGTTCGGACACAGTTCGAGAGAAATTCCTAGATTGAAATAGTGACGTCCGAACTTGTGTCCGGACTTCCCAAGTTCGGACACAGTTCGAGAGTGGAATTTTCCTTGTCCAACAGAGCCTGTCCGAACTTCCATGTCCGGACGGAAGTTCGGACAAGGCAAAATTCTCAATTCTCAAGCCTTTAAACACTTAGATAACTTTCCCAAAGCCTCCAAAACTTATAGTTTATACTCCTTAAGTCCCTTAGTGATGATTTATGCCAATTCTAACCATTATACCAAGACATTTCTTCCACACAACATCATCATTCAAACATCCTTTCTTACATATCAAAACTCCTTATGTCATTCTTACAATTCCTTTCCCAAGCTTACACTTCCTCCTTAATTTTTCCAAATGGTATTTCACCAATATTGACCACTATACCAAGGTGTTTCCTCTACACCTTAACATCATCTCTCAACTCCTTTTCTTACTAACTAAATCTCCTTTTTACAACTCCTTGAATTCTTTTCTCAAAACCTTACTTAAACATCATTCTCCTCATTCATCAACATCACCCAAACCTTAAACAAACTTCTTCAAGGCTTTCAATACACTCTCAAAACACACATTGAATTCCTAGAACTTCCAAGATAACACCTAAATCCTTGCATCACTCTAAATCACCTTAACACATGTTTTCTTCTCAAGTAAACATTTATTCACCTTTAACACTTCCTAGATCACCAAGACCATTTAAAACACTTAGAACTTCTCACACATTTTTCCCAAATTTGGCCATAGCTTCTCTTGTATATACTCACATCCAACCACTTAGGTTTTTACCTTATTTCATTCAAAACACCTAAAATCCATCAAACACATTTTTATACACAAACTTCACACATTAAGCACTACATCACAATATAGTGCATAACTTAAATTGCTTGGCACTTAGGCCCTTAAATAACATGGCTCTTAGGCCCTTAAATAACATAAACCATAAACACTGAATTTCCCACATAAGTATGCCTTTGACCTGCAAATACATACACCAATACATATGTTCTTTACTAGTCTCCTTGAGAGCATTTTACTAGCTCATTTGCCATTGGCTCCTTAGGTATTTTATTAAGCAAATCAAGCTCATTTTCCTAAGGCATTTAAACTACATTGAGATAGCTTGTTTACCTCTTTTCCTCACAAATTTCTTTCTTGTTTCCTTGTAAAACCGGTAGGGCATTTGGTCCCTTTTCAACTATTAAAATTATACAAACAATAGAATGAGTATTCAAGCATTATGCTTCACCTCATTGTAAACCCTAGTTACACATATTGTTTTAACACATTAAGGTAATTGTTTTACCTTGGAATTGGAAGAGAACTTGAATAAGTATCAAGAGAGGACTCCTCCTAGCCCTTGGAAGATTCAAATGAAGCTAAAACAAGCAAGGTAAATACACCATGGTGAGGTGAATTTTCGGTCAACATGAAAACATGGAGGAAACATGGATTTTCTTTGAGTTCCCTTACCTAGAAGCAAAGGAGAGTAATAATGTGTAGAAATACAAGCTCAAGCTCCATCAATGGTGATTCTCCATGGCACCAAAATTGAGCTCTTGAAGATTTGAAAAGGTAGAAGTGTAGAGCTTGACCTAACTAAGACAAATATGGTCTTAGAATTTGATTTGGAGCATGGAGTTGGATTTGGCAAGGAAATGAAGATGGAGAAGAGAGGGCTGTTGCAAATCGTAAATGGAGGAAAGGAGAAGGTGAAGAACCGTGTGAAATGAAAGAAGAGAAGGAAATGAGAAGATGAGTTTGCTTTTTGGAGATATTTATGTTATAAAGCAAAATAGTACTTTACTTTAAGTTTTACTTTACTTATTTGATTTCTTTTACAACTTGGTGACTCACTACTACAAAAACCGGCCACCATTTAGTTAGAAGGGTAATATAGTCTTTATTGACTCATTTAATTACTTATAACATCATATGTTACAAACTAGCTTATAAAAATCACTATTCACAAACTAAGGCACATAGAAGTGAAATTTTTGATTTCCCATTAATATAGCCACCCAAATGTGATACTATATAGTACACATGTTAATTAAAGAGTAATGATGGACATTTAGCCATTCAAAACTCATTTACAAGACAATTTTTCAAAAACGTGCTTTAAGACTCCTTAAAGCACTTTTTGTGTTTTAACTTGTTTTCAAGCTTGGTTTTCTTTGGTAATTGATTTAATATGTTCATTAACATATTTATAAGATATAAGTATGACCATTAGGTCTTATACAAATTTATCCCAAGCTTAGAGCACATTTTTGCTCTTATTGACTTTAAGGTATTTTCTTGTGTTTTATTTGGTTTAACTGTCCACCAAAGTTTCCTAAGGACTTATTTAGCCTTATTAAATCATAATTAAATGTTATCCAGTCTTGGTAGGCTCTTTGGGTCCTAACCAAGTTCACTCATAGCTTAGAGCATGTTTTTGCTCAAACTGTGTCTTAATGCTTTATTGCATTTATTATGGTTTAAATTGTTCACTGATGTTACTAAGGCACTTTTTAGCCTTTACATACCATAATTTGATATTTAAACCACATATCAAGGTTTGGGGTATTTCAATCTACCCCCCTTAAAAGAACTTCGTCCTCGAAGTTCACACTTTCCACACATCATTAGATTAGAACACAGGAATCACTTGGAAATAAACTTCCATAACCAAACACACTTTACATCACAACCTCGGACTTAATGGTCCGGGCAACACATTCACATCCACACATAATCATAACATATCCACATGATAACCTCGGACTCTATGGTCCGGGTATCTTAACAACACTTACACATACATGACAACCCCTTTGACTCACTGGTCTTGGGTAACATAACAACATTTGGACACATAGGTCCTGGTAACATAACAGTCTTTAGACACATAGGTCTATGTAACACAACACATTTAGACTCATAGGCCTTGATAGTATACACTTTAGGAAATCCAAGTCAAAACAACATTCATTACACATACCACACAACATGTCAGAGCATGTATAGCAATCAAAAATATCCTTGATATACACTGTGATCCCGCAGAACCCGGTCGCGATGGACCTTCCGTCCCCGTGCCTTTGGGAGTTTAAAACAATCACTTAAATTTAAAATTTCTTTGTGAGGTTAAGTAAGAGAACTTTAATTACGTAAAGTATCCATCAACGTTTTATAAATACCAATTTAAAATCCTTTTGAAAACACACACAACTCCAAGTCCAACTTAAGCTCTTTGCTTCTTTCCTTAAGCGTGGTTATTGTGACCACTTATAGGGAGTTTCAAGAGTCATCCAACCCTGATGTGATCAGCATCAGTGTTGAACTATCCTTCCACCCCAATTTGTGTTCGGCTTCCCTTGATCGCATGCAAATCAAGTTCCACCTCCCACTTCATTTTCAAGCATCAATAAATCACTCATTTCCAATTTTCTATCTTTTTAATCATTCTAATCATGATCATACATCTCCAAAGATAGATCTTCGTCTATCAGTTATTCTCATACTTTAATCCTGTTGCCTAGGGAATCTTATTCTCACTAGGTTCTATGTCGGTTCATACCCTTTGCATCACTATAAGTATATATATATACACATATATTTTATCAAAATACAACACCTGGTTTTACATTTATACACTGTCGGGGCTTTTGTTCCCCCGGGAGTTTCTCTACTCCCCACACTTGTACTATCACACACAACTGTTAACAAACACACACTTATCACAATGGTATTCGCATCTTCTGTGCGCAATTACCACAATTAAACCATGAATGAATGTGTATGTTTACGTAACACACACACCAATCATCAAAACTAATATAATTTTGTGCTATGCACAATATAAATCACATACACTACGTACACTTTACGGTAATATACACTAAGTGGTTTTGCGCTCTACCCCCCTTAAAAGGGATTACGCCCACGTAATCAATCACTAAACATTGCTTAAATGTTCTGCCGTCGTGAAGTGTTTTAACTTCCACGCGGTCTATTACACAATGGATTCTGATTAGAGGATCTTAACCATATTGGCGGTTTAGTTCCTAAACCAAGAATTCTCATTGGAGTTGTTTAAACTCTTAGTTGGTTTCGATTCTGGCCTGTTAGGCTTCAGGCGTTAATAATTAGCCATTCACTCATATGTTATTCACGTTGTACATTGAATCACTGGTTCACTAGTTTCTGCTGCGAAACTCTAATAACTGTAGAGCTTAATTGCTCCCTTTTGTTATTCTTACTGTATTGTACATCCCCAATTGTCACCTTCGTCTTGGTAACAATGGTTTCTCAACCGACGCGTGGTATCTCTTACCGTTAGCGAATTCGGTGAGTTATACACTTTCTATCCACTTCCATGACAATTTACTGTGTATACAGCTATGTATTTCACAATGATTGACTTGTTCCCTTCCGACTTACTGTCGGTTGAGATTGAGCTACTACCTAGTGTGTAGTGCTCTCTCAGCTATTTCCAACATTTGGGGTATATTCCATACCGATATTTGGCAGTTAGTGCTACTGTAGTCACTTACTGTTAATCATGTCTCCACATTTGTTTTGTACAAGCACTCTTTATTGGTGCGGCCTTGCATTTCCTATGCATCGGCCATTATAACATTATTGCTCCACAATTAACGTGTTTCCAATTCCTAGCTATCCCACTCGATCATTACTGCGCAAGTGCAATACCAAAACACTCAGTCATACAGAGTGCAGAGGCGTAAACTCTTGACAGTAAATCCCTTATGTGATTCGCCATGGAATTCACACTGATTTCCTGATTCTGATCTCATACTGGCTACTGGCTTATCTGCCGTCTGTTTAATATCAATTATCTTGCATCTCCACTGAGTTTAACTCATAACTGGTCTTATCTGTTACATTATCGTTTGACAACATTTATACAACGCTCGCTTATTGCGCACCGTGCTCTTACTCCCTGTATAACATCAGCTTATATCGTGTTTACCGTCACATTAACTTCCACACCCATACTTATATTATGGTTCATCATTCATCTGGATGACTACCGAATGCTCCTTGAGCAGATATTCGAGTCACAAGCCGGCATTATTCAGCCAGGTGCTTCACTTTATACACACTACTACTAAGCTAACTGCTCTCTTTCAATAATAACGTGTCCATCCTTAACATATTTCTTGAACTTGATTCACATAACTACCGCTCCTGCGGTCTCACAATATCGAGAGGTATCCCCACTCTTAATGCAGTGGTTCGTTTACCACTCTATTCACTTATACAACATAAACTTCTACCATCAATCGAATTTATATAACATATCTTGCTTATGGCTTATAAGCCTTATTTGCCTTGAGCTGAGCTCATTTTAGGCTGTCCACACACATGTACTTCTCTGTACAATATTACATGGTTTGGATATTATATTGGGCTCCATGACAAGTCGTTGCATCACGTTTCCTTTCATGGGATGCCCTTTAGGATTGTCAGTCCGTCTCCTGACAACTCATGTCTAAACTGGGTGTTAGTTTCAACCCTTGTGTTTCTTGTCATGTTCGTTCAACAATTGTTGATGCGAACACCCTCAAGGATTGCTCCTGGGTGTTGCTAAGTTATGCCTTACATTTGTTTCACACTTATTGGTACATTCTTAGCCACGCCTTTGCGTTCTTAACTGGCTTATTATCTCCTTTTGTGAAGATCAACATTTCCTGGTAGTGTAGGTACTCATTCTGGGAATTTTCATCCCGTTTGCACATTAATGTGTCCACATTAGGCATTGCTTGCCATGTACAGCTGGGTCACCGTTCCAGCTAACATGTTTTATCCCTAGGATCTTAAGACATATGTGATGTCTTTATAACAGTTTGTGCCCTTCGCACTTAACTCTTAAACATTTCCTTGGAGGAATTCACTAATCCTTTGTCTCGTTAACTTAACTGAGTTCCTTAGCTTCAACTATTCCTTGTAATCCTTAGCTCTTGTTTGATTTATACTGCTGACCGTAGACGGAGTCGACTACTTCCCGTGTTTCGGACTCTTCTCGTATACATATATGGGGTATCATACTGATACATTACTACTTACCCAACTAACCCATAAGTAGGTCTGTCAGGCCCACAAGCTCCTATCGGAGTGCGGTCGTCCCACAATTCAATTGGTACACTCGTAGTGTCCGTCACACGCCTAGGTGAAGTATTCTGTTGTCAACTCCCTTATATTGTCCCGTGACAATATTCATTCCTTGCTTCCCGAACTTAATCGAGGGAAAGTTCATCCACTGTCGTATCTTATCAACTGCTCTTGGTTTTACTGGTTTGGTTTAAAAGAAGGTTGGAAAGAAGTGTTGGTTTGAAAGAAAATCTGGTTTTGAAAGAAAAAGGGTTTGAATAAATCTGGGTTGAAAGAAAATTTTCATGGTTTCACAACATCTTCTTACCTTAGCCAAGTCTAGCTTTTTGCTGACTGGTGTACTTACAATCACAGAGGTTAGGCTATTAAGCCCTTCCACGGTTACAATGATCACATTTAACTTTATGGTACTCTACCAAATACTTTGTAGTGGTTATAAATTTCCCGAACAGCCCTGTTATAGCAGCACTTGTTATGGCAAGTGCGCCATGCTAACTGGCTATCGGTTTAGCACTTACCGGTTGTGGTATTGTTTTTACCCATACTGTCATCAGTGGCCTTGTTGGCCCTCACTGATCTTACTGTCTTGATAATAACTCTTCTAGGTAATTCTTCACTGCATGCATATGGTAATTATCAACTGGGGTGTTTCCCATTCTGGGAGACCCCTCTTACTTAGTATTATATCTCCTTCGTAGCCCATTCCACGTATTCGTCGTGGTTACTGAGACTTGTCTCTTGTTTGGGTACTACCTTGTAGTTCCTTTAGCGGTTGGTATACCGTTGGTGTATCACTTAACAATTGTGGTCCCGTAGACACTTGTCTCGGTTTCACTAATCCACTTCTTGCCTGTTGCACGGTTGGTGCGTTGCAAGTTGGTTATTCTCGACTGCTTAGCATGTCGACCCAGGTTGCCGGAAATTCTATTCCTCTATGCACAAGATCCTTCATTCATTGCCATGAAATGCGGTCAACATTGTTCAGATGGAGACCGTCTCCGGGATTCCCAGTTTTCGGGATCTACCGTATGACAGGTTCTCCGTACCTTTAGAGGTACTTAATAACAGCCAGATCGGGTTTCCCGAGTAAGAGAGGACTTTCATCTCTCTGGCGTTGTTTCCCAAGTTATAAACAGGGATTGTGGAGGGTGGGATGGATATTGTAGGTTTCCAGTAGTCACTGGTAGTTCCTAACTAGCGTATCTCTCACGCTATCACTCAACCCTTAACCCAAAGTACTTAATTCCTAACTCGGTACTTCCTAAGCTCGGTAATTCAGTCATCAGAGCGATACTTCGCTCTGATACCACTTTTTGTAACACCCCATCCAACATACACACTTACAATAAACTGCAGCGGAAAACAACCTCATTACATTACTTAACTCGTTGGTGTTACACGCCGTTAGCCACCCACGTGGCTAACAAGGCTAATACACATACTTGTACCGGTCTGATGGGCTAAATTCCCGAGCGACTACATTACTATCCTTTCCATTAACAACAACAACAACGTACACCTTCCAACTATACCGAGTATTATAAACTGATGCCGACAACAATTTCGGTCTTACTACACCTACTGTATATATACTTAAATGATTACCCATGTACGACTACTACCCGTCCTACTCTCGAACGGCTTCCAGCACTTCGTACCTGAAATAGGAAAAAGAGAAAGGGTGGCCCCCAAGGGGCTCAGCACCTTTGCTGGTATGGTAATCCCGCAGCCCACATGCTACCGGGCCACGCACAACTAATTGTCGTCTTAACATGCAGTTGATTATATTTAAATCATGCATGTAACAATAAACACACAACACTTAACATTTCGCCTCAATGGGCTCAACAATCGGATAATACATCCTACTTAATAAGTCACCCATGGTATTCATCATCCCTAGAGTGTTTCTCTCCTCCAATGGAGCTACTTCCTTAATAGACGACACATACCCTTAAATCGGGTTATCCTTAAACGCCTCCTATCACAAACTGGGAATCATATCCATGATCCACACAATCTACATTATACAACATATAACATACACTACATACAACACCTAACAACACTTTGCACGTTTCCACGTACACAACATAATACCGCAATGGATATTGCATCACAACAAAACACATAACACAACGGGAATGGTTCGCTTAGGAACCGACCCAAACATTGTTTACACACTGGTGAGCCTAGAGAATGTTGCCAGTCTCATGATAAGCTCGTTATACAATAACAACAACACTCATTACCGTCCTAATAGTTGGACGAGTAACTTAAGTTAAGGCGGTTCGGGTTTGGAGGCCCGAACACACCACACAAACACATGTTCCCCCTAAACCGATCATAAGTCAGAATAGCTAAGCTTTGGAGTAAGCTAATGGGAGATCATAACCCGTGAGGGAAACAACCATAACAAAAGAAGGGTAAGGCTAGGATACCCTCTCCCAAACAACGCGCGACCGGCCACCCTCACTACTTGTTAGTACATACTTACTTTAGATAATACTTAGAACCCCACTATGGAGTCTATCGCACCTACACACATACAGTATTACAACTGGGTTAAACACACAAGGGAGATCCCTACATTCACATACACATATCACACAATTAACACACGCATAGCCGTGGTTAGTACGTCCCATGGTACGGGTCGTTTACTCCGAATACCGAACTCTCATGTGATCCTAGACTCAGTTAACTAAGGTTAACACTTTCGAGGTTAAATGGTATCGGAGTTGTACACGCCACATAAATGAATTACTGTAAACTCATTACATGTTTAATCTTACAACGTGGCAAACATACAGAAAAACACATTGGCATACAAGCCGGTGTAATCCGGTAGGACGCAGGTTGCAAGAAAACCATACCTGTCACCGGAGTCCACTTTACCACGTCCACTTATGTTCCTCGAGCAATTCTCGAACAACTGTTAACATCACATGTGTTTTTATTAACATTGGGGTAACATGTTTGTTTAAAGTCTAACGCTTATAACTTTTCCCGTTAACTTAGTTAAATAACTTTACATCTTAACTTTTTTTACTTTCACCTTTTATTACAACCTTTCACCCACTTATTTACCATTAAAACTCACCCCTCATGTCCTTAACAACCTTATAACATCATTACCTATCAATCCCCATCATTACACATCATTTCTATACCTTAAAACAACAATTTTGGTCCATACAGTGGCCTGTCCGAACTTGTGTCCGAACTTCCAAGTTCGGACGCAAGCCGCGACCTAATACTGAACATTATACACACGTCCGAACTTGTGTCCGGACTTCCCAAGTTCGGACACAGTTCGAGAGAAATTCCTAGATTGAAATAGTGACGTCCGAACTTGTGTCCGGACTTCCCAAGTTCGGACACAGTTCGAGAGTGGAATTTTCCTTGTCCAACAGAGCCTGTCCGAACTTCCATGTCCGGACGGAAGTTCGGACAAGGCAAAATTCTCAATTCTCAAGCCTTTAAACACTTAGATAACTTTCCCCAAAGCCTCCAAAACTTATAGTTTATACTCCTTAAGTCCCTTAGTGATGATTTATGCCAATTCTAACCATTATACCAAGACATTTCTTCCACACAACATCATCATTCAAACATCCTTTCTTACATATCAAAACTCCTTATGTCATTCTTACAATTCCTTTCCCAAGCTTACACTTCCTCCTTAATTTTTCCAAATGGTATTTCACCAATATTGACCACTATACCAAGGTGTTTCCTCTACACCTTAACATCATCTCTCAACTCCTTTTCTTACTAACTAAATCTCCTTTTTACAACTCCTTGAATTCTTTTCTCAAAACCTTACTTAAACATCATTCTCCTCATTCATCAACATCACCCAAACCTTAAACAAACTTCTTCAAGGCTTTTCAATACACTCTCAAAACACACATTGAATTCCTAGAACTTCCAAGATAACACCTAAATCCTTGCATCACTCTAAATCACCTTAACACATGTTTTCTTCTCAAGTAAACATTTATTCACCTTTAACACTTCCTAGATCACCAAGACCATTTAAAACACTTAGAACTTCTCACACATTTTTCCCAAATTTGGCCATAGCTTCTCTTGTATATACTCACATCCAACCACTTAGGTTTTTACCTTATTTCATTCAAAACACCTAAAATCCATCAAACACATTTTTATACACAAACTTCACACATTAAGCACTACATCACAATATAGTGCATAACTTAAATTGCTTGGCACTTAGGCCCTTAAATAACATGGCTCTTAGGCCCTTAAATAACATAAACCATAAACACTGAATTTCCACATAAGTATGCCTTTGACCTGCAAATACATACACCAATACATATGTTCTTTTACTAGTCTCCTTGAGAGCATTTTACTAGCTCATTTGCCATTGGCTCCTTAGGTATTTTATTAAGCAAATCAAGCTCATTTTTCCTAAGGCATTTAAACTACATTGAGATAGCTTGTTTACCTCTTTTCCTCACAAATTTCTTTCTTGTTTCCTTGTAAAACCGGTAGGGCATTTGGTCCCTTTTCAACTATTAAATTATACAAACAATAGAATGAGTATTCAAGCATTATGCTTCACCTCATTGTAAACCCTAGTTACACATATTGTTTTAACACATTAAGGTAATTGTTTTACCTTGGAATTGGAAGAGAACTTGAATAAGTATCAAGAGAGGACTCCTCCTAGCCCTTGGAAGATTCAAATGAAGCTAAAACAAGCAAGGTAAATACACCATGGTGAGGTGAATTTTCGGTCAACATGAAAACATGGAGGAAACATGGATTTTCTTTGAGTTCCCTTACCTAGAAGCAAAGGAGAGTAATAATGTGTAGAAATACAAGCTCAAGCTCCATCAATGGTGATTCTCCATGGCACCAAAATTGAGCTCTTGAAGATTTGAAAAGGTAGAAGTGTAGAGCTTGACCTAACTAAGACAAATATGGTCTTAGAATTTGATTTGGAGCATGGAGTTGGATTTGGCAAGGAAATGAAGATGGAGAAGAGAGGGCTGTTGCAAATCGTAAATGGAGGAAAGGAGAAGGTGAAGAACCGTGTGAAATGAAAGAAGAGAAGGAAATGAGAAGATGAGTTTGCTTTTTGGAGATATTTATGTTATAAAGCAAAATAGTACTTTACTTTAAGTTTTACTTTACTTATTTGATTTCTTTTACAACTTGGTGACTCACTACTACAAAAACCGGCCACCATTTAGTTAGAAGGGTAATATAGTCTTTATTGACTCATTTAATTACTTATAACATCATATGTTACAAACTAGCTTATAAAAATCACTATTCACAAACTAAGGCACATAGAAGTGAAATTTTTGATTTCCCATTAATATAGCCACCCAAATGTGATACTATATAGTACACATGTTAATTAAAGAGTAATGATGGACATTTAGCCATTCAAAACTCATTTACAAGACAATTTTTCAAAAACGTGCTTTAAGACTCCTTAAAGCACTTTTTGTGTTTTAACTTGTTTTCAAGCTTGGTTTTCTTTGGTAATTGATTTAATATGTTCATTAACATATTTATAAGATATAAGTATGACCATTAGGTCTTATACAAATTTATCCCAAGCTTAGAGCACATTTTTGCTCTTATTGACTTTAAGGTATTTTCTTGTGTTTTATTTGGTTAACTGTCCACCAAAGTTTCCTAAGGACTTATTTAGCCTTATTAAATCATAATTAAATGTTATCCAGTCTTGGTAGGCTCTTTGGGTCCTAACCAAGTTCACTCATAGCTTAGAGCATGTTTTTGCTCAAACTGTGTCTTAATGCTTTATTGCATTTATTATGGTTTAAATTGTTCACTGATGTTACTAAGGCACTTTTTAGCTTTACATACCATAATTGATATTTAAACCACATATCAAGGTTTGGGGTATTTCAGTTTTGGGGTGGTTTGGTTGAAGTTTGATGATTTTTGATGGTGTTGGGAATTGGAAACATGTTTCGGTGAGATTTCAGTGTTGTTTTGGTGCTTGAAGGTGCAAAAACGTGGGAGGCTGGCTATGGAGAAGAGTTTTTGACTGCCTGGGTTCTAAAGCTTATGAGATTCTGATTTTATCAAAAGATCTATCACTTTATATAGACTTTCTAAAGATAAAGAAAATCTAGTAACAGTTAGATTTTTTGGCATTTAATTAAGTGACTTCCCAAAGGAATTTTGCTGTGAAATTTTTAGCCACGTGTAAGGATGAAAATTGTGATTTTTCTAAAGTGGAATCGAATTTTTTAAAGTTGGAATATTTGAAATTCAATTCTCGTCAATTCAATCGGAAATTGGCTTAGAAAATTATTGGAAACTCTAAAAATCAAAATTCCAACGCCATTATGCTTAAAATGTCATTCTCTATCATGGGTTAAAATTTCTAAGCATTTTGAATTGATTTGACCCTTCTTTGGAGGAGAGAGAAAGCCTATATAGGGCTTAAGAGCCTTGAAAAATTACAAAAATGGCCCTGGAGATGATTAAGCTGTCCCTAGTACCCTAAGATGTGCCGATCGAACCGGAAACCCTTGCTACTTTGACCAAACTAGCCTATTAGTAGAGACTCCCTTCCGGGGGGGTTGAAATTTTGGGGATAACAGAGGTTATGGCAAAATTTTGGTAGAAAAGGAGTGTTTTTTGATGACTTGGTGAATGGGAGAACCTAGGTGTTTGTAGGGTTGAGTAGAGTGGATTAATAGACTTGAAACGGTGAATGGAGAATGGGTTTGAAAGATGTAAATCTGTATCAAAGGGTGTTAAATTGCATGGAAAAACTAGGAACGAGTTTGTGTGCAAGCTTTGGAAAACAAGGGTTTACTTGGGTTGTTAATGCACTTGTCTAGTAATGAATTTGTTAGGTCAATAATTATTTGGTAAGGTGGTAGAGGTGTTAAACTACCAAAAGGAATTTAGTAGTGCACACTGTGCAAAACACAAATGTGAAAATGAAAGTTTGTTGAATTGAGCAAGAATTGGAGTAGGATTTGACTAATGATTGGAGAGGTTTTAGAGCATGTTTAAGGTGTTTAATTATGTAGGAAACTTGTGAAGATTAGGGAATTTTGAGGTGGTTTAAGGTGATTTGATTTGGGCTGAAATTTACCTTAATAGTAGTTTTTAGCAGGGTCCGAGACTTAGGATATGAACCAAGTCCCGGACCGCATCAAAAAATAGGCCGAGAGTGAATGCAGGAATTGGTCCGGGACTTAATTCCAGGACCAAGTCCCTGACCAGGGTAGAAAACAGGCTGAGAGTTTACAGAAAGCGTTGGTCCAGGACTTTGGGTCCGGACCATGTCCCGGACCACCCCCAGAATTCAACTGTGAGTATTTTTAAGGGTTTAAATGATTGGGGTTTGAATGGTGTTGGTTTTAAATGATGTTTAGGAGTTGTTTGGTGACTTGTAAAGGTCCTAAGAAGTGTAAACAAGTTTGAGAAGTGATGGAACAAGTTGTGAGTTTAAAAACACTTAAGTAAACCGAGATAATGGGATAACGGGGTTAGTACAAGAGTAGCATTTATGTATGTACCGTAACACCTTAATATAGATAGAACCATTTAACATGTAATCAGTGGTTCAAGAGTAAGATTTGAGGAACAGTGTGAACCAAGGAACGTGAGAAACCCGGTAAAGTTTAACCCCGGTGAAAGGTATGATTTTCCTCATGCTCTGTACCCAACTTGTTCACCCCGATTTTGTGCTTGTGTGATTGTGATCACCTTAACAAGATAATGCACGAATCGGTTTTGTTTGCACCTTGTAGTGCTTGCTTGTATTGCTGATGTTGGTTTGTATGTATTGAACTCCAAGTTTGTATAATTCACGAAATATATGAATATGGATTAATTGCTTGAGTGTGATGAGCACTGAGTGTGACTCAAGTTAGTCTTGTTTGAGTAGTGACTCGTAGGAAGAGCCAGGTTATGTATTAACGAAATGTGGAAACCCATAAAACTATCAAACCACAGGAACGATAACATAAAGCATGAAACTCATAGACGATGGGAGAAAGTATACGGGTGTAGTAAACTCCCGATAACGGTTTAAAGAACCGAATTGATTAATCCACATAATAACATATAGTGGAAGTATATCTTGAGACCTCTATCTAGAGGATTATAATTGTTCATAATATGACACTTGAGTAAAGTAAGCATGGTAAGGGATCACCAAACACCTTATAGATATAGTCGAACCCCAATGAGAGGAACCGACTAAATGAACAATGTCTCGAACATGAGAGTATTCGATAATTGGGTAAAACCCAAATCTTTAAGAATACTAAACACTGAGAATTCCCTAAGCTAATAGATGTTATCGAGAGAGATACTTCTAGGCTAATCCTTGAGATTGTGAAATGACTCTGAGAGTGGATTTTTGGGAATTTGAGTAGTCCGGTAGAGGACTGGACATTTGAGAAATTGAGGAGCTAAATGCATAGCTCCTTTTGTATTTGTAAGCCTGGTGGTGGGTCTTGTGTATGACCCTGCTCCGGAGGTCATGAGTAATGACTTAACATATACCTTTGAGTATTGAGTATTAAGTATTGATTTGAGAACTTGAGTATTGAGTATGTGAGTATTTAGAATTGAGTTGTGACTTGAGAAACTTGAGAATTTGAGATGAGAGGAGAATTGAGTTGAGTATTGTAGAACTCGTTGAGATTGTGAGTAAGAGTACCCAAGAGAGTGGATAAGACAAAGAGCAATTGAGTAAGGCATAGAGAGGCAGAAACCCTCAAGCCTAAGTAAAGAACCTATTGAACTAACCCCTTGATGTGTGTGTTAGTGTTGTGTTCGATGTCGAACCTTGATTGTGTGAATGTACATATATAATGTATGTTGTATGCATGTTGATTGAACTAAAACGAATCGCATGCTTATGACCAAATAGTCAGCGTAGCCTCGCTAGTACGCGGGGTATGCGGAAGTCATATGCAGTAATTTTGTTGAGCCCCTTGGGGCGCTGTTTTTATTTTACAGGAACATTGGAGCCGATCACCGTTCGAGAGTAGGACGGGGTGGACACTAAGCATGGGTAGTTGTTAAAGAAATTGTAATTGTGTATTGTGGATTTGTAAGACCGAAAGGTCATGGATAGACTTGGGAATTGTAGATACTCGGTATAGTATTGAATGGATATTGTATTTGAATATTAAGGAATTGAAGTTGTATTTGCTTTGAGAATTGATCAAGGAATGGATTATATAGTCTGGTTTGTAGTACTCGGTATATAAGACCCATCAGACCGATATTGTACGTGTATTGTTTGTTGGATTGGATTTGGCTTAGCTAGTCACGTGGGTGACTGTAACACCCCTAATCCTAAACCTGTAATAACGTCACAAGTCGTAGCATAAATAAATAACAATTCACAGCGGAAAATAAAAACTAACTATCCTTGGTGTTACACGCCGTTACTCACCCTTGTGAGTAACAAGGCATCCTTACTCCTTCCAACAACTTCAACTCCTCACGCTGTGATGAACAGATACTGAGCACTATAATTATTACAAACCAAATCCAAACTGAGCAACTAAATGAATACATCAGTCTCCAAAATACAATACATAATAAAACTACAAAGTGTTTATTAAAACACAACAGCTACCCAGTTCCCCGCACTCCGGTTGGTGTCTTCTTCAGTAACCTGAAATGTTTTGCCCATTGAAGGGCTCAGTAATCGAAATGCTGGTATGCTAAATGTAGTCCTAAGCCATCTAGGTTCCTTAAGTCGTTTTAGCCATCTTGATATTAGATTCTTTACATGAAATACCGGTATACAATAATAACAGTAATAACTATCGGTATTAACTATCACATAACAATTCACCTGCAACATCAGTGCATAATAGTAAACAACACCAATATTCAAACACCAATAATCCATAACAACAATCAAACAAGATACGCGTATTAAATTGTACTTGTTAGTTGGCCACCTGGCCCTTATCCTTTAAACCAATCACTTAAGCTTTTTCCAATTAAATTCCACCTCAGGCGTCATGTTAAGACAACCCTTAATAACTTATCAATGGACAGTATGTCCCCTGGGTTCCAAAGGAATCGTTACCAGCTGACCATATGGCCCTGGATAATTGACCGATCCGGTCGAACCTGTGCACCAACGGTAGTGCCCTCCGCCATCATCGAATGTGGACAATGGATTCCTTGAGTGACTCCACATTGAAGTCTCTCGTAGTGATCACGATGCGTAACCAGAAAGTCGAAACAGTCTGGATTCCTCTCTTTATAAGTTAGCCCTTTGGTCAATGATACAATATCCAATCCTTGAGTTAAGACTATAACAGTTGACCATCAGTTAGGTTCAATATACCTAAAGGTCAGTTAGTCTTGTTCCAGTTTAGATGTATAAACTTCCAGTCATAAGACGTTCGCGTAAAATAAAACGCATTGGTGTCGAGCAATACAATATACAATATCTGATACATAAATCACAGATATCGCTCTTAACAAATAACACACAACGTCTGGACCTTAGGAAAATCCTTAGGACATTCAGACCACACCATTAACATACCGTTCACCGTGCAACTCGCTAGCTTGACAGTTCACGCCTTAACAGTTTCTCCCCGTACGCTGTTATATTAGATGGAATACCGGGTAATATTAATACGGCTGTTCACTAAGTATTACAATACTGTCACTGTAGAACTAATACTTGTAATATACAAATCCCGTATGTTCTTTATTTTCCCTTGTTATTTTACAGTGGTTTCTAGGTAGTTTATCAGTTCATTATTTTATGTGGTAACCACATGTGATAATGAATTTCTACCTTGTAGTATATTTCTATTTCCTTAATTATATACTTATAATTGTTTCCACTTATTCTTTATACTATATCCTTTGGTTATTTTTATTATAACCACAATTATTTTATAAACTTTATATTATACTCCATAATATACCATAATACATTATATTACCTAGTTTTAATTCCTTTCTTTATTAAATTACAAAACTAACCATAATAATTCGGTAATTACATAATGAACACATTAACTTTGTAAATTACCAAAAGGCCATATAATTTTTGGAAATTATATTTGTACCCACTAACTCTCGCATATTATTATATAACCACTCTTAAATTCGGTTTTAATAAATAACTTTCCTTTGTCAACAATTTAACCCCAAAACTTTATATAGGTTACATATTAACTTATAAACTATAGTTTTAATATTTAATTTTTCTTAAGTAACCGAAGTAACCCATATATTTTCTTAAATAGTGATTTCGCCCCATTTTTCGGTTTCACATATATACTTTCATAAATTATATTTTCACCCCAAAACTTTTATAAACTTAGTATTTTATGTCATAAACCATTTTAACCCAAAGTTTTTGGCAACACTTTAACCAAGACTTAATTTCATAATTAATACTTAAATATACCCATAAAATCATATATAATTCAGTTTCACTCCTAGACTTTCCAATAATTACAAACTAGCTCCAAAACTTTATAAAATGTTATTTTAACACTTAAACACTTATTTAAATTCACCAAAATTCATAATATTAATTCCTACCTTATATTATATCATAAATATACCAAACCACTCTTATAATTCTCGGCTTTTATATTTTGTACACCAAACTTTTCAAAATTTACATTTTAACCACATAAATTAATAAACTAGCCATATAAATACTTGTAGCTATTTTTAATGTTCCAAAAATTTATAATACAAGTTAATACACTTATATATATTCCAAAAATCACCAAATAACACATCTTGTTCTCGGCTCCAATTATGACTTACTATATAGTTTCAAAACTTGGTTTAAACTTTATAATATGTACATATAAATGTATATAAGCCATATAACACTTCTAAAAATTATGTTAATGATTTCGAATGATTATAAAATCAAAATAGAACATTTAATCCCTAAACCATTCGATTTAATTGTATATGTATCATATTTATTTTTGTGACACAAATTTAAACCTTAAGGTAATAATCTTACCTTATATGTTATAATTTATTTTCTTGACAATATAACCCAAAGTAATTTGGCCTTAATTTTACCAAGGCTTGTACATAATTTTTATACCAAAGTTTGAAGCTTAAATCAAACTTAAACTTAATAAACCTTAATTATAGAAACTTACTCCTTAAATCAAGACAATTCTTGTACTTGATTTCTCCTTGAATTCCAAGCTCTTCAAATGCTACTTTGATGAAGAGAATTCGGCTTCCTTGTATATATTTAGGAGATCCATTTGTTAGACTTCTAGCAAGGATTTATAAATAAGATTTGGAGTAATTTTACGAGAGTTTACCTTAGGATTTTAACAAGGTATTTTCGGTACACCTTGGGATGATTGTAGATCCAAGTTTCCTTCATGAAATAATGAATAGAATATAGGTTTAGAAGCTTATAATTTTCGGTAATACTTAAGGTATTTTCTTAGGATTTTTCAACATGAAAATATACCTTAACTTAATCTCGTTGTTCCTTGTGTTGTTGTTGAATCTAGGAACCTCCTTGGAGTATCTAACCTTGGCAAAAATTTGTAGAGATGCTAGGATGATTCTTGCTTCAAGACTTAGTAGATTTAACTAGGAAAATTACATTAAAATGGTGTTAGAACTTAGAACACCATTAATGGAGCTTTGAAGCTCTAAGGAACTAACTAGCAAATGAAGAAGAAAATAGAGAGTTGAGAGGCTTACCAATTCGGTGGTGTGAGCAAGGAAGGAATGGCTAATGCTCACGTATAAGAGAAGGCAAATTGAAAGGATTTCTCTTTTGCTAAGTTAATGTCAAATTTTAACTAACCTTTTCCTTTGTTTATTCATTGATTGTTTGGCTCAATAAAATCCCATAATTCATGCTAGTTTTCGGCTGATTGATAAGGGGATATAATGGCTTTGTTTGACAATTTGTTACAAGAAGACAAGAGTTAAGTTAGGTGTATGTCTCCTTTTAATTTTCTAAGTCAAATTATCTATACTAACTTGTCTTCTTCTCTTGTAGGTTGGCGGCAATAGGAGCTGTTGTAGGTCCTTGATCTCTTGTCAATTGAAGATATAATAACATGCCTAGATTGTAGGTATTCTTCTTTGATATTTAATAAGGCAATCAAGCCTTATTTTCTTGCTTGAAATCGGCCACCATGTGCCATAGGAAGCAAGTTGATTTTTGTTTGTTTTAAGACAAGAGAACATGCTAGTTAGGTAAGTGTATTATTTGACTAATTATGTAGCAATCACAACCCCTTTTCTCCATAAGAAATCGGCAGCACAAGGGTAGTAACATGGGTTGTTTCATTTGTTTATAGTCTTGTACAAAAGTAGATCTAGCTTTCCTTATTTGATTGCATTATTTTTCTCTAACTTATTCCTTGTTGTTTCTTGCAGGAAAATCGGTAATGAGGAGCTCCATTGACTGAATTATTTGACATATTATTACATGGTACATGATAAGATGAGTCACCATTCCATAAGGCAATTTTCTAGTCAAAATTCAAGTCTAAAACACCCTAAATGGCGCCCAACATGGAGGTCAATTGGTATTGATTTTTGATTTCATTCCTGTCACACTATATTGTACTAAGACCATATTATAACATGTTATAAGTCACAACATTTAATTGGTACATTTATACTAAGGTAAAAGATGAAAGTTTTAAGGTAAAAATGCTGATTTTAGGTGCCTTTTTGACTCAAAACTCGGCCCTGTTTATGCTTTGAGTTTAGCCCTGGAATTAATTGATTTAGATTGTCAATTTATCCCCTTTTAATATTATCAACTCGTGGCTCCTCAAACACTTCAAGGCAATTGCGTAGAACGCATTTTTGTGACACCCGAAGGTGCGTTTTTGTGCTTTAAGGATGTTCTGGAAAATAAATAGTCGCTATGAGTTCTAAGTGTTTATAAACATTGTTAATAGTCAATAATAATATATTAAGGTGTTAAATTGAGTTATATGGGGTTATATCAACTCATAACTCAATTTCCATGCAATCGGGACACTCCTGGGGCAAAATATGAGCGTTAAGAAATTCGTCCGAGCACTTTGTTTATTTTTGAGAAATTAGCTTGAACATTCTCTTTATAATGTTTAATAATGATGTTAGGAACTCTTAGAATTATTTATATAGGGCTTTGTGCCACCTCGGCACTCCTCCGGGGCATTCCCACGGGTTTATGGGGTCCTCATCGGGAACCTCCGAGTGCTTTGCGTTTAATTGAAAATCTACCGTTAGGACTTCATCTTATATGTTTAATAAAGTGTTATGGTGCATTTTAAATGAAGTGTAATGCTTTACTTCATCCTAAAATGTATTTCCGGGACTTTCGAGACTTTTGGGCCCATAAGGGAACTCCCGAGCATTTTGTATTTTTACACCATTTCAGATGAGGTCCTGTATTCTAAAGGTCATATAATGATCCTAGGTTACCTTAATATGAGGTTTATAGCTTATATAACTTTGTTGGCTTAAGGTCGGGCTTTAACCCACGTTTTTGACTTTTAGGAGTTTAGATACGTTTTTAACGCCTAGTTGTTTATATCCCTTCTTAGGGTTTAATAATCCCCTAAATAATATATATTTACCATTATTTAATTATTTAAATATTAGGGGTATTTCAGTCTACCCCCTTAAAAGGACTTTGTCCCAAAGTTATAACTTATACTTACTTATCCTATGGACTCAAGTTCCTCATATCTATTCCCTGTATACATATCATTATTGGGTGTCAATACTATGTTGACACCTCTACATTCCATCAGTAATCTGAGTGTATGCAATTCGTACATACACATAACCTTTCTCATGGCAAACAATGTAATCATAGTAAGTAACTTGATAGATGTTGTACAGTAAATAAGTGTCCCAACTTCCTAGCTATCCTACAAGGTCATCAATGCACAAGTGCGATACCAAAACACTCAGTCCTACAGAGTGCAGAGACGTAAACCCTTGGCAGTAAATCTCTTGTGTGATTGCAAATGAATGAGTATAGTGTAAAGTAAATAAGTGTATTTTTATTTACCATCCAAGTGTTACATAGAACACATCAATACCAAGTGTTACATAGAACACATTCAAAATCAACCAAGTGTTACATAGAACACATCCACAACCATTCAAGTGTTGCATAGAACACAACCATAACCATTCAACCAATTGCACACATGCTCAACAATCAAACACAAACAACCAACATAAACCATGATAGACTGCAGATATGCAAGTCGCATGTGGTGCTCTACCCCCCTTAAAAAGGGTTACGCGCACGTACCCACACAAGTATACACAAAACTAAGAGAAAAGTGCTGGACACTTGTCTCGCATGGAGTCTTCTAACTCCCATGTCGCCTCCTCAATATCGTGGTTTGACGACAAACCTTGACCATTCTAATGGTCTTGTTCCTGGTCTCCCTAGTCTTGGAGTCTAAAATGCGAACTGGGGTCTCCTCATATCTAAGTGTAGGATATAGCTCGAGTGTCTCGGGCTCTACGACATGTGATGGGTGAGGCACATACTACTTTAGCTGAGAAATGTGAAACACATTGTGCACTCTCCCAAGCTCAACAGGTAAATCTAATCTGTAAGCTAATGGGCCCACTCGCTCCGTAATAAGGTACGGTCCTACATACTTCGGGCTAAGCTTGCCCTTCTGCCCAAATCTGAACACTCCCTTCATAGGTGAAACTCTAAGGAAGACTCGATTGCCTACTGCAAACTCGAGGTCTCTCCTCCGGACATCAGCATATGACTTATGTCTGTCTTGGGCTATCTTTATGTTCTTGCGTATTTGCACAATATCTTCCTTCATCTGATATAGATACTCTGGCCCTAAAATGATGTTCTTACTGGCCTCGTCCCACCATAGTGGTGTCCTGCATGGTCTACCATACAATGCCTGGAATGGTGGCATCTGAATGGATGCATGATAGCTGTTGTTGTACGCAAACTCGATCAGATGTAGTCGATCAATCCATCTTTCCTGGAAGTCTAAGGCACAAGCTCTAAGCATGTCCTCTACTGTTTGAACTGTTCTTTCACTCTGACCATCTGTTTGTGGATGAAGGCTATACTTAGCTTCAGCTTCGTACCCAATGCCTCCTGAACTTGCTGCCAAAATCTGGAAACAAATCTAGAATCTCTATCTGACACAATCGATTTAGGTACACCGTGGTGTCTAATGATCTCTCTCTGGAAGAGGTCCGCCAGCTTGGGGACTTTCCAAGTGTCCTTGATAGGGATGAACATAACTACCTTTGTCAGTCTGTCGACGATGACCCATATCATGTTAGCACCTCCTCTAGTTGGTGGAAGACCTACTACGAAATCCATGGATATATCCTCGAACTTCCAATATGGAATGGGCATCAGCTGTACTAAACCGCCCGGTCTCCGGTGCTCAAACTTCACTTTCTGACACATCATACATCTTGCCACAAACTCTACAACATCTTTCTTCATACCAGTCCACCAGAAATGTAATTTCAGATCTTTGTACATCTTCGATGACCCTGGGTGTACTGATAATGATGAGCAATAAGCTTCTTGCAATATCTTTTCCTTCAAGTCTGGGCATGACTCTAGAATGCACAAACGACCATTCAATCTTATTAACCCGTCTTCACTGAGTACAAAGTCATACTTCTACCTCTCAAAGATACCGTCAGTCAACTGCTGCCTGATAGTCTTCATGTACTGGTCATTTTCATGAGCACAACGTACCTCCTCGATGAGGAATGAGCTCTACGGCTTAGGGCGTCAGCAACTACATTTGCCTTGCCCTCCTTGTACCTGAGGTAGATGTCGTAGTCCTTCAGAAACTCGACCCATCACCTCTGCCTCATATTAAGCTCCTTCTGAGTGAATAAATGCTGACGGCTCTTATGATCTGAATAAACTATCACTGTCACTCCATATAAGTAGTGGCGCCAGATCTTCAGTGCAAACACAACTGCTCCCAATTCCAAATCATGTGTCGGGTAGTTCTCTTCATGTTTCTTCAACTGTCGTGATGCATAAGCAACAACCTTTCCATTCTACATAAGTACACATCCTATCCCTGTGCCTGAGGCATCGCAATAAACTTCAAATTCGTCGCCCCCCTCTGGAATGGTGAGTATAGGTGCTGACATCAGTAGGTCCTTTAGTGTATGAAAGGAACACTCACAATCTTCAGTCCATACAAATGGAGAATCTTTCTTCATCAGGCTAGTCATTGGTTTCGCCAGATTGGAGAAGTCTTGAACAAATCTGCGGTAGTAACCAGCTAATCCCAAGAAACTTCGGATATCTGTCATTGTCTTCAGTCTCGGCCAAGTCTTAACTGCCTCAATCTTCGCATGGTCTATAGATATACCGCTGGCTGATATTACATGCCCTAGAAAAGATACGCTGTCTAGCCAGAAATCACACTTTGAAAGCTTGGCATACAATTGGTTCTCCCTCATGGTCTGCAAAACTTGCCTCAGATGCACCTCGTGCTCATCCTTAGTCTTAGAATAAACTAGAATGTCGTCGATGAATACAACCACTGATGAGTCTAACTGCTCTCTAAATAACCGGTTCATAAGATCCATGAATATAGCTGGGGCGTTCGACAAGCCAAATGGCATAACTGTGAACTCATAGTGCCCATAACGCGTCCGAAAAGCTGTCTTCTCTATGTCTTCATCAGCTATCCGTATCTAGTGATATCCTGATCTCAGATCAATCTTCGAGAAAATTGTAGCGCCTCTTAGTTGGTCAAACAGATCGTCAATCCGTGGTAAAGAGTATTTGTTCTACACCATGACATTAAGCTCCCTGTAGTCAATGCATAGTCGCATGCTACCATCCTTCTTCTTCACAAATAAAACTAGTGCTCCCCATGGTGATGCACTCGGTCTGATATAACCTTTATCAAGTAGATCTTCTAACTGGATCTTCAGCTCTTTCATTTCTGCTGGTGCCATCCTGTATGGTGCTTTAGCAATAGGCCCTGTGCCTGGTAATAAGTCGATGGAGAACTCCACATCTCTCTTGGGTGGCATCCCTGGTAACTCTTCTGGAAATAGGTCAGGAAAATCTGAAACGACTGGTATGTCTGACTGTGTCTGCTCTTCCTGCCTCATGTCCTGGACGTAACACAAATAGACTGGCTGTCCCTTCTTCACCTTCTTCATCAATGTGATAGCCGACAGTAGCTTAAAAGTCGGCTCTTTTGGAAAACTGCGATATGAAACTGTCTTTGCCCTTATGGCTCTTCAGTAGCAATCTATGCTCTGCGCTATGTAGTCATCCCTTGTACTTCTGCAGCCAATCCATGCCCATGATGATATCAAAACCTAAATTATCCAACTCGATCAAATCCGCTTGAAACTCTTCATCCAAGATGTTAATATGAACTCCCTTGTGCAGTTTCATGCACCTCACTCTCTCCTTCGTCGGTAATGTGACTAGGAAATCTGAGAGAGGCTCAGGGGTTGTCACCAACTTTCTTACCAATGTAGAGGATATAAAGGAATGAGACGCTCCTGAATCGAACAATATCGATGCACTCACGCCGTTTACTGTAAAAGTTCCCATGATAACATTCCCCTTATCCTTGGCCTTGGTCTTGTCCATCACATTAAGCACTGCTCCTCCATTAGACTCGTGGCCTGGGGTTAACAATTTGTAAGATAGTGCATGTCTCAAAGGAATTAAAATGCCGATTATTAATCCAATGATTCTCACATACAAACTCCGTAATTACATCAATATTGGCTAAACGTCAAATTTGGGTTTCAAATGGGTAGTATTTACTAAGGTTGGTGGGGCTGTATTCAACTTAATGCTCTTAATCCCATGGTACACTAATCTAGATTCTCCGCCAAATATCAATACATCTCCTGACTTCAAAATAATCTTTCTCGCTTTGTCCATCCTCTTCTGGTCACCATATAGAAACTCAGCATCATCTCCAATGGAGAATGATACAACTGGTATCCCTCTGGTAATTGACTCAGATGTCTCATCTCGGTCCTGGTGTAATCCAAGCTTACCCCCTTTCTCATAGAAATTCGCAATACAAATGTCGGCTTCCATGTCTGGTATAGGGTTGGTTTCTAATTGTTGTGCAATCTTGGCCGCTTCTGTCACTAAAATTTGGAAACTATCGGGTATCCTAGGAACTCGTGTTCCATCTATCTTTCTTACTACTTGACACAACCTAGTTTGTGGATCCCAATCCTTACCCATACACATCATATACAATTTATGTTTTGATCCACCACCATATCCTGGAGTGTAAAATCCTCCAAGGCCTATTCCCAAAGTTCTATATTCATTTACAATAGCTATTTGTTCATCAAAAGTTAAATATTGCTTGAGTAAGATCATGCCTGGTCGATGTACTTGGCATTCTTTCTGTGGATATTCCCGACCTTCGTTCATAGGCTCAGGTGATCTCAGTCTCATAGGTATGGGAAAACAAATGTCGAAGTACCCTATTAGGTGAGAGATTTCCTAAGTTAGGTCTCTCTAAATTTTATTTTACACAAAACACATACAAGTCTCTTCGACTAGATAACTGTAAACACACATTCATGGCATCATGCTTTTGTTTAAGTTCTAGGCTTACCGGCTTCACGCTGAGCGCTAGCCTCAGCGCCTGACGTTCCCACTGAGTACAGGGTGTTTCTTCCTGGAACTATCTCCTTCCCATTATGACTATCGGATGAGGATGGCTGTCCTCCCGGTCCTCTAGTATAGGTGTTAACCTGTGGTGCCTGACCTCCTCTTGGTCCACCCGCCTCTGTAGCTTGGGTCCTCTGTGAACCTCTAGATCCCTTGTATACTCTGCTTGCTGGGTTGGAGAAACATTCATACTCCCGGTGGCCTTCATTTTTGCAGTAGCGGTACTCCACCATCCTGCTTGTGCAGTCTACTCCTGGGTGATCATTTCCACAACGCTTACAGTAGTAGTGGCGCTGGGTTGGCTTATTGCCTACTGTTTATACAACATGGTTTAGTAAAGGTATACCTAATAAATATTTTGGCTAAATGAGAGGTGGGTATGCTTACCCTTAGGTGGTGCCGATCTAAGTGGCTTAGCATCAATAGCTAGGCCGGTCAGACGAGGGACCTGCTCCTTCGTCTTCTGACCATGGAAGTCCTTCCACCCCTTCTTCTTATCAAGGAATTTTCTACTGCAGGTTTTAGGGTTAGTGACCATAAGTAAGTGTAGGTAATAATGGCAACTCATTCTCAATCAAAGGTTTCTTACTTTCCCTTCCTGTTGTAACCGCCAGAGGTTGTTCCCCCATCTTCTCCTTCAGGATTCTTCCTTTTCATTCCCCGGGCTTCCTCCCTGGATTGTAGCATTAACTCGGTTGATGATGCAGCGTTGTAGCATTCTTGTATAGTGGTAAAAGAATTGCTCCCATGGCGCCCTAGATGCGAAATTGCAAACCTCCCCTAAACTTTTGAATCTTCACAGTGTCGGGGTAGTCGACTCCTGGTATGTAATCTAGCAGGCTGATAAATCGTGCGTAGTACTGGTCGACTGTTTGGCTCCCCTGGATTAAGGTCTCAAACTTTTGCCTTTTTCTCTACTTTAAGTGTTCGGGGTAGTATTTCCCTCGCAGCACCTCCACAAACGTTGTCCATCCAAAGTCCGGTGTAGCTCTATGGTGGCCCTCCACAGACCGCCACCAAATGTCAGCTGCGTCCTTCAGGTTGTACGTGGCGATGCCGACCTTCTGGTCTTCTGGAACTCTAACGGCTTTGAAGGCCTTCTGGTGCTCTACAATGAACTTCTCCAGTGCGGTGGGGTCTGATTCCCCTGAGTAGGTCGGTACCCTAGCATCTGTAACGCTGTTCAACCAATTGGCTTCCCTGGCCTGCGGCGTGTGGGGTATGGCTCCCGTAAGCTGAGCTCCTAGTTGCTGCGCGAAGGCTGCCATGGCCGCTGCCAGGCCTGGTACTTCTGGGACATCTGCCGGTGTCTCGCCACCGCGTCCACTGCTGCCCCCACGTGGTCTTCATCTTGTCGATATCTATAAGATAGTATACTATTATTTCTACTCGGTTGCTACACCGTTTGACATACACAATCACAAAATATATAAGGAAATTAACTACTAGCAATAAAGATATCCATAGAATTTTCCTTGGTCACGAATCCTCACAGACGTTTCCCGTATCCCAATATTCCTATGCTCATGGTTCTTGACTCAGTATCTTCACATCAGAGCGTAACTACGCTCTGATACCACTTTTTGTAACCCCTAATCCTCAACCTGTAATAACGTCGCTAGTCGTAGCATAAATAAATAACAATTCTCAGCGGAAAATAAAAACTAACTATCCTTGGTGTTACACCCCGTTACTCACCCTTGATGGTAACAAGGCATCCTTACTCCTTCCAACAACTTCAACTCCTCACGCTGTAATGAACAGATACCGAGCACTCTAATTATTACAAACCAAATCCAAACTGAGCAACTAAATGAATACATCAGTCTCCAAAATACAATACATAATAAAACTACAAAGTGTTTATTAAAACACAGCAGCTACCCAGTTCCCCGCGCTCCGGTTGGTGTCTTCTTCAGTAACCTGAAATGTTTTGCCCATTGAAGGGCTCAGCAATCGAAATGTTGGTATGCTAAATGTAGTCCTAAGCCATCTAGATTCCTTAAGTCGTTTTAGTCATCTTGATATTAGATTCTTTACATGAAATACCGGTTTACAATAATAACAGTAATAACTGTAGGTATTAACAATCACATAACAATTTACCTGCAACATCAGTGCATAACAGTAAACAACAACCAATATTCAAACACCAATAATCCATAACAACAATCAAACAAGATACGCGTATTAAATTGTACTTGTTAGTTGGCCACCTGGCCCTTATCCTTTAAACCAATCACTTAACCTTTTTCCAATTAAATTCCACCTCAGGCGTCATGTTAAGACAACCCTTAATAACTTATCACTGGACAGTATGTCCCCTGGGTTCCAAAGGAACCGTTTCCAGCCGACGATATGGCCCTGGATAATTGACCGATCTGGTCGAACCTGTGCACCAACGGTAGTACCCTCCGCCATCGTCAAATGTGGACAATGGATTCCTTGAGTGACTTCCCATTGAAGTCTCTCGTAGTGATCACGATACGCACCAGAAAGTCGAAACAGTCTGGATTCCTTTCTTTATAAGTTATCCCTTTGGTCAATGATACAATATCCAATCCTTGAGTTAAGACTATGACAGTTGACCATCAGTTAGGTTCAATATACCTAAAGGTCAATTAGTCTTGTTCGAGTTTAGATGTATAAATTTCCAGTCATAAGCCGTTCGCGTAAAATAAAACGCAGTGGTGTCGAGCAATACAGTATACAATATCTGATACATAAATCACAGATATCACTCTTCACAAATAACACACAATGTCTGGACTTTAGGAAAATCCTTAGGACATTTAGACCACACAATTAACATACCGTTCACCGTGTAACTCGCTAGCTTGACAGTTCACGCCTTAACAGTTTCTCCCCGTAGGCTGTTATATTACATGCAATACCGGGTAATATTAATACCACTGTTCACTAAGTATAACAGTACTGTCACTGTAGAACTAATACTTGTAATATACTAATCCCGTATGTTCTTTATTTTCCCTGGTTATTTTACATTGGTTTCTCGGTAGTTTATCAGTTCATTATTTTATGTGGTAACCACATGTGATAATGAATTTCTACCTTGTAGTATATTTCTATTTCCTTAATTATATACTCATAATTGTTTCCACTTATTCTTTATACTATATCCTTTGGTTATTTTTATTATAACCACAATTATTTTATAAACTTTATATTATACTCCATAATATACCATAATACATTATATTACTTATTTTTAATTGCTTTCTTTATTAAATTACAAAACTAACCATAATAATTCGGTAATTACATGATGAACACATTAACTTTGTAAATTACCAAAAGGCCGTATAATTTTCGGAAATTATATTTGTACCCACTAACTCTCGCATATTATTATATAACCACTCTTAATTTCGGTTTTAATAAATAACTTTCCTTTATATACAGTTTAACCCCAAAACTTTATATAAATTACATATTAACTTATAAACTATAGTTTTAATATTTAATTTTTCTTAAGTAACCGAAGTAACCCATATATTTTCTTAAATTATGATTTCGCCCCATTTTCATTTCAGTTTCACATATATACTTTCATAAATTATATTTTCACCCCAAAACTTTTATAAACTTAATATTTTATGTCATAAACCATTTTAACCCAAAGTTTTTGGTCAACACTTTTGACCAAGACTTAATTTCATAATTAATACTTAAATATACCCATAAAATCATATATAATTCGGTTTCACTCCTAGACTTTCCAATAGTTACAAACTAGCCCCAAAACTTTATAAAATGTTATTTTAACCCTTAAACACTTATTTAAATTCACCAAAATTCATAATAATAATTCCTACCTTATATTATATCATAAATATACCAAACCACTCCTTTAATTCTCGGCTTTTATATTTTGTACACCAAACTTTTCAAAATTTACATTTTAACCACATAAATTAATAAACTAGTCATATAAATACTTGTAGCTATTTTTAATGTTCCCAAAATTTATAATATAAGTTAATACACTTATATATATTCCAAAAATCACCAAATATCACATCTTGTTCTCGGCTCCAATTATAACTTACTATATAGTTTCAAAACTTGGTTTAAACTTTATAATATCTACATATAAATGTATATAAGCCATATAACACTTCTCAAAATTATGTTAATGATTTAGAGTGATTATAAACTCAAAATAGAACATTTAATCCCTAGACCATTCGGTTTAATTGTATATGTATCATATTTAATTTTTGTGACACAAATTTATACCTTAAGGTAATAATCTTACCTTATATGTTATAATTTATTTTCTTGACAATATAACCCAAAGTAATTCGGCCCTAATTTTACCAAGGCTTGTACATAATTTTTATACCAAAGTTTGAAGCTTAAATCAAACTTAAACTTAATAAACCTTAATTATAGAAACTTACTCCTTAAATCAAGACAATTCTTGTACTTGATTTCTCCATGAATTCAAAGCTCTTCAAATGCTACTTTGATGAAGAGAATTCGGCTTCCTTGCATATATTTAGGAGATCCATTTGTTAGACTTCTAGCAAGGATTTATAAATAAGATTTGAAGTAATTTTACGAGAGTTTACCTACGATTTTAACAACGTATTTTCGGTACACCTTGGGATGATTGTAGATCCAAGTTTCCTTCATGAAATAATGAAGAGAATATAGGTTTAGAAGCTTATAATTTTCGCTAATACTTAAGGTATTTTCTGAGGATTTTTCAACATGAAAATATACCTTAAGTTGATCTTGTTGTTCCTTGTGTTGTTGTTGAATCTAGGAACCTCCTTGGAGTATCTAAACTTGGCAAAAATTTGTAGAGATTCTAGGATGATTCTTGCTTCAGGACTTAGTAGATTTAACTAGGAAAATTACATTAAAATGGTGTTAGAACTTAGAACACCATTAATGGAGCTTTGAAGCTCTAAGGAATTAACTAGCAAATGAAGAAGAAAAGAGAGAGTTGAGAGGCTTACCAATTCGGTGGAGTGAGCAAGGAAGGAATGGCTAATGCTCACGTATGACTTAAGAGAAGGCAAATTGAAAGGATTTCTCTTTTGCTAAGTTAATGTCAAATTTGACTAACCTTTTCCTTTGTTTATTCATTGATTGTTTGTCTCAATAAAATCCCACAATTCATGCTAGTTTTCGACTGATTGATAAGGGGATAGAATGGCTTTGTTTGACAATTTGTTAGAAGAATACAAGAGTTAAGTTAGGTGTATGTCTCCTTTGAATTTTCTAAGTCAAATTATCTATACTAACTTGTCTTCTTCTCTTGTAGGTTGGCGGCAATAGGAGCTGCTTTAGGTCCTTGATCTCTTGTCAATTGAAGATATAATAACATGCCTAGATTGTAGGTATTCTACTTTGATTTTTAATAAGGCAATCAAGCCTTATTTTCTTGCTTGAAATCGGCTACCATGTGCCATAGGAAGCAAGTTGATTTTTGTTTGTTTTAAGACAAGAGAACATGCTAGTTAGGTAAGTGTATTATTTGACTAATTATGAAGCAATCACAACCCCTTTTCTCCATATGAAATCGGCAGCACAAGGGTAGTAACATGGGTTGTTTCATTTGTTTATAGTCTTGTACAAAAGTAGATCTAGCTTTCCTTATTTGATTGTATTATTTTTCTCTAACTTATTCCTTGTTGTTTCTTGCAGGAAAATCGGTAATGAGGAGCTCCATTGACTGAATTATTTGACATATTATCACATGGTACATGATAAGAAGAGTCACCATTCCATAAGGCAATTTTTTAGTCAAAATTCAAGTGTAAAACACCGTAAATGGCGCCCAACATGGAGGTCAATTGGAATTGATTTTTTATTTAATTCCTGTCACACTATATTGTACTAAGACCATATTATAACATGTTATAAGTCACAACATTTAATTGGAACATTTATACTAAGGTAAAAGATGAAAGTTTTATGGTAAAAATTCTGATTTTAGGTACCTTTTTGACTAAAAAATCGTCCCTGTTTATGCTATGAGTTTAGCCCTGGAATTAATTGATTTAGATGTTCAATTTATCCTGCTTTAAGATTATCAACTCGTGGCTCCTCAAAAACTTCAAGGCAATTGCATTGAACGCATTTTTGTGACACCCGAAGGTGCGTTTTTGTGCTTTAAGGATTTTCTGGAAAATAAATAGTCGCTATGAGTTCCAAGTGTTTATAAACATTTTTTATCGTCAATAATAATATATTAAGCTGTTACATTGAGTTATATGGGGTTATATCAACTCATAAATCAATTTCCGGGCTATCGGGACACTCCCGGGGAAAAATAGGAGCGTTAAGAAATGCGTCCGAGCACTTTGTTTATTTTTGAGAAAGTAGCTCGAACATTTTCTTTAGAATGTTGAATAATGATGTTAGGAACTCTTATAATGATTTATATAGGGCTTTGTGCCACCTTGGCACTCTTCCGGGGCATTCCCGGGGGTTTAAGCGGTCCTCATCGGGAACCTCCGAGCGCTTTGCGTTTAATTGAAAATCTACCGTGAGGACTTCGTCTTATATGTTTAATAAAGTGTTATGGTGCATTTGAAATGAAGTGTAATGCTTTACTTCATCCTATAATGTATTTCCGGGACTTTCGAGACTTTTGGGCCCTTAAGGGAACTCCCGCGCATTTTGTATTTTTACACCGTTTCAGATGAGGTCTTGTATTCTAAAGGTCATATAATGATCCTAGGTTACCTTCATATGAGGTTTATAGCTTATATAACTTTGTTGGCTTAAGGTCGGGCTTTAACGCACGTTTTTGACCTTAAGGAGTTTAGATGCGTTTTTAACACCTAGTTGTTTATATCCCTTCTTAGGGTTTAATAATCCCCTAAATAATATATTTACCATTATTTAATTATTTAAATGTTAGGGGTATTTCAGTGACTAGCGGCATTGTATCACCCCCGGTTGTAGTTTGAATTCCGCTGCATTATGGTTGGTAATTGAGTCGGGTTAGGAGATAATGGTGTGATTACAGGTTGGGGTGTTACAAAAAGTGGTATTAGAACAAAGTATCGCTCTGATGGTCTAAATACCGAGTTTAGGAAAATACCGAGATAGGAATTAGAGACTTAGGGCTAAGGGTTAAGTGTTAGCGTGTGAGGTACGCTAGATAGGATTTTCCAGTGTGATCTGGATACCCACATAACCAATCCCGCCCACCGCAATCCCTATTGTAAAGTAGGGGAAAGAACGCCAGAGAGATGGAAAGACCTCTCATACTTGGGAAAGACCTGATCTGGCAGTTGTAAAATAATTTGTAATAGACAGAACCAGTCATACGGTAGATTCCAAGAGCAGGAATCTCGGAGACGGTTCCCGTTTGAATGTTAACAACCGAATTTGTTAGAAGAAGATTTAGAAATCCTAACTAAAGGATAATGAAATTTGCGGCACCATGGGGAGACGTGCTTCGCAGTCGCGAGAACCATGCGCAACCGACAAGAAGGGAAGCATAAGTACACAATGAAGCGGAAAAACGGAGTAACAAAACCTAAGACAAGAGAGTCTACGGATTGCAAACGCATGATAATGCCGTTAACGGTGTACAAACCGGCTATGGAAATAGTTAAGGTTGGAATAACTCCAAACCTACAACGCCAAAGGGCGGTAATACCCAAATAACATAGTTCAGACAACTATGAGAGTAATCATTAGGCATACACCAGCAGGACTACGATGTAGCTCCCAAGGACCTGTCAAACCGCGGTAACCATCGTAATGACGTGGGAACGAGCAACAACCAAGGTCCCCAGAGTACCTCAAGGATCAGGAAAACACCCGAATTGACGACAGCCTGGTCAAGAACACTGAGAAGCTACTCAGAAGATTGATCACCAAGATCAAAGATCCAAGGAAGATCCAATAAAACACCAAATTTGGATGGAAACAACACCGTAACCGGTGTTTGTTAACTGAAAACCGACCTACCCGCCCACTTGCCAAGGCAAATGTAGCAACAACAAGACAATTGGAAGACCTTTGGATGACTAACAAGTGCTTACTAAAGCACCATCATGGAGAGGGAAGCAATCATAGGATCGCCAACCCTAAGAACTTGGAGAACCAAATCTTGGAAAGGTTGAATGGCCCGACCATTATATTAACGAACATACCAGTCCGCAGGGAGCTGGACTTGGTCAAGACCTCAAACATGGCAACGCCATAAAGATTTTCTTTTAAACTTAAGATTTTTATTTCAAAACCCAAGACTTTTCTATCAAAACCACAAACTTTTCTTTTAGACCTCAGATTTTTAAAACCAAACCAGAAGAATCACGGTATCATAGAATGATACAAGTGGAGTTGACAATAGAATACTTCACCTTGGCGTGTGACGAGCACTACGAGTGTACCCAAATATGGGATGTGGGACGACCGCACTCTGAAGGAGCTCGCGGGCCCGACAGACCCCTTTTGTGAGTTAGTCGGGTAAGTGGTAACGTACCAATAAGGTACCCCCTATATGTATACATGTAGTGTACGAAACACGGGAAGTAGTCAGCTCTGTTCTACGGACCATAAGTGAATTCAAACCCGAACAGTTGGATACCTCGAACAATCGAAGGAACTCAGATTAGCTTACAAGCTAAAGGAGTCAAGAACTTACTCCAGGAGAACCATTAAGAGTTAAAAAGTGCGAGAAGCACTAGTAATTGATCAAAGACATTGGATATGTCTCAGGGATATTGAAGCAAAAGCATATTAGCTGGAATGGAAACCCAGCCTAAACACAATAAGGCAAGGCCTATCATGAACACACAAATGTTCAAAGAACAAAGTGAAATACTCTGAGTGATCATCTGAGGTATTGGAGGATACCGTTCACCACCGAAGGAAATACCAAACTGGTTAAAACCATAAGAGAAGTGCCCATAGTCTACCCTGAGAACGGGAGATGTATAACCCCAAACGGGACAATTTGAAACCCAAACCGCAAGGCAGGATAATCAACTGAACACTCTCATAAATGTTAGCCAAAGGTAATGGCATAACTTAACAACACCTAGGAGCAATCCTTGAAGGGTGCAGAATAATGTTGTGATAAGGACACAAGAATTACAACGGACATTTGGTTAGAAAACCGAAGGGATCCCACATACCAGGGGATCTCCAGCGGACGGAAGCATGATGCGATGATCTTATCACCGAGCCCTAGGTTACCTCCAACCAAATTACGATATACAGAGAAGAAATGCTTGTAAACTGCCTACAATGAGCGGAGCTCTAGGCAACGTGGTTAGTATGCCATGAACCTACTACAATACAAAGATCCAACAGTTGCAAAACTTATTGGAAACCATATGGAGAGTTGCCAAGAACAGCACCAGTAAATAGTTTAATAACTAACGAGCAAAGATACCCCTTGTTAATGTGAGACCGCGAGAGCGGTGAACACATAAACTCCAATGAAGAGGATGTCAGCAGTGAATGTCTGAAGATACACCACTTTCAGAACTACTAGTGTAGTGAAGCTTGAGCATACAATGATTGCCAAGCAATGTGGAGATAAGCTGTTATAGCAATTGTTGGAAACCAGAGAGTAATTGGTTCAGAAGAAACACTATATGGGTACAGTGTGAATTGTTAAGTAAATATGGATCAATGAGCTCAAAGATGTAAATGGTGGAAATGCATGAGCTGAAGCTAGTAACAGCGGATGCCATGTAAACCAATACTGTAAAATCAGTAAGAACATGGTGTGCAGCAAGCGACCAATATATATGAATAAACCACACAACAATATGGAGTTGGTGAATAAAGATGGTAGACAGAACGAGCAATAAGGAAACAATGTGCATTCCTATTGCAATCGCATAAGTGAATTACCACCAAGAGTTTACGCCTTTGCACTCTGTAGGACTGAGTGTTTTGGTATTGAGCTTGTGCAGTAATGATCTAGTGGGATAGTTAGGAATTTGGGAAATGTCAATTATGGTAAAAGTAGAAGGAAACCTAGGAAGTCATAAGGACCGTCGCATAGAAAATACAAGGTCATACAAGTAAAGAACACTTGTACAGAACCATAAAGTGGGCATAGTTCAGAAGCCACTAGTTCTAGAGAAAGCACTACAATTAAGCAGTGACTCAACCTCAACCGACAATAAGTCGGAGGAATCAAGTGAATAACCACGAAAGTACACAACAGTATGTATATAGATTCCCAAAGAGCTGAATAGAAAATCCGAAGCTCATTGAATTCGTGTACGGTAAAGGAATACCACACTTGATTGATAAACCTTATTCCCAAGATAAAAAGGGATAAAAAGGGTGATTTAGAACACATTAGGCATAACGAGAAGGGTAAATTAACCCTAAGTTATCAGGGTCGCGCAGTAGAAGCTAGTGGGCCCAAATTCTAAGGTTTAATACACCTAGTGAATGAATTACTAATTATCAATGCCTTGAAGCCTCTAAGGCTAGAACCAAACCCCGTTAAGAGTTAAATAAACTCCGATGAAAATTCTTGGTGCAGGGACTAAACCAGTAAATTGGTTAAGACCCTTTGACCAGAATACAATGTATAATAGACCGTATTGAAGTTGAACCACTCCGTGACGGCTAAACGCCTTAGACCTATGTCCAATGTTGACACATGGTATATTACGTGAGCGTAATCCCTTTTTAAGGGGGTAGGGCAAAAACCGTGAAATGTATGTTTTATGTGATAGTGCGTAAACTACAATGCGCATAGCGCAAAAGAATTTGTTTTGATGATTGGTACTTATGTTACATAAACATATGTATCCATTCATAATGTAATTAAGGTTGATTGTGAGATTGGAAGTGTAAAGGAGTAGAGAAACTAGAGGGGAATGAGAACCCCGATTGGTAATAACTTGGGAAATGAATATGATTGAGGAGTTTGATGAGTATAAATCGGTATGAAACCGATGTTGTACCTAGTGGGAAGTGAGTCCCCTAGGTAATTTGATTTGAATGTATTGGTGAATAAATTGAGGATAGAAATGGATTTTACTTGTGAACGATTTGAGGATAGAAGAACTAATTGGAAAACTAACTCTTGAAATTCTTGGGTAGAGAAGTTGAAGATAGGTTGAGTAACAATTGATGAGATGAGTAGTAAATGAGTAAATGGATTCTAGAAATTAGTAAACGTATGGTTGTATGATTATGATTAGAAAGATAAAAAGATAGAAAATGAAATTACTGTTTGACTATTTGATTGTGTGGATTGGCGTGGGAGGTGGAACTTGGTTTGCTAGCGATCAAGGGAAACCGAACACCAAAGTGGGGGTGGATGGATAGTTCAACACCAATGCAGATCACATTGGGCTTGAATGACTCTTGAAGCTCCGTACAAGTGGCCACAAGTAATCACACTAGTAATAGGTGAAACTAACATAAACTGGAATTTTGAGTTGCATTGAAGTTTTCAAAATGAATTCCCAAATTGGTTTTTTCACAAATGAATTTCTTCAAACTTGAGAATGAGGATCGTTTTTGAAACCGCTCCCATGGGTGCTAGTGGATCTTTCATGGCTAGGCACCGGTATCGGGTTGAAACCATGGAGGTGAAGCTAGTTGTGAGTCGGTGGAGGTGATGCATAGTTTTGAAACCACTACAACAGACGAGCAAGGGTACTAAGTGACCTGTAGGACGTTTGTAGTGTGTGTTTTGTATTTGTCCAAGGGCCGCCGGATATGAGTAGTCTGGTCAGGGAAGAGTACCCACTTTGGAGCCTGAGGATTCTCTAGAGGTGCAAATGAATTGATTAGAACCAAAGGACCGTAGAGCCAGAAAGAGTAAGTGCTCAATGTCATGACGGCCATGAACCAGTGAGTGTAAGTGTTCAAACGTGACCGGTACCTGAGGGATCACTCGACATGGGGGAGGACTTAGTGCCTAATTGTCTGCGGATGGACCCCCATTGAGAGATTGGACATGTTATACCCAAACTTTTGACCCCCTGGTTAGGGTCTACGAGGTTTCGGTGCTGTGAGGGGCATTTAAATCAAGTAGTGAGAGATTTCGGCTCGACCGGCGCGTTCCAGGGCATGGGGAGCAGCTTCATCATTATCAGGGGCGTTTTCGTAATTTTTAAGGCTCCTAAAACCTCCCATAAGCTTTCTCTCTCCTCCAAAAGATGCCCAAATCAGTTTGAAATGCTTTGATATTTTAACCCATGATAGGGGATGACAATTTAAGCATAATGGCGTTGGAATTTTGATTTTTTGAATTTCCAATAATTTTCTAGCAATTTCTGACTGAATCTGACGAGAAATTCAATTTAAAAATATTCCAACATTTTAAAAATTCGATTCCACCTCCAAAAATTCATAATCTCCATCCATGACATGTGGTTTAAATTTCACAGCAAAATTCCTTTGGGAAGTCATTTAATTAAAATGCCAAAAAATCTTACTTTTACTAGATTTTCTTTATCTTTAAGAAAGTCAATATAAAGGATAGGTTTTTGATAAAATCAGGATCTCACATGCTCAAGAACCCTAGGGAGTCAGAAAGCACTGCCTCCTCTCTCTCTCTCTCTCACGTTTTCCAACACCCGACCACCCGAATCATACCGAAAATCCCCCGAAATCACCATCTAAACACGTGTTCCAATCCCCAAAGCACCAATAATCATCAAAACCCCACAAAAACACCACCAAAACGTGAAGAACAGCAAGAACAACCAACCACCAGAAGCTCGGTGCGCAAATCTTTTGGGTCTGCCACAAATGGAGCACTCCACGAATCCCGGTGTGAAGAATCATTGTGAATCCGAAGGTAAAATAGGTAGAAATCCCACTTTCCTAACTCTCCACGACATTATCAGTTTTGCCTCAAAATTTGGGCTTACACTAACTCTTTTTCGTTTTTGTATTGCTAATTGTTCTAGCTTCTGCCTTCTAACTTGTTTGTTAAGTTTCGCAATAAACTCGATTTCAAATTGAAAACTTTCAATCACTAACATCATGTACATCTTTCAGGCTACACACCCATAAAATTTGAGCTCAAAACACCGTCGGGAACATCCCAAACGCCACCGTCCGAGGGCGGTCCGCACCCACGGACGCTATGTCCGGGGTCCCGGACGCCTTGTCCGTAAGCCCGGATGCCCCTAGACGGTGGTGGTATTTCAAAATTATCAAAATTTAGGTTTTCTAAAATAATGTCCGGGCCCACGGACATCCTGTCCGTGGCCCCGGACCTTGCAAAATTGTGTTTTCTGTTTAATTCGACTTTTATGTTCACATAGGTTAACTAGGGTCCATGGGTTCGGACATTAGGTCCGTAGCCACGGACGGAAACAAAATTTGACCTAATTCTGCCTCCGAAACCCTAGTTTAGGAATCTTTAATTTTATTTTAATTTTCTGTCAAAAAATGCTAAAAAACGTAAAAAAAATAGAAGCTCGCGCACTTAGGTTAAAACGACTCGTAATAAGCCGTAATTAAACTAAGTAGAGGAAAAAACGACTTCTAGGGGTAATGAAAGTAATTGAACCCTAATTAAGTCGAATATCAAGCCCCCGAACCCGAACTCTCCTTTCCTAATTTGATCTAGGTAAAAATTAGGTGGCGACTCATAATAGGTTCCAGTGAGCTAGCTTAGATTTTAATAATTATTGTTTTATGACATAGTTATTAATCTTAGGTTATAAGTGGACCTAAAACCCGACTAGATCCTAATCAACTTTAATCAACATAGGATAGGGTTTAAAATCGAGGCTCACAGACTGGCGACTCTACTGGGGACAAAATTCTTAATTTTAACTTGTTTAATTTTAAGAAAGAGGGCTTAACTTGAATTGTTGTTTATTTATGGCTTTATTACTTTGTTTATTTTACTTTTGTGCGCACTTTAATTTTTGCACCCTTGCATCATATGAGAGCGAGGGACCACGCAAACCAATTTCACCCCGGGACCCGCTTGAGGGTCCCCTGTCTGGGACTCACACCATTTAGGTGATGTGAATAAGTGGGGGAAAAGAGGAGGGTGTCATAACCACACCCCCTTAATACCTGGGCTTTAGCCCCAAGCATTTTCCTGGCAGTACCCTTACCTAGCCCATTGTTTGGTCAGTCAAAGACCCGACCGTAGACGCACACCTTTAGGTGATGTGAAAAAAAAAGTGGGGAAGCCCAAAGAGAATAGCGTGCAAGCCCTATTCCTTTGTGGCGACCCGGGCCCGCGCCCCAAGCACCTCTCCGGATCGACCTGTACCCGTTGGACTGAGTCATCTTGTGAGGGCATTTGCATCACCACCTTATGTAAGACTTCTGTGCATATGTTCTCTTTCTCATGGGCCTCAGGCCCAATGTCTGTATCAACCCATCAATCTCTCCCAGACCAAATGAAATGCTTGAATGTTTCAACGGCCCAAATGCCTTTACCTCCACGAAGTCATCCTCTCAGGATAAGCTCGAAGGTTTCCATTGTTCCCTTTAGGATTGTTGGCCCATTTCACATGCCAAAAATCTCCAGCCCGCACGACCCAAACAGTCCGAAAAAGCAAAAGAGTCCTGTAATTAGAACACAAGGGCCCTCAGAGGAAAACCTTTTCACGTCACTAAAAGCCTGTGCCCTAATGTTTCTTTTTTATGTTCCAAAACAGAAAGAAGGCAAGATTTCAGAAAGACGCTGGGACAGAAGTTCCGGACGTTTGACCCGACTGCCTACTCCCCCACTTCCGTTATTCCAGCCCGAGGTAGACTCCAGCTCATCTGACATGTCGGTCCAAGCGCATGACGATATCCCTCAGGAGGATCAGCTAGCGGGGGGGAAAACCAGAACACTTATGTTGAAGAGCTCATGAAAAACTTTGATTTGAAACACCAGGAAGCAATCCAGGCACTCGAGAATAAATATGTGGACACAATTGCCAAGCTGGAGGATAAGTTGGCCGCGTTGGAAACGGCAGCCCAAAGTAGGACCGCTGAGGGTCCGACAGGGGAGCAGGATCAAATAGCCAGCCTGGTACGGAAACATCAAGCTGCCATTGAAGCCTTGGAGGCACGGCATACGACAGCAACAGTTGAGCTCCATGAGAAGATAGGATCTTTGGAGGCGGCATGACAAGAAAGACCGCTGCAGGGATTTGTCAATCCTTTATACGGCATGGACAATATCTCCTTGGAAGGACATGACACCCAAGTTGGATACGGGGGTGGTGCTCCCGGGAACCAGTTAGCCACCGAAGTCCAGAGGGCTCTGAGGCGCATTGAGCGCATGGAAAAGGCTGGTAAACCCGCTGGTTTTGATTATCTCTCCATGGGATCCTATCCAGATGTCGAGCTACCTGCGAAACTGAAGCTCCCCACTTTGGCTCTCTACAAAGGCTCGACCAATCCCCAAATCCATTTGGAGATGTTTGATCAAGAGATGTCTATCCCGAGGCTCAATGATATGCAGAAGGCCAAGGTCTTTGCCCGATACCTAGATGAGATCCCTCAACGATGGTACCTAACTCAGAGGATGAACACCAGGACATATGAGGAGATATGTGAAGCTTTCCTGACTCACTTTGAGTATGCTAAAAATTTGGAAATCACCCGGTCTGACCTCGCCAGCATGGGCCAAACGGGAAGTGAGTCCATGTCCGATTTTATAAAGCGGTGGAGGAGGAAGGCAGCAGGCATGCCTACAAGGATGGATGAGCAGGAACAAATTCGCATGATTGTTGAGAACATGCAAAAGCAGTACAATGATGAATTAAAGTATATGTACTTTCCGAGCTTTGATATGCTCATGGGCCAAGTAGGGGTTTTGGAGGAGAAGATCCATAAGGGAGACCTAAAGCTTGGATATCCTCGAGGATCCAGGAGTAATTCGAGGTTCCCAAAATCTGAACCAGCAAAGGCTTCCCACTCAAGCGCAGCTTACGCACAGAGCGCACCGCAAAGGTACACGGGACAGTACGAAGTGAATGCGGTCCAGCAGCCAAGGGAACATGGGAGGAATTATCGAGCAGTGCCACCTCCAAGACCGGATTTCAGTCAGCGAGAATTCACAGATATCGGTTGGCCCTTGAGTCATGCTCTGAAAAAGCTCCAGGAGCAAAACATCTTACAGCCTCTTCCGCCCCGACCAGGAGTCACCTGTTTGGGCAGGAGTCCAAATCAGTTCTGTCTCTACCATCAGTTACCAGGTCACGACACCGATCATTGTAGGGCCCTACAGCATAAGATCCAAGACCTGATTGACCAAGGACTTCAGTTCTCGAAGTGCGGGAATATCTTCGGGAATCCTATGCCAAGACACCACTAAGGATCATTGTTGTTTTTCTTCTCCCTTTAGTTGTTTTGCGTAGCTTTTGTCTTCTTCCTTTGTCTTTTCTTTTAGTTCTTTAGCTAGTTTAGTTGTCTTTCCCATTTAGTTGGTACTCAATGTCATTGTTACTTCTTTAGGTTATCAATAAAATTTCTTCTTTGATTCGTGTTTTAATGAGTATACTTCTGTTCATGTGCTGAAAAAAGAAAAGAAAAGGGAAAAAAACTCTCTCTCATAAAGCATGTCTGCAAGCATATAAAAGGAAAACCTTCGTCTTTTTACGAAACCCCCTGTACAAAACCACCTTCCCATCCATGCATTCGCCACCTCCATTACAGTCACTACGCATGTCGCAACATTCCATCACTTCCACCATTTCGTCAGACACATAAAAAACAAAACCGCGGCCACCAAAAGACCAAATAAAAAAAATATAAATCACTCAGCAATCACCTCATCACCACTCACCACCATTGTTTACCACCACACATGCAATCACCCTCCATAAATGACTTGGGCATTCTAAGGTTTGTTAAGTAAACCCCACAGCAATACTGGGGGCAATCTGAGTTAAGGAATGACAATGTTTAAATGTGCAAACAAGTCTCTGAGTGTATACTTCGCGAGAGTGCCTTGAGCAGTAAAACCAAGAGCGAAGGAGCGTGTCATTTTTACACGACTCCAGAGAGGTCACATTCAAAGGTAAGGCAAACGGCATGACTCCGATCGAAGGAGATAATTTGTAAATTTACGCTTAAACCTTTGAAAAGTAACAAAGAACGGATACACAACTATTAGGAATGACAAAGCACCTAGGTACAGCACCACACAGCCAAAAAGCCTGTGAACCCTGACATTACACCCTAGGCACCCCCGCTGAGCTTTTCATATATGACCTCTTTCACAACACTACAAGCTCTACAAACAGGCCAGCCAATGATGAATAACCAACCCGGTGACCAAAGGAAGCAAGGAGCCTGACTTCCGAACAACAACTTCACAAGTTCAAAGAAGCAAAATTGCTACCGGTGTGACGAAACGGTCCGCAAATGGTCCCAAAGTGACACAGGATCCAAACAAGCTAACATCAAAAACAGCTCTCAAAGTTCAAAACCGGGAAACACAAGAACCCCGAAGGAAAGGAGATTCAAGGAAGGCAAACTTGAGAAGCCTCAAAGAAATCCAAAATCGTAAAAAAGAAAGAAGATGCAAGGAACAATCCAAAAGTTCCAAGTCCCAAGTTCATAAGCGAAGTCATCATGAAGTAGCTAAATGAGTTCAAGGCAAAGAAGACAAGTCCGAGAGACGGAGCAAGTTGCAGCTTTGGTCATCCTTAAAGCTCCACATATCCTAAACATTCCTCCATTATCCTGTTGTCATTCATCACACCCCATAGCCATGTTATAAGCTCAAAAGACTTCTGACTTAGTAGTTGTGTATCCAATCCAGTGAAAGTAACAGGTTGAACGCGTAAATCTAACAAATGTCAAATTCAATGGTTGAGAAGTTGTGACCGTAAGTGAGAAACGAGTGCAAACACCAAACACGTCGAGTGTGGGTTAAGAAGCACCACATCAAAACATAAGCCTTGACCCTGTGAGGACGAGACTTGCTCGCACGTTTAGCCAAAAAAATACTGGGGGTAATCGATCGGAACGATCGATTGCCATAAATCCTAAAAAAAACTCAGATTGCCTTAAGGAAAAATACTGGGGGCAATTGTTGGTCCCAACAATTGCAACAACGACACCGATTGAGGCCTAAAAGTCCAAAACCCAAAGGATCAAACTCTCCTCATATCACACAGGCCCGTCCTAAGCCCTACCTCCACATCAAATTTTTACCTCCACATCAAATTTCCTCAGGCCCGTCCTAAGCCCTACCTCCATGTCAAATTTCTACCTCCACATTCAAACATCCGTAGGCCCGTCTTGAGCCCTAATCCTTCTACGTCCTTTTGGACCCATCATACACTTGACTCACTTTCACTTAGGTCCAACTTTTAGGCTCGTCATAAGACCTAGAATTAACCTTTAGGCTCGTCATAAGACCTAGAATCAACCTTTAGGCCCGTCATAAGACCTAGAACCATCCTTAGGCTGTCATAAGACCTAGATCCGTCACTTAGGCTCGTCAATAGACCTAGAATCAACTTTTAGGCTCGTCATAAGGCCTAGAATCAACCTTTATGCTAGTCATAAGACCTAGAATCGACCTTTAGGCCCGTCATAAGACCTAGAATCAACCTTTAGGCTTGTCATAAGACCTAGATCCATCCTTTAGGCTCGTCATAAGACCTAGATCAATCCTTTAGGCTCGTCATAAGACCTAGTTGCATACCCTTAGGCTCGTCATAAGACCTAGAACCATCCTTTAGGCTCGTCAGAAGACCTAGTTGCATTCCCTTAGGCTCGTAGTAAGACCTAGCGTTTCCCTTTTAGCTTACCCACACTTATCAAACACATTGCATTCATCTCATTCATATAGGCTCGTCATAAGACCTAGTTGCATTATCCAGGCGCGTCACAAAACCTGGCGACAGAAAAGTTGGCGAGGTGATGGCAATAAATCCTCCTCTTGCGATGTCAACTTATTTTTGGGATCAACGAATGGTGGGCAAAGGCAATAAGTCCCCAGGGTTTTTACCAGGAGTTATCCCTGCACACCGGCTTGGGGGGCGATGGCAATAAGTCCACATTGGGTCCAGCCAGGAGCATTAGCACGGGTTTCGGTCCCCAGAAGCATCCGAGCATCATCAACATCATCAGCATTATCATCAGCATCAACATCATTAGCATCCTCAGCATTTCAGCATTCCTGCATTTGCATACCATCCCATTTTCACATCCTAGGTAGTCAACGCCTTAGAATCGCTTGACATCGCATCATTTCATTTATTACAGGTAGTCAGCGCCTTAGAATAGCTTGACACATTTTCACTTATAGGTAGTCGACGCCTTAGAACCGCTTGACATTGCATTATTTCATTTTTGTCACCTAGGTAGTCAGCGCCTTAGAATAGCTTGACACATTTTCACTTATAGGTAGTCAGCGCCTTAGAACCGCTCGACAGTGTTTTGTTGCTTAGGCAGTCAGCGCCTCCTAATAGCTGGACGTAGTCAACGTGGTTTCGAACAACATGGAGGATTTTGTGAAATCCAAAATTTTGGGGCATCACTCAAGCATCAACCAGACTTTTCACATCCATTACAAAGTCTAGTTGACGGGGGGCAATCTGTTAGACCCAAAATTTTGACCCCCTGGTTAGGGTCTACGAGGTTTTGGTGATGTGAGGGGCATTTCAATCAAGTAGTGAGAGATTCCGGCTCGATCAGCGTGTTCCAGGGCATGGGGAGCAGCTTCATCATTATCAGGGGCGTTTTCATAATTTTTACGGCTCCTAAGACCTCCTATAAGCTTTCTCTCTCCTCCAAAAGATGCCCAAATCAGTTTGAAATGCTTTGATATTTTAACCTATGATAGGGGATGACATTTTAAGCATAATGGCGTTGGAATTTTGATTTTTCGAATTTCTAATAATTTTCTAGCAATTTCTGACTGAATCTGACGAGAAATTCAATTTAAAAATATTCCAACATTTTAAAAATTCGATTCCACCTCAGAAAATTCATAATCTCTATCCTTGACATGTGGTTAAAATTTCACAGCAAAATTCCTTTGGGATCATTTAATTAAAATGCCAAAAAATCTTACTTTTACTAGATTTTCTTTATCTTTAAGAAAGTCTATATAAAGGATAGGTTTTTGATAAAATCAGAATCTGACATGCTCAAGAACCCTAGGGAGTCAGAAAGCACTGCCTCCTCTCTCTCTCTCACGTTTTCCAACACCCGGCCACCCGAATCATACCGAAAATCCCCCGAAATCACCATCTAAACACGTTTTCCAATCCCCCAAAGCACCAATAATCATCAAAACCCCACAAAAACACCACCAAAACGTGAAGAACAGCAAGAACAACCAACCACCAGAAGCTCGGTTCGAAAATCTTTCGGGTCTGCCACAAATGGAGCACTCCACGAATCCCGGTGTGAAGAATCGTTGTGAATCCGAAGGTAAAACAGGTAGAAATCCCACTTTCCTAACTCTCCCCGACATTATCAGTTTTGCCTCAAAATTTGGGCTTAAACTAACTCTTTTTCGTTTCTGTATTGCTAATTGTTCTAGCTTCTACCTTCTAACTTGTTCGTTAAGTTTCGCATTAAATTCGATTTCAAATTGAAAACTTTTAATCACTAACGTCTTGTACATCTTTCAGGCTACACACCCATAAAATTTAAGCTCAAAACACCGTCGGGAACATCCTAAACGCCGCCGTCCGAGGGCGGTCCGCACCCACGACGCTATGTCCGGGGTCCCGGACGCCTTGTCCGTAAGCCCGGACGCCCCCGGACGGTGGCGGTATTTCAAAATTTAGGTTTTCTAAAATAATGTTCGGGCCCACGGACATCCTGTCCGTGGCCCTGGACCTTACAAAATTGCGTTTTCTGTTTAATTCGACTTTTATGTTCACATAGGTTAACTAGGGTCCGTGGGTTCGGACATTAGGTCCGTAGCCACGGACGGAAACAAAATTTGACCTATTCTGCCTCCTAAACCAGTTTAGGAATCTTTAATTTATTTTAATTTTCTGTCAAAAAATGCTAAAAAACGCAAAAAAACAGAAGCTCGCGCACTTAGGTTAAAACAACTCGTAATAAGCCGTAATTAAACTAAGTAGAGGAAAAAACGACTTCTAGGGGTAATGAAAGTAATTGAACCCTAATTAAGTCGAATATCAAGCCCCCGAACCCGAACTCTCCTTTCCTAATTTGATCTAGGTAAAAATTAGGTGGCGACTCATAATAGGTTCCAGTGAGCTAGCTTAGATTTTAATAATTTTTGTTTTATGACATAGTTATTAATCTTAGGTTATAAGTGGACCTAAAACCCGACTAGATCCTAATCAACTTTAATCAACATAGGATAGGGTTTAAAATCGAGGCTCACAGGACAATGATATTTTTTGTTGCTATGCATGCTTGACATGTTGTTTGGATTTGAGGTATACATCGAGCCAGACGATGGAGTGTGTCGGGTTATATAGAGTTTATAACCTTAGAACTGAGTACCTTGGTGTCTAACAATCTTAGACTCACTAACTTTGTGGGCAAAGTTCTTTAAGGGGGGTAGGTTGAAATACCCCGTACTTAATTAGGGTGATTAAATTACTCTAATATGATATTGAGGGCCTATTAGTGCTTAATGAATTTTGGTAAAAAGAATAAATCCAAAAGAACGCTAAATTGAGCGTTATGTGACCGTAGGAGGAATAAGACCTCGAAAAGTGTCTTATAGTGATTTAAAAGGCTTAATAATGCCTAATTAATATACGGGAACAATTCCCGACGAAAACGGATTCATAAAACGGATTAAAAGCACAAACAAACCTTAAAGCGCGTTTTTCAAGGAAACCGGGAAAACGCGACTTTAAGCGGGTTAAATAGACCCGTAATAATTTTAGTCAATCAAATGTCTATAATTAGACATTAGTGAAGGTCTAGAACCATTAATATTAATTAAACGAGAAAATTCCGGAAAACGGGTTCCGGTAGTGAAAAATGTACAAAACTAGAACTAATGGGGGAAGAAGGTAAATAAGCTAAACTAACATGTCCCATTTGTAAATAAAAGTCAGAATTCTAGTGTGTGTGTGTGGTGTGGGACGGCTGATAGCCCCTCCCCCTCTCTTTTAATTATTTCCTAATTTGCTAGAGGACAAATTAATAAAGTTAAAGACCCCCTCTCTCCTCATTTATTCTTTTTCCTCTTCTCTTTCCTCTTTTTTCCCCCTCACTGCCGATTTGCTCCTTCTTCCTCCCCAAGCTGCCGATTTTGAAGCTCCTCACGAAGCTTCCATGGCTTCCTCCCTTCTTTGCCATGCTCTAGCTTCATTAAAGCTCCAATCACAAAAATAAATACATATTCTTCATCTCCTCATCATTCTCTATCATTCTCTCTTTTCAAAATTCCAAAATGGAGAAGTTCATCTCCATGGTTTTACCCATTTGAGGAGAAAATGGCATCAAAGTAAAGCTTATAGTCTTCTCTCTCTCCTAAGGTGTAACACCCCTACTACGCACTTAACAAATAACCGAAATCGCAGCGGTAATAAACAACTAAAATGATAACTAAACGGGTTGGTGTTACACGTCGTTAGCCACCCACGTGGCTAACAAGGCTGAATACATACAACTTGTACCGGTCTGATGATCAGACTCCCGAGCATAGAACTAATAACCATAAATACATATCAACAATACCGAGTATTTAATTACAATCCATCACTGAAACTGTCAATATACCGCCACTGTAGTAACAACGGAACAAAATTCAACGCCATGGGATCACAGGCGCATCCCGGGCCCAACATCCAAAATAACCCAAAAGTAATTACAACCTAAGATCTAAAGCCACTCCACTTCTTCGATCCTCATCCTGCAAATAAATATGGAGTCCCCGAGGGGGTCAGCAACCCTTGGCTGGTATGGTTAACGCGCAGCCCATCGACTACCGGGATACACGCAACTATTTGTCATGATAACATGGCATTGATTTTAACATACAACATACATAGCATAGCAAGAAATTTCATAGCATCAAACACACACATAGGAAACGAACCAAGTTGGTTAGTCCACATTGTAAGCCTAGAGAATGATTTCACCCTCGTATTAAGCTTGTTACATAAACTCGTTACCGCTCCACTAGTCGAACGAGCAACTTAACACATAGGTATGAGGGATATAGTGATGCGAGCACACCGAGCACATAATTTTCCCCCTAGCCCGATTGGAAGTCAGGTAGGTAAGCTTTGGCTAAGCTAGTGGGTGGTCGAAATCCAAAAAGGGAAAACAACCTTAACATAATGAGAGAGCCGAATCTGATTCAGATGTCGACTCCCATACATACACGCGTGACTGGAACGACCGGATTCCTCACTCCCCTGGTTAACACTTGTTAATAGTCCCATTGATGGAACTTAACGCAATCATTCACAAATAAGTGTTTAGGTCTAGTTAGACATACGAGAGAATGAGATATATTTTAATACACGCCACCATCAACTCATACATAGCCATGGTCAGAAAGTTCCATAGGTTGCAAGCGTTATTACCGGATATCGTTCTCTTACGTTTTCCTAGTATTGGTTAACTATCCATTAGTACGCACTCATCGAGGTTACCAGTATCGGTACACACACAATACAACAGCATCAATGACTGTGAACTCATTTCATGATTTAAGTCTTACAAGGTCATAAACACACAGAAAAACAAACAACACACAAGCCGGTGTAAACCGGTAGGCAACAGACTGCAAGAAAACCATACCTTGGTCCTTGCTGCTTTTGTTTTCCTCCGTAGGCAACCCCTATACACATTTAGTAACGTCGGTTAATTATTGTACTCGGCCTAGCTTAACTTACTACTTAACATTTCTAGTTTATTTAACTTTCACACTTATCATAACCTTCCACATTTTAAATTGTCATTATAACACACCTAACATGTCTTGAACAACCTTATAACATCATTACTAACCAATCACCATCATTGGTCATCATTTAACAACCTTAAACAACGTTTTTTAAGTGGTCCGGGACCTACACTTAACTAAACTCTCGGATGGTTTTATGTAGTGGCCTGGGACTTCATACGGGACTTACGTCCCGGACCAATATAGGTTGTGAATCTCGGCTTTAAATAAGGGGTGGTCCGGGTCTTAGTACAAGACCTAAGTCCCGGACCAAGGTAGCATATGTAATCTCGGCCCTTTTAATTGCATGGTCCGGGACTTCATCCTAGACCTAGGTCCCGGACCACTGCTACAGATTTTGCATTTTTACAATTTCTAAGTCTTGTTGCAATGGTTCTCCACATCCATTGGGTATATAAACTTCCCAAATGATCTTAGGCATATTCCAATGCCAAAATAGCACCCTAAATTCACCTAGCTCCTTGCTCAACTTGTTACTCAATTCCTACTAAATTGACTTAACACTTGTAATATTTCACTAGGTTTCTAAATGGTGTTTCACACCTATAATGACCACTATTCCAAAATGCTTCCTCACCACTATAACATCATCTCCCAAGCATCTTTTCTTACTAAACAAAACTCCTTAATGCCACTCCTTGACATTTCTCCACAAGTTTACTCCTCTTCCATATAACACCTTACTTTCTCATTGTTTACTAAGACTTGCATTGATCCTAAACACAATTTCACCATGACTTTGATGTATCCAAAACACTCATTTTACTTCTAAAACCTCCTAGATAATGCCTAAACCCTTTTAGCACTCTAGAACACCTTAAGACATGTTTTCTTTTCTAGTAGAACACTTATTCTTTTCTAGCAATTCCTAGTTCACCAAAACTCATTTTAAACACTCAAGACTTCTTTACATCATACAAATTTTGCATTGGGTTCTCCTAGCACTTTGCTATACCAAAACACATTGTTTTCACCATTGAATATTCAAGAACACCTAAATCCATCAAGAACATTCCCACACACAAAACTTTACCAAACTTACACTACATCACAATATAGTGCAAAATTTAAATTGCTTGGCACTTAGGCCCTTAAATAACATAGCTCTTAGGCCCTTAAATTGCATAAACCATAAACACTGAATTTCCACATGTATATTTTGCCTTTGACCTGCAAATACACTTAACATCACAAATGCCCTTTAATAATGTCTTTAAGAATGATTCACTTGCTCATTTGCCATCTGCTCCTTAGGTATTTTATTAAGCAAATCAAGCTCATTTTTCTAAGGCATTTAAACTACTTTGAGATAGTTTGTTTACCTCTTTTCCTCTCCAACTTCATTCTTGTTTCCTTGAACCGAAAATCAGCAAGGAGTGTGATCACTTGTCAGCTTTCTAGTCAATATACAAGCAAGGTAATGAGTATTCAAGTTTCATGCTTAAGCACACTTGTTAACCCTAGGTTATATATATTGTCTTAAAACATTAAGATAGTTGTTTTACCTTGGAAATGGAAGAGAGTTTGAATAAGTAGCAAGAGAGGACTCCACCAACCCCTTTGAAGATGAGAATGAAGCTAAACCATGACAAGAGAAGACACCATTACAAGGTGCATTTTCGGTCAACACCAAAAATGAAGGAAATGAAGTTTTCTTTGGTTTTTGCTTACCTTGAAGCAAAGGTGATCAACAAGGCATAAAAATGTAAGCTCAACCTCCTTCCATGGAAGTTCTCCTTGGCACCGAAATGGTTGTTTTGGAGTTTTGTAAGGATGAAGTTGAAGAGCTTGATGAGACTAAGAGAATGGTGGTCTTAGAATTTGATTTCGTTAATGGAGCTAGGAGATATAAGAGATTGAAGATGGTGGTGTGTGTGGTGCTGTAGCAAACCGAGAATGAGAGGAAGAAGAGAGGTTGGAGACGGTGGGAAATGAAGAAGGAAAGAAGATAATGAAGAGAAAGGTAAGTTTGTAAGATATTTAAGATTAAAGTAAATAGTAACTTGCTTTATCATTCTTTATTTACTTGTTAACTAGCAAGGGTGGTGACTCACCTTATAAAAACCGGCCCCCTTTAAGTACTTAGGAGTGTTTTAGTCTTTGTTACCAATTAAATCACTTATATTGACTTATGTTATAAACTTGCACAATTTGGTTACTATTCACTAAACAAGGCACATAATTGTGAAATTTTTTATTTCCCATCGATTTAGACTTCCTAATGTGACACTAAGTAGTACACATGTTAATTAAGAGTAATAATGGACATTTAGCCACTCAAAACTCATTTACAAGACAATTTTTCCAAAATGTGCTTTAAGACTCCTTAAAGCACATTTTATGTCTTAACTTGTTTTCAAGCTTGGTTTTCTTTGGTAATTGGTTTAATATGTTCATTAACATATAAATAAGGTCTTGGTAAGCTTATTAGGTCTTAACCAAGATTACCCCAAGCTTAGAGCACATTTTCGCCATATTTCCTTTAAGGTATTTAATTGTGTTTTCTATGGTTTAAATTGTTCACTATTGTTTCTAAGGTACTTTTAGCCTTAATATACCATAGTTTAACATTTAAACAACATACAAAGGTTTGGGATTAAAATACTCCAAACTTAGATATGGTGTTTAAGTGATAAACTAAGATATAAGAAGGCTAAATAATGCCTTAGAAACATTAAGAAACCATTTTAATCAAAGAAAACATAAGGAAACACCAAAAGAGCAGTTAAAGCAAAAACGTGCTCTAAGCATGGAGAGACTTGGGTGAGCACCCAAATATCATTCTAAGACCTTAGTAATATCCTAATGGTCATTTTAAACCAATTACCAAAGAAAACCAAGCTCAAAAACAAGTTAAAACACAAAATGTGCTTTAAGGAGCCTTAAAGCACATTGTTGAAAAATTGTCTTAGAAAGGGGTTTTGAGTGGCTAAATGCCCATGATTACTCCTTAATTAACTTGTGTACTAATTAGAATCATATTAGGAAGTCTAAATCAATGGGAAATAAAAATTTCATAATTATGTGCCTTGTTTAGTGAATAGTAACCAAATAGTGCTAGTTTAAGACATTAGTCAAAGTAAGTCAATTTAATGGTCAACAAAGACCACAATATACCTTATTTGACCAAGGGGGCCGGTTTTTAAGTGTGACTCACCACACTTATCTAGCTAAGTAAAGAAGAAAGCAAAAGTAAGTAAATTCACTATTCACCTTTTAACATAAAATCTTACCTTAGTAGACCTCTCTCCTCACTTCTTTATTCTCCTCTCTCACTACCGTTGTCTCTTGCTTTCTCTCTTCTCCATTGACGTGAAGAACAGCCCCCATGTAAGTTCCATCTTCCTTTGATTACTACTTACTCATTTTAGCTCCAAAACCTAAACAAATTACATATTCTTCTTAGTTAGCTCAAGCTCTTCCTTTCTATCTTTCCAAAACTTCAAGAGCTCTATTTTGGTACCGAGCCAAACCGCCATATAAGGAGGAAATCCACAAGTTTGGAGAGTTCATTGCTTCTTCATTCTCTTAAGGTACAGAATATGTAAGAAAAATCAAGTTTTCCACCATTCCTTCACATAACCGAAAATCTATACTCATGGGCTTTCCATTTTTTGCTTGTTCTAGCTTGTTTCCCTATTCTCCAAGGGCAGAGGAGGTCCTTCTTGATTCATATCCAAGCTTGTCTTGAGAAACCAAGGTAAAACAATCAATTTAATACCTTAAAACACATTTGTAACCTAGGTTTTATTTCTTAAGGTTAGTGTGTTGTTTAGTACTCATTGGAGTCATTGAATGTTGGTTAGAACATTGGCAATGAGAACTTGATTGGTGACCGAGATTGAGCAAGGAAAACCTATGGAAGAAGTTTGTGAAGCTTGAAAAAGAACAAGGTAAATGTCTTACTTTAAGGTGTTTATGCATTAAGGGATGGGACTTAGGTATATGATGAGTGTAGCTTAGGGTTTACATTAGAAAAGGGCTATATATAACCTAGGAGAAACAATGATTATGTTTGAGAACTTGAGACTAAGAAGCCAATGAGAAAAGAGATAGTTAAACAATGTTAAGGTGAATTACAGGAAGCATTTTATTTCAATGGGAGCCTTGTTGTGTGTATTGCAGGTCAAAGGCAAATATATGTGGAAATTCAGTGGTTAAATTATTATCATTTAAGGGCCTAAGTGCCAAGCATTTTAAGTTTATACACTATATGATGATGGTGGTAGTTTTGGTGTAAATGTGTGTTAAGATGATGTAATGAAAATTTGATGTAGTTTTGGTTGTTTGATAGTGAAAAACCAAGTGTTTAGGTATAACACAATATACTAGAGAACCCTGTCAAAATTTGATGGAGAAACTTAGGGTTTAAGATGTTCTAAGGAAATTTCATGACTAAGGTAGTACTAGGGAACTTTAGGGGCTGTTTTGATGGAAAAGAGTGAGTTTAAGGTGTTCTTGTGAGTTAGAATGACTTAGTCATCATGATGGAGGATTTAGGAATCAAAGAATGTTTTGGTATACACCAAGGCGGTTTGAGAATGTGTTTAGGATATATGCAAATCTTGTTAGGAGAAGAGGAAATGATGTGTTAAAGGAGAAGGAACAAACTTTGTGTAGACTTCAAGTAGTTACATAAAGGAATTTTAGATGGTGAAAAATGCTTGGGAGATGATGTTATGGTGGTGAGGAAACATTTTGGCATAGTGGTTATGATAGGTATGAAACACCACTTAGAAACCTAAGGAAAATATTACAAGTGTTAAGAGATTATGTAAGAAATTGGGTTATAAGGTTAGAGATGGAGATGGGCAAGTTTAGGATGTTATTTTGGTATTAGGTCATGCCTAAGATCATGTGTGAAGTTTGGGTGATTTAAGGATGAAGAGAACAAGTGTAACAAAACTTAGAACAATGCAAAAGGAAGAAATCTGTAGCTGGTCCGGGACTTAAGTCCAGGGTGAAGTCCCGGACCAACCTAAAATTCATGTCGAGAGTTGCTTCAACCATAGGGTCCGGGACTTAAGTTTTGTAAGAAGTTCCGGACCACCCCTAATTTACCCCCAAGGATTTTAGCTTGCATTGGTCCGGGACTTAAGTCCCATACAAAGTCCCGGACCACCACATTAAAACCGCCGAGAGTTTGAACTAAGTATAGGTCCGGGACTTAGGTTGAGGACAAGGTCCCGGACCACTCTAAAAATCATGTTTAAGCTTGGGAAATGTTAGGAAACGATGGGGATGATTAAGTATTGATGTTATAAGGTTATTAAGGGCATGTTTGGTGGGTGTAATGGTTATTAAGTGGGTGAACATGTAATAGATAATGAAGAAACGATGCACTTAGAAGTTAAGTTAAAAACCATAACGCTTAGTGAAAAAACAATGGGTAAAAGTTGGTGTCTAGGAAGGTTAAGTAACTGTATCAAGTTGAGTTGAATAATAACCTAAAACTGAATGAATATTTTAGGACTTGTGAATTGGGACTTGGAAGGAGATAAACCCAACGATCGCCGACGGTGAACGGTACAGTCTTTCTTGTGACCTTCTTGCTAACGAGGTGTCCCTCGGCTTGTGTGCTACCTGTTTGTTTGATATGACTAAGACAAGATAAAGCATGCAACTGGATATTAATGCTCTCATTGTGTACGTGTTTTCTTTACACTAACCCACGAGGTTTAAGGATAGCTACTAACTAAGCTTTATACTTATTGAGTTAAGGAGAGGAGTTGTGTACATTGGTGAACGTTGGTTAATACCCGTCAAGGTTTAACTAACACATGATATCTAAGACTTTCACTAACCTTAACTTGGGGTGGGAGTGAGGAATCCGGAATGGTTCCGGCACATGTGTATTGGGGGAGGTCGGCATCTGAATCAGATCCGACTTCCAAATAATACTTGTCGTTGGACTCGTCGCCTAGGGTCAACAAACCGACCCGACCACCCAGACTACTGTTTGAGGTGGGAGGCACATTAAGGATGGCGTGGGGGGATCAAGCCTACATCCCCAACAAATTAAGAAAGGTTGCTTATTGCTGGATAGTGCACTGCTACCGGCTAAGGTTAACCAAGCCCTACAAAAATAAGCAACCAATTAAGGGCTAACCAATCTAGAACGGTGGCAATTATAAGGTTAAGGAGATTGTGGATCTAAGGAGTTAAGAACTAACTCATTTGTTAAGGGAACGCCTGAGTCGTTCATTTGCATATGAGCTATTTATGTTCATTGTGGTTTGTTGTTTTATTGCGTTTCATATTATGATTGTGATGCTAATCAACTTCCATGCTATCGACAATTAGTCGTCGTAGCCCCGTTAGCTTGGGGGCCACGAGAGGGTCGTACCAGCATTCGTACTGACCCCCTTTGGGGGCTGTTTTTACACTTGCAGGTAAGCGGCCCATGAAGTCACACCACGAGAGTAGGAGCGGGTAGCCCTAGGTGGGACTTATTTTGAGTACGGTTGCGCTTGTGCACCCGTCTGTTGATAGTTGAACTTGAGAAATATTATGTGGTTTTGGAGATACTTAAAACTCTCGGTTAGTGTATGTATTTTGGTTATACGGTTGTAAATATTTAAGAAGCGGTATTTCCTGTTGATTAGACCGTGGCAAGGTCCTGGTATTAGTTCATTTCCGCTGTGACGTTTGTATATTACTGTTAAGTTGCGATAACCACGAATGGCTTAAGACGGGGTGTTACAAAAAGTGTATCAGAGCGTAGTTACGCTCTGATCAAGAAATACCGGGCATGAGTAACCACCGAGTTAGAATATAGTTAAGAAATAAGTGATGGGTTAAGGGTGTGAGTTGTTAGTGTGAGTAGAGTCAGATGACCACTAATAAGTGTGGATCATCTTTACCGTCTACGGACATTATATTTCGTTAACCAAAACAATGGTGGATACGAACCTAATGTGAGTTGTGATTGTTCAAATGTCAGGAAGGAGAGGCCGAGGCCGTGGCAGTGGCGACGATGCTTCAGAGATACGGGAGGGCAGACGATCGTAGAGATCGTAGCTGCCGCATTAGGACACATGGGCTATCAGCCCGTGTGGGTGCACCACCTCCACCACCACAGCCCCGGGAACCGAATTGGGTGAAGAGCCTTGCAGACCTTTGACCCGCACATTTTAAGGGGGTGACCGATCCCGCCAAGCTTGAGGCGTACATCTCCGAGCTGGAGACCGCCTTTGAGACCCATGACGTCCCTGCTGGGATCAAGGTGCGTCTAGCTGCGTTCTACCTAAAGGGGGCAGCAGGCGATTGGTGGAAGCTGGTGAGGGCCGAGCATGTGGCCAATCCAGACTTCGGCTGGGACCAGTACACAGCATTGCTACGAGCAAAGTACTATCCCGCCCATGTCCAGACGAAGAAGCGCCTATAGTTGGATGCGCTCAAGCAGACCGACAAGATGACGGTGGACGAGTATTACTCAGAGTTCACCGCCTTGCTCCGTCTTCTGCCAGGTCTTGGATATTCAGACCAGATACTAGTGGACCACTTCTATGGCGGGCCTAGCCATCACTCCGCTACGGCATGGGGCCGACGAGCTATACTACCTTGCAGGTAATAAGAATGAGTAAGATAATTAAGTGAATAAGATTTAGTTTGTGAGAAACAAGAGGAACTAATACCTTGGGAAGCAGGAGTGCTATCATGCCGCTGCTAAGGTTGAGATAACCGTCCAGCTGAGGGACGAGGACAATGCCAAGAGAAAGAATGCTGGGAAGAGTACAGAACACAAGGGCAAGGTGGGTACAAGAAACAGAAGTACCAGCCTCAAGCCCAAAAGAGCCAGAACCAAAAAGGAAAGGAGGAAAGGAGAAGGCTACTGATGAGCCACTGAAGCTGACTTATGCTTATGCTGCTAAGCCCCTGCGCTCCAGGGCGCCAAAGGGTAAGGAAATACATCTTGAGTAAATAAGAATGGTTGACAACATTGAGACACAATCACTGATGCGATGCGTAATCAGGTACCGAGACTGGAAAGGAAACCGGTGGTGGCTACCAACGACACTACTATTGCCAGAGGTGCAAGGGGACCACCCCGGAGTTGACTGTAGGGGGAATAAGGTGGAGTGTAATTTTTGCGGTGTACTCGGGCACCGGGCATATGAGTGCTACGGGAACCCGGAGAGTAAGAATTACAGACCCAGTTTTTAGATTAAGACTAAGACCGATCAGGGAGCTGGTTCTGACGGTCAGAAGGGGGTGCAACAAGCGGCGAACAAGAATCCACGGGTAGCCCAGAAGTCGGGACCCACACTACACCTGGTGGACCGGGACGATGAGCCTGAACCCTCATCGAGGCCAGGTACCGCTATAACCACTTAGTAATAAAATTGCCTGCTTACCGCATTACATGCATGCTTAGTGAATAAATAAGATAAGTGAGAATAAGATAAGATAAGACTAGAATTTAGGAAGACATAACCTGTTACCACCTTAGGATACTTCAACATTTGCTACCCATTACCGTCAACACCTAACCCGGAGTACACCGACATCGAAACCCGAGTCTTTCCAACCGAATAATGTCAGGTTATCCGCCCAGGTATGATTTTATTAAGGGGATACCTGACACCAGCAGCGCAAATAGCCATCATCAGGAAATGCATTCAACTAGGAATGGACCGGGAGGTTTTTTATACACCGGAGTACCCAGGGGGAGCAAGAATGAACTAAAGATGATGAGCTTAGGCAAGGATTGGAATCCGTATGCCAAGACCTACCAAACCACGAGGATACAAGATGGAGTCTCACCACCGGGAATACCCGAAGAGTTCCATCCGGTAAATACACAAGTCATGGAAGTTGCTCAGCAGTTGGAAGCTGAACCGATTCCAGACATACAAGCAGATATTTGCATTGTGAACTTCTACGAGAAAGATGGGCGACTTGGACTACACCAGGATAAGGACGAGACAACGGAGTCTCTCGAAAGAGGGATACCCGTAGTGTCTTGGTCCATTGGGGATGACGCAGAGTTTTTATACGGCGAGCAGAAGCGTGCGGACCGTGCAAATAAGTTAGTACTTAAGTCTGGAGATGTATTAATTATGGGAGGAGAATCGAGGATGTTGTATCATGGGATTAAGACAATTAAGCTGAATAATCACCGTCAGTAGTAATCAATGCGACGCATATGAGACCAGGGAATTAAACTACAGAGGCACAGGCCGACGCCAACGGTACTATCCTCACCGGCACCTTTCCGATTAATGGAATTGAGGCATCAGTTCTCTTCGACTCAGGGGCCTCGCATACCTTTATCTCGGCGTCTTTTGCGAGAAGGTTGGGGCTAGATGCTGATGAGCTACCCAACTTCACGGTTACGCTCCCGTCTAAGAGAAGGTTTGTTGCACTCGTTACTACCGAGGAGCCATTGTCAGAATAAAAGGGGAAGACTTTCCAGTCAGTTTTATTGAGTTAGGGAGTTGGGATTTGATGTTATTTTTGGGATGAACTGGTTGGAGCGGCACAAGGGACGTATCCTCTGCGCCGAGCATAGACTGCTGCTCAGGAGTCCATCTGGGGTAACAATATCGTACCGCCAGAGGCCCAGAGAGCCTTCGACTAAGATCATCACCGCTATGGAAATGTATAAGGAATTGAGGAGGAAGGAAGAAGTGTACCTCTGCTATGTACAGGACATAGAGAGAGACCCCGAGTTTGACCTCGACTTACCGGTAGTGTCTGAGTTCCCCGACCTCTTTCCACGGGAACTTCCCGACATGCCACCCACTCGGGAGGTAGAGTTCACCATCGAGCTGCTACCTGGTACCGGACCGATAGCCAAGGCACCATACCGCATGGCTCCATCAGAGATGAATGAGTTAAAAGAACAGTTAAAAGATTTGTTAGACAAGGGATTCATCAGACCAAGTGTATCACCATGGGGTGCGGCAGTTCTCTTCGTGAAGAAGAAGGATGGTAGTCTCCGCCTCTGCATCGACTACAGAGAGTTGAATGCAGTGACAGTGAAGAATAAGTACCCACTACCCCGCATTGACGATCTGTTCGATCAGTTGAAGGGGGCATCCGTGTTTTCCAAGATTGATCTCAGATCGGGGTATCATCAGATAGCCATTAAGGAGGGAGATATTGAGAAGACGGCATTCCGGACACGATACGGCCACTATGAGTTTACAATGATGCCGTTCGGTTTGTCGAACGCACCAGAAAATTTATGGATCTGATGAACCGCTTGTTCCGGGAGCAGCTGGACAAGTCGGTTGTGGTATTCATCGACGACATATTGATATATTCGAGATCGAAGGTTGAACATGAGGAACATCTGAGGAGGGTATTAGAGATATGAGGGAGAACCAGCTATATGCTAAGTTCTCCAAATGTGAGTTTTGGCTTTACCAGGTCTCTTTCCTAGGTCATGTCTTCTCGGATGCTGGGATCTCGGTGGATCCAGCAAAGATTGATGCCGTACGTACTTGGCCAAGGCCGAAGACTGTTACCGACATCCGGAGCTTTCTCGGTCTAGCAGGTTACTACAGGAGGTTTGTTAAGGACTTCAGCAAGGCCGTGAAACCGATGACCAGTCTGATGAAGAAAGATGCACCGTTCTTATGGATGGCTGACTGTGAGAGATCATTTCAGAGTTTGAAAGACTCACTGACCACCGCACAGGTTCTAACCATTCCAGACGGTACGGAGGGCTTTGAGGTCTACTGTGATGCATCCGGCAGAGGGCTGGGTTGCGTGCTCATGCAACATGGCAAGGTGGTGGCATATGCCTCACGCCAGTTGAAGAAACATGAGGAGAACTACCCCACACATGATTTAGAGCTGGGAGCTGTAGTCTTCGCTTTGAAGATATGGCGCCATTACTTATACGGGGTTAGTGTGATGATCTACACCGATCACAAGAGCTTGAAATACATATTCACTTAGAAGGAGTTGAATCTCAGACAAAGGAGATGGTTAGAATTTCTGAAAGACTATGACATTGACCTCCAATACAAAGAAGGGAAGGCCAAAGTTGTAGCAGACGCCCTGAGCCGTCGAGCACACTCACTCCATTCGATAGTCTCTTTCTCCAGCTTGGTTGATGATGTGCGAGAGGCTCAGAGGACAGATGAGTATATGAGAGAGGTCAGACAGAAGCTGACAGATGGTACCTTTGAGAGTCAGAAATATGACTTCAGACTCCACGACAATGATCTGATCAGACTTAAGGGCCGGTTATGCATACCACGGGGCAACACGGATCTGAAAGACCGTATACTTAGGGAATCACACTTTTCTTCAGTTTCCACCCATCTGGGAGCCTCTAAGATGTATAAAGACATGAAGAGATACTTCTGGTGGTCGGGGATGAAGACAGATGTTACCGAGTTCGTCTTGAGGTGTCTCACTTGCCAGAAGGTGAAATTCGAGCACCGACGACCGGGCAGAATGGTACAGTCGATGCCAGTTCCGGAGTGGAAGTTCCATGATATCTCCATGGACTTTGTAGTTGGACTCCCACCTGCTAGGGGAGGTCTCAACATGATATGGGTGGTGGTGGATCGCCTTACCAAAGTAGCCCGATTCATACCGATGAAGGATACTTGGAAGGTGACCAAATTAGCTGAGTTGTTTGAGAAGGAAATTATGAGGCATCACGGGATACCGAAGACCATAGTGTCAGATAGAGATACCAGATTCCTTTCGAGGTACTAGAGAGCTACCAGAGAAGCGTTGGGTACAGAACTGAAGCTGAGTACCGCGTTGCCATCCTCCTCAGACTGAGCGTACTATTCAGACACTCGAGGACATGCTGAGGGCATGTGCCTTAGACTTCCAGAGCAGTTGGATTGACAAATTACATCTGATCGAGTTTTCATATAACAACAGCTATCACGCTTCGATCAAGATGGCATCTTTTCAAGCGTTGTACGGTAGACCATGTCGTACACCGCTCTGCTGGGATGAGTCGAGTGAGACGGTCATTATAGGACCAGAGTACTTAGAGCAAGTTAAGGCTGAAGTTCAGCAAATCAGGGAGAACATGAAAGCTGCTCAAGATAGGCAGAAGTCGTATGCTGATGTTCGACGACAGACCTGGAGTTCGCAGTGGGCGGCCGGGTATTTCTGCGAGTTTCACCGATGAAGGGTGTATTCAGATTTGGGCAGAAGGTCAAATTAAGCCCGAAGTTTGTTGGTCCTTATGAGATTACGGAGTGGGTGGGCCCGGTTGCTTACAGGTTGAATTTACCTGCTGAACTGGGTAAAGTGCATGATGTTTTTCATGTTTCACAGCTAAAGAAATACATGCACCACCCCTCCCTTGTGTTAGAACCTGAGAGGTTGACATTAGAACCGAATATGCGATCAGTGGAGCTTCCTCAGAGAATCTTGGATTGTAAGACTAGGGACACTCGCCATAAGTCAGTGCGACTGGTAAAGGTTCTCTGGTCTAACCAGGATGTCGAAGAGGCCACGTGGGAATTAGAGGATAAGGTGAGGGCGAAGTAGCCTTCTTTGTTTACTGACTAGAACGTCTGTATAGGGTACGGGGCGTACCCCTTTTTAAGGGGGGTAGAGCTTCCTCGCTTTTGAGTTAGGAAACGAACATGTTTGTCGTTTTTTTGGTTGTGTAAGATGTGATTTTGTGTAAGTTGCTACACTTTGGTGATAAGTTTGAGATATATAATACTTATGTATTGTATTTGTGGTAGACCTTTGAGTCTTGAGATGTGTGAATGAGAATATAAGAGGTGGGGTTAAGATTGAGAAATTGAGTACCGTGAATGATTAAGCATATGTGTGAACTTTGGGGACAAAGTTCTTATAAGGGGGGTAGATTGAAATACCCAAACATAGATATGGTGTTTAAGTGATAAACTAAGATATAAGAAGGCTAAATAATGCCTTAGAAACATTAAGAAACCATTTTAATCAAAGAAAACATAAGGAAACACCAAAAGAGCAGTTTAAGCAAAAACGTGCTCTAAGCTTGGAGAGACTTGGGTGAGCACCCAAATATCATTCTAAGACCTTAGTAATATCCTAATGGTCATTTTAAACCAATTACCAAAGAAAACCAAGCTCAAAAACAAGTTAAAACACAAAATGTGCTTTAAGGAGTGTTAAAGCACATTTTTGAAAAATTGTCTTAGAAAGGGTTTTTGAGTGGTTAAATGCCCATGATTACTCCTTAATTAACTTTTGTACTAATTAGAATCATATTAGGAAGTCTAAATCAATGGGAAATCAAAAATTTCACAATTATGTGCCTTGTTTAGTGAATAGTAACCAAATAGTGCTAGTTTAAGACATTAGTCAAAGTACGTCAATTTAATGGTCAACAAAGACCACAATATACCTTATTTGACCAAGGGGGCTGGTTTTTAAGTGTGACTCACCACACTTATCTAGCTAAGTAAAGAGGAAAGCAAAAGTAAGTAAATTCACTATTCACCTTTTAACATAAATATCTTACCTTAGTAGACCTCTCTCCTCACTTCTTCATTCTCCTCTCTCACCACCGATTTCTCTTGCTTTATCTCTTCTCCATTGACGTGTAGAACAGCCCCCATGTAAGTTCCATCTTCCTTTGATTACTACTTACTCATTTTAGCTCCAAAACCTAAACAAATTACATATTCTTCTTAGTTAGCTCAAGCTCTTCCTTTCTATCTTTCCAAAAGTTCAAGAGCTCTATTTTGGTACCGACCAAACCGCCATATAAGGAGGAAATCCAAGTTTGGAGAGTTCATTGGCTTCTTCATTCTCTTAAGGTAAAGAATATGTATGAAAAATCAAGTTTCCACCATTCCTTCACATAACCGAAAATCTATACTCATGGGGCTCCATTTTTATGCCTTTTACTAGCTTGTTTCCTATTCTCCAAGGGCAAGAGGAGGTCCTTCTTGATTCATATCCAAGCTTGTCTTGAGAAACCAAGGTAAAACAATCAATTTAATACCTTAAAACACATTTTTAACCTAGGTTTTTTTTCTTAAGGTTAGTGTGTTGTTTAGTACTCATTGGAGTCATTGAATGTTGGTTAGAACATTGGCAAGGAGAACTTGATTTGGTGACCGAGATTGAGCAAGGAAAAACCTAAGGAAGAAGTTTGTGAAGCTTGAAAAAGAACAAGGTAAATGTCTTACCTTAAGGTGTTTAATGCATTAAGGGATGGGACTTAGGTATATGATGAGTGTAGCTTAGGGTTTACATTAGAAAAGGCTATATATAACCTAGGAGAAACAATGACTATGTTTGAGAACTTGTGACTAAGGAGCCAATGAGAAAAGATATAGTTAAACAATGTTGATGTGAATTACAAGAAGCATTTTATTTCAATGGGAGCTTTGTTGTGTGTATTCGCAGGTCAAAGGCAAATATATGTGGAAATTCAGTGGTTTAGATTATTATCATTTAAGGGCCTAAGTGCCAAGCATTTTAAGTTTATACACTATATGATGATGTGGTGTAGTTTTGGTGTAAATTGTGTGTTAAGATGATGTAATGGGAATTTGAGTGATCTTGGTTGTTTGATGGTGAGAAACCAAGTGTTTAGGTGTAACAATATACTAGAGAACCCATGTCAAAATTTGATGGAGAAACTTAGGGTTTAAGATGTTCTAAGGAAATTTCATGACTAAGGTAGCACTAGGGAACTTTAGGGTTGTTTTGATGGAAAAGAGTGAGTTTAAGGTGTTCTTGTGAGTTAGAATGACTTAGTCATCATCATGGAGGATTTAGGAATCAAAGGAATGTTTTGGTATACACCAAAGGCGGTTTGAGAATGTGTTTAGGATTTATGCAAATCTTGTTAGGAAAGAGGAAATGATGTGTTAAAGGAGAAGGAACAAACTTGTGTGGAGACTTCAAGTAGTTACATAAAGGAATTTTAGATGGTGAAAGATGCTTGGGAGATGATGTTATGGTGGTGAGGAAACATTTTGGCATAGTGGTTATGATAGGTATGAAACACCACTTAGAAAACCTAAGGAAAATATTACAAGTGTTAAGAGATTATGTAAGAAATTGGGTTATAAGGTTAGAGATGTAGATGGGCAAGTTTAGGATGTTATTTTGGTATTAGGTCATGCCTAAGATCATGTGTGAAGTTTGGGTGATTTAAGGATGAAGAGAACAAGTGTAACAAAACTTAGAACAATGCAAAAGGAAGAAATCTGTAGCTGGTCCGAGACTTAAGTCCAGGGTGAAGTCCGGACCAACCTAAAATTCATGCCGAGACTTAAGTTTTGTAAGAAGTTCCGGACCACCCCCTAATTTACCCCCGAGGATTTTAGCTTGCATTGGTCCGGGACTTAAGTCCCATACAAAGTCCCGGACCACCACATTAAAACAGCCGAGAGTTTGAACTAAGTATAGGTCCGGGACTTAGGTTGAGGACAAGGTCCCGGACCACTCTAAAAATCATGTTTAAGCTTGGGAAATGTTAGGAAACGATGGGGATGATTAGGTATTGATGTTATAAGGTTATTAAGGGCATGTTTGGTGGGTGTAATGGTTATTAAGTGGGTGAACAAGTGTAATAGATAATGAAGAAATGATGTACTTAGAAGTTAAGTTAAAAACCATAAGGCTTAGTGAAAAACAATGGGTAAAAGTTGGTGTCTAGGAAGGTTAAGTAACTGATCAAGTTGAGCTGAATAATAACCTAAAACTGAATGAATGTTTTAGGACTTGTGAATTGGGACTTGGAAGGTTATAAACCCAACGATCGCCGATGGTGAACGGTACAGTCTTTCTTGTGACCTGCTTGCTAACGAGGTGTCCCTCGGCTTGTGTGCTACCTGTTTGTTTGATATGACTAAGACAAGATAAAGCATGCAACTGGATATTAATGCTCTCGTTGTGTACGTGTTTTCTTTACACTAACCCACGAGGTTTAAGGATAGCTACTAACTAAGCTTTATACTTATTGAGTTAAGGAGAGGAGTTGTACATTGGTGAACGTTGGTTAATACCCGTCAAGGTTTAACTAACACATGATATCTAAGACTTTCACTAACCTTAACTTGGGGTGGGAGTGAGGAATCAGGAATGGTACCGGCACATGTGTATTGGGGGAGGTCGGCATCTGAATCAGATCCGACTTCCAAATAAGACTTGTCGTTGGACTCGTCGCCTAGGGTCAACAAACCGACCCGACCATCCGGACTACTGTTTGAGGTGGGAGGCACATTAAGGATGGCGTGGGGGGGGGGGATCAAGCCTACATCCCCAACAAATTAAGAAAGGTTGCTTATTGCTGGATAGTGCACTGCTACCGGCTAAGGTTAACCAAGCCCTACAAAAATAAGCAACCACTTAAGGGCTAACCAATCTAATAGTGGAACGGTTGGCAATTATAAGGTTAAGGAGATTGTGGATCTAAGGAGTTAAGAACTAACTCATTTGTTAAGGGAACGCCTGAGTTGTTCATTTGCATATGAGCTATTTATGTTCATTGTGGTTTGTTGTTTTATTGCGTTTCATATTATGATTGTGATGCTAATCAACTTCCATGCTATCGACAATTAGTCGTCGTAGCCTCGTTAGCTTGGGGGCCACGAGAGGGTCGTACCAGCATTCGTGCTGACCCCCTTTGAGGGCTGTTTTTACACTTGCAGGTAAGCGGCCTATGAAGTCACACCACGAGAGTATGAGCGGGTAGCCCTAGGTGGGACTTATTTTGAGTACGGGTAGCGCTTGTGCACCTGTCTGTTGATAGTTGAACTTGAGAAATATTATGTGGTTTTGGAGATAGTTAAAACTCGGTTGGTGTATGTATTTTTGTTATACGGTTGTAAATATTTAAGAAGCGGTATTTCCTGTTGATTAGACCGTGGCAGGTCCTGGTATTAGTTCATTTCCGCTGCCACGTTTGTATATATATTGTTAAGTTGCGATAACCACGAATGGCTTAAGACGGGGTGTTACAGGGGTATTTCAATCTACCCCCCCTTAAAAGAACTTTGTCCCCAAAGTTCACACTTCCCACGTAACTTTAATTTTAGAACACGAGGATCACTTATAAACAATACTTCCTTAACAAACATACGTTACATTACACCCTCGGACTCATGGTCCGGGTAACATCACATCATTCAGACACGAAGGTCTGTAACATAACAACATAACATAGACAATGTATTTAAATACATGTCGTAAACAACGACCGGTACTTCGCCTTCATCTTATCTTCCAGCTCCCAAGTGGCCTCCTCGACGTCCTGGTTAGACCAGAGGACCTTCACCAGTCTCACAGACTTATGGCGAATGTCTCGAGTCTTAGTGTCCAGAATCCGTACGGGAGTCTCCACTGATCGCATGGTCGGCTCTAAGGTTAGCCTCTCGGGCTGAAGTACATGAGACGGATGAGGCATATACTTCTTCAACTTGGACACATGAAATACATCATGTACCTTGCCCAACTCGGCGGGTAGATCTAGTCTGTAAGCTACCGGGCCTATCCGCTCCGTCACAACATAAGGTCCCTCATATTTCGGGCTCAACTTGCCTTTCTGGCCAAAACGAAACACTCCCTTCATGGGGGATACTCTAAGAATACCTAGTCCCCCACGGTGAACTCCAGGTCACGTCTGCGCACATCGGCATATGATTTCTGCCTATCCTGAGTTGCTTTCATGTTAGCCCAGATCTGGCGTACTTCTGCCTGAACTTGTTCCAGATACTCTGGTCCTATAATGACCGTCTCACTCGACTCATCCCAGCATAATGGCGTGTGACAGGGTCTACCAGTACAAAGCCTAGAAGGGAGACATCTTGATTGAACCATGGTAACTGTTGTTATAGCTAAACTCAATCAGATGTAACTTGTCAATCCAGCTGGTCTGAAAGTCAAGTGCACATGCACGTAACATATCCTCAAGCGTCTGGATGGTGTGCTCACTCTGACCGTCAGTCTGTGGGTGGAACGCTGTACTTAGCTTCAGCTCGGTACACAACGCTTCTCATGTGGATTTCCAATACCTCGAGAGGAATCTGGTATCCCTGTCAAACACAATCGTCTTCGGTACCCCATGATGTCTTACTATCTCTCTGTCGAAGAGCTCTGCTAGCTTCGTCACTTTCCAAGTGTCCTTCATCGGAATGAATCGGGCCACCTTGGTCAGTCGGTCAACAACAACCCAAAGCATATTCAGACCTCCCCTTGTAGGCGGAAGCCCTACTACGAAGTCCATGGAAATATCATGGAACTTCCACTCAGGCACTGGCATTGGCTGCACCATACCACCAGGCCGTCGGTGCTCAAACTTGACCTTCTAACAAGTGAGACACCTCAACACATAATCATTCACATCTTTCTTCATTCCAGCCCACTAGAAATATCTTTTCATACCTTAATACTTCTTTGAAGCTCAGGGGTGAATCGAAGTAGTAGAACAATGGGATTTACTCAGTATGCGCTCCTTCAGCTCAGCGCTACTCCTCGGAATACACAGTCGGCCATTAAGCCTAATCAGGTCATCATCGTGGAGTCAGAAGTCGTACTTCTGACCCTCGAATGTGCCATCAATAAGCTTCTGTCTGATCTCCAACATATACTGATCCGACATCTGAACACTCCGCACCTCTTCAACCAAGCTGGTATGAGAGACTAGCGAATGGAGAGAGTGTGCTCGGCGACTCAGTGCGTCAGCTACTACATTTGCTTTACCCTCTTTGTACTGTAAATTGATGTCGTAGTCATTCAAGAACTCGATCCACCTTCTTTGTCTCATGTTCAACTCCTTCTGAGTGAACAAGTACTTCAAACTTTTATGATCAGAATAAATTGTCACGCTTACCCCATACAAATGATGTCGCCATATCTTCAAAGCGAAGACAATGGCACCCAGTTCTAAATCGTGGGTAGGGTAGTTCTCTTCGTGCTTCTTCAGCTGTCGGGAGGCGTATGCCATGACCTTCCCGTGTTGCATCAATACACAACCCATTCCTCTGCCTAATGCGTCATAGTAGACCTCAAACCCATCTGGACCATCTGGTATCGTCAGGACCGGTGCAGAGGTAAGGGCATCCTTAAGACTCTGAAAGGAACACTCGCAGTCGTCTGTCCACTCGAATGGTGCATCCTTCTTCATTAAGGATGTCATCGGCTTTGAGACACTGGAGAAGTTCTTCACAAACCTCCTGTAATATCCCGTCAGACCGAGGAATCTCCGGATATCAGTAATTGTCTTCGGCCTAGGCCAGGTGCGCACTGCATCTATCTTTGCCGGATCAACAGTGATCCCGGCCTCAGAAATCACATGACCAAGAAAGGATACTTGGTTCAACCAGAACTCACACTTAGAAAATTTAGCATACAACTGATTCCTTCTCAACGTTTGCAACACACTTCTCAGGTGGCTTTCGTGCTCACCCTTCGATTTCGAATACATAAGAATATCGTCGATGAAGACTACCACTGACTTGTCCAACTGGTCTAGGAACAAGCGGTTCATTAAGTCCATAAACTTGGCCGGTGCATTGGATAAACCAAACGGCATAACCGTAAACTCGTAATGTCCATATCTGGTTCTGAATGCGGTCTTCTAATGTCACTCTCACGGATGGCGATCTGATGATAACTGGATCGTAGATCTATCTTAGAGAATACTGATGCTCCTTTCAACTGATCAAATAAGTCGTCGATGTGTGGTAAAGGATAACGGTTCTTCACCGTAACTGCATTTAGCTCTCGATAATCGATACAGAGGCGGAGACTACCGTCCTTCTTCTTCACGAAGAGGATCAGCGCTCCCCATGGTGAAACGCTCGGGCGGATGAATCCCTTGTCGAGCAGGTGTGAGCCTCGATTTTAAACCCTATCCTATGTGGATTAACTTGATTGGGATCTAATCGGGTTTTAGGTACACTTATAGCCTAAGATTAATAACTATGTCATATAACAATAATTATTAAAACCTAAGCTAGCTCACTGGAACCTATTACGAGTCGCCACCTAATTTTAACCTAGATCAAATTAGGAAAGGAGAGTTCGGGTTCGGGGGCTTGATATTCGACTTAATTAGGGTTCAATTACTTTCATTACCCTTCCTAGGTCTTTTTCCTCTACTTGGTTCAATTACGGCTTTCTACAAAGTTGTTTTTAACCTAGGTGCGCGCTTCTGTTTTTTTTTTTTTAACGTTTTTTGACAGAAAATTAAAGTGGAAATTAAAATTACCTAAACTAGGGTTTCGGAGGCAGAATTAGGTCAAATTTTATTTCCGTCCGTAGCCACGGACCTAATGTCCGAGGCCACGGACCCCAGTTAACCTATATGAAAATAAAAGTCGAATTAAACATAAAACAGAAAATTGTAAAGTCCGGGGCCACGGACAGGCTGTCCGTGGGCCCGGACATTATTAGAAAACCTAAATTTTTAAAATTTAAAAATCCCGCCGCCGTCCGTGGGCGTACGATCTTACGGACAGGGAGTCCGGGACCCCGGACATGACGTCCGTGGGTGCGGACCGCCCTCAGACGGCGGCGTTGAGGCTGTTCCCGAAGGTGTTTTTGGCTCAAATTTTATGGGTGTGTAGCCTGAAGGATTTACAAGACGTTAGTGATTGAAAGTTTTCAATTTGAATTCGAATTAAGCACGAAACTTAGCAAACAAGTTATTGGACAGAAGCTTAAACAAACAGCAATACAGAAGCGTAGAGGGGTTAGTTTGAGCCCAAATTTTGAGGCAAGACAGATAATACCGTGGAGAGTTAGGAAAGTGGGATTTCTACCTGTTTTACCTTCGGATTCACGGTGATTCTTCACACGGGATTCGTCGAGTGCTCCGTTGATGGCAGACCCGAGAGGATTTCGAACCAAGCTTCTGGTTGTTGGTTGTTCTTGCTGTTCTTCACGTTTTGGTGGTGTTTTGTGGGGTTTTGATGATTGATGATGTTGTGGGAGTTGAAAAATATGTTTTGGTGTTGATTTTGGTGAGATTTCGGTGTTTGATTGTGGCTCTGGAGTTCAAAAACGTGGAGAAAGAGAGACGGCTGCCTTCTTTGAGAGTCTAGGGTTCTTGAGGTTATTCTTTGATCATGGGATAAGGCTCCTTATATAGGCTTCCTTAAAGATAGAAAAATCCGGTAAAAACCGAGATTTACCGACGTTTTAGCTCAAGGGCTTCCAAAAGGAATTTGATTATGAAATTTTACACGTGGGTAAAGGATGATATTTCTGAATTTTCTAAAGTGGAATCGAATTTTTGGATATTGGAATATTTTTAAATTCAATTTCTCGTCAGTTTCAGTCAGAAATTGCTAGAAAATTATTGGAAACTCGAAAAATCGAAATTCCAACGCCATTATGCCCAAAATGTCATCCTCTATCATGGGTTAAAATTTCAAAGAATTTTGAACTGATTTGACCCTTATTTGGAGGAGAGAGAAAGCCTATAGGGGGCTTAGGAGCCTTGAAAAATTACGAAAGTGCCCCTGGAGATGACTAAGCAGCCCCTGGTACTCTGAAATGTTCCGATCGAACTGGGAACCCTCGCTACTTGACCAAACTAGCCTATTAGTAGAGACTCTCTTCCGGGGGGTTGAAATTTTGGGTATAACAGATTGCCCCCCGTCAACTAGACTTTGTAATGGAAATGAGAAGGCTAGTTGATGCTTGAGTGATACCCCCAAAATTTTGGATCTTAAAAGACCCCACATGCAATTGAAGTCCGACAAGTTGTGTCGAGCTGTTCTAAGGCGCTGACTACCTATGAGTAAAGTGGAAGGGATGTCAAGCGATTCTAAGGCGTTGACTACCTATGAGGATGATACGATGTCAAGCTATTCTAAGGCGTTGACTACCTATAATGACTAAAATGATGTCAAGCCATTCCAAGGCGTTGACTACCTAAAATGTGAAAATAAGATAATGTCAAGCGATTCTAAGGCGTTGACAACCTAACGAGTGAAAATTGGGTGGTATGCAAATGCGAGAATGCTGAAATGCTAGTGATGCTGATGATGCTGACGATGCTGATGATGCTGATGATGCTGACGATGCTGATGATGCTGATGATGCTCGGATGCTTCTGGGGACCGAAACCCGTTCCAATGCTCCTGGTTGGTATACTATGGGGACTTATTGCCTCTGCCCACCAACTGGGGTGCTGGGATAACTTCTAGATTACCAAGGGGACTTATTGCCACTGCCCACTAGTTGTTTCTCCCAAGAAGTTGACATGAAGATGGGGACTTATTGCCTCTGCCCCGCCAACTTAGATCACGCTCTGTCTCGTACTTGTCTCGCACTGAAGATGATACTAGCTCTCGTACTGGTCTCGCACTGGATGATGACGATAGGTCTCGCACTGATGAAGATGATAGGTCTCGCACTGATGAAGATGATGGGTCTCGCACTAACGAAATTGATGGTCTCGCACTGATGAAGATGCTTGGTCTCGCACTGAAGTCTCGTACTAAATGGATGAAGAAAAAGCTGGATTCCGCACTGATTCTGGGTCGCGCACTGAATGAAGATGTCTTGTACTAAAGTCTTGAAAATGATGGGTCTCGCACTGATGAAGATGGTAGGTCTCGCACTGAAGGAAAAGATGGGTCTCGCACTGAATGAAGATGCTAGGTCTCGTACTGAATGAGGAAACTGCAGGGCCTCGCACCGTTTTGGGTCTCGAACTAAAAATGAGTTAGGAAGATAATGGTCTCGTGCAAATGATGAGAACTGATTACTGGAGTGCCAAACATGGCAATGATGATAAGATGTATGCAATCAAGATATATGAAAGATACTCGTTCAAAACAGGAAACTGTTGGAAAAGGTGCCGAACTTGGCAATGCTTGAGAAAAACCCTGGTGAAAAAGGAAAGTGAAATGATCATTTCCTGACTAAAAATTTCAAATCTGCAATTTGCTTCTTGAAAAATGAACATGCCATTGGTGGAAGTGTGTGGTGTTTGTTGTGGTGCTGAAGGCTTTTGCCGGTGTTCAGGATTTGTGACAGACCTGGGATTGGGTTGTGATTTTGGATGGAGGTCAGGGTTATGACGGGCCTGATGTTTTTGTGGAGGTAAGGCCAATGACGGGTTTGAGAGTGTGTGTGTGGTGGTAAGGGCTTATGTGTGCCTGTGGTGGGATGGTGGTGCTCGAGCTTTGGGTTTTAATTGGTGCTGACATGGCAATTGTTGGAACCAACAATTGCCCCCAGTATTTTTTCCTTAGGACAATCTGAGCTAGAGTTCATGGCAATCGATCGGGACGATCGATTGCCCCCAGTATTTTCTTTGATTAAACATGCGAACAAGTCTCACCCTCACAGGGTCGAGGCTTATGCTTTGATGTGGTGCTCCCTAACCTACACTCGATGTGGTTGGTGTTTGCACTCATTTCTCGCTCATGGTCATAACTTCTAAACCATTTGAAAAGGTAACAGAGGTTACTCTCCCAACACAATTTCGACACCGTGATGTATAGTGGTTCAGCCAATAATCCGGCCTACGTCCACTTCTAGACAGAGTTATTATTCATCATTTGGTTTACAACTCTAGAGAGCTTTTGGGGATGAGCCCTCTCTCTTCTAACTTGAGTCCCCTACAAATGAGCCCCTTTACTCCTATTTATAGACTTTGTATCACTAGGTTTACCCTTTTGCCCCTATACATGTGATAGTGTTACATAAACATAACCATCAATCCTTTTACGGGTAGTCACTCCGGACTGAAATACCGCTTCCGCATTGGACTAACTCTTCCGGACCGTCACTTTTAACAATAATCCTTCCGGTAGTAGGGCTTCCAACGATAGGCCTTCCGACAATTGGTCTCCGGTAGTGGTCCTTCCGCTAGCAGGCTTTCGGTAGATGCTTCGTCCTTCCGCATGGTATATTTCATACCATTACATCAGTCCCACAAGTTCTACTTTTTAGCACTAAAAAGTGGAACTTATAAAAAGAAGATAAAATTTACACTTTGTACTCTTTTCTTTTCTACTATGTATCTCCTAGTCCCACAAGTTCTTTTTCTTTTGCCTAAAAAGGAAATGAACTTAAAAACTTTAGGCTACATGAGAGCTTGTCTATCGGTCACCAAGAAGTCCCACAGGTTCCGGGGTGATGGAGTCCCACTTGTTCTCCTGAGAAAAGGTCTCCGTCCCTTGACCGTGCCGTAATAAGAAATCCAAAGATCTGGAATTCCGAAGGGCCATAATAATCCCAGAAGGCCATAATAATTCCCGAAGACCATAATAATTCCAGAAGACCATAATAATCTCAAGAAGTCCGAGATAATAATATAAATGGGATATTACTTCATAATCAGATTGCTGCTTGAATCACTTCATTCCTTGCCTTGGCCTGCATATCTAAATTTAACAGATTAAAAGATATTTGTCTTTTGGGCTGCCCGGAGCGACCGGACTTCCCAAAAGTTTCTTGTTAGTTAGAGCATATTTAACCACGGGGATAAAAAACTCAAATATACAGCCTATAGGTTGCTTAGAGCAGCATTTTTAGTACATGGATAGTACAAGTCTGAGGTGAACAAAAGGAATTACTATAAGTTCTATTGCTTCCCAAAAGTTTGAAGATTCTGATAATGAATAATTTTAGACTGTTCTTTTTGTTTTTTTTTTTTGCCAAGATCTCTTTTGGTAACCCCTTAGTTACACTTTCATGCTTTCACACTCTACCACTGTACACATGGTGAGATCGTCGGTTTAACACTCTACCGACTTTGAGCCGGTGAGATCGTCGGATTAACACTCTACTGCCAGGACGCTGACAGTGAGATCGTCGGATGAATTACACTACCATCGTTGATGGTAGATCGTCGGATACAAAACACTCTCCCATGGCCAATGGTGAGGTCGTCGGATACATTTTTTTTGTCTTTCTTTCTTCTTTCTTTTTTTTTTTCTCTTTCCTTTTCTTTCCTTTTAAGACTCGCTGGTCTTCGTTTTAAGTGAACCAGAAATTGTTTAAAAATATTTCTTTCTTTGAAAACTAGAGGGTGATCAATCCTCTAGAGAAAGTTTTGTAAACTTCCAGTTGCAAAACAACATTTATAATGAAATATCAAAAATTTGGTACCTCTTTAAGTTGCTACCGGTAGAAACTGCAATTGGCTTTCGGATGTCCTCTTATCTGGACTGCTTCTCCGATAAAAATGACAAGTTGCTTTCGGAGGGGATTCCAAGTTGTTGGAGATTTCAATTTTCTACCGGCGGAGATCCAAATTTGCTACCGGTGAAAATTTCATGTTGGAGAAATCTACTTGCGGAGTCAAGCCCCGTAGCACTGGTAGAACAAATTTTGCCAACTGTCTACCCCAGCTTTACTCTTCCTTATCAAGCTTCAGGTGACTCCGCTCTGAATTTAATTTCTCTACCGACATCTATTCTCTGGCTGGCACTTCGTTGGTCATGCCTCCATAGCCAGCGGAAGCTTCACACTGCGACCCTTTGAATGCGGAAGTCCCCGAAACAAGATCGAGCTTCTATCAAAGCAGGACGCAAGTTGCTATCGGAGAGGATTTTCAAATTTCTGTCGGAGAGGAATCAAAATCTCTGTCGGAAGCCCACAACCCAAACTTCTATCGGGGACGCCTGGTTCTGTGCGTTCCGCAAGGTTGGATAAGCTTTCTCTGTCTTTCACCTTCCTTAAAAATTTTTCCGGGTGGGGCCAACTGCCTACCTCCGAAGGCAAGATCCATCTCCGAAAGTAGTCAAGACAAACAATTCAGAAGACCGGAGAGCTGATTAGGAAATCGCATCCAACCGGAAGTTCCCTTTCTCGTCTCACCATCCACCGATACCTCCGTTGATTCATTCATATTTCAAGTTCCATCCTTTTTTATTCTTTTACCGGTAGAAATCAGCACCCAAAATTCACCGTTTCTACCGAGGCATACTACTCCTGCTGGAAAAAATGACTACAGCCCAAAACATTACTGTTCGTTCCTTCGCATGATTACTACCGATGGCGTTCTTCCGTACCACCATGCGATGATGATTCTCAGCACTCCGATACGTACCACCGGTCGAGATGGAAAGGGACATCGCTACCGGTAGTGATTTTAATTTGGTATCGGAGGAGGTTGCAAGTTGGTACCGGTAGAGGTGAGAAGCTGCCATCGGTGGAGGCCCCAATTCATCACTGGTAACCAAACTCCAAGTCGGAAGTCGCAGTTCTGTGTTCCATCCAATATTTCTGTTTCCTTCCCATGAAAATTCTAGGTTGCTTCTTCGGGCTGAAGTTTCCACTGGACTGGAATTCTACCGATGAAGATACAGCACTTTTATGTTTCTACCGGAGAATTCTTTTTTATGAAAAGAGTACAGATTGTGCCAATAGCAGAACCGGTAATAATCCTGCACCACCGTTTCACTCCGTAGTCTGCTTTGGATGTTTCTTTGCTCTTTATCGGTAGAAAATACAGCGCGGAAGCTTGCACTGCGTCCACCCTGTTTCGCTGGTCTTTAAATTAAGCTCCCGAGCACATACCCAGTTAGCGATGTCACCGCAGCCCAAAGCTCAACCGGTGAAGATGTCAGACAGCCACATGCTTAAATCATATTCTCGAGACAACAGAGAAACGGAAGTATAGAAAACAGCTAAAGCAAACTGTGAATCAGTTCCAAAGCAGAATAATGAAGTAGAATTGTGGCTTAACCAGGCATATTATGATCAGAATATAGCCAAAAGAAGTAGAAGTGCTGCTTCAAAACAATTAAACCTTATCAAGTAGTAGCAGGAAGGAGGGTGAACTAAACAACCCTAAAAAAAAGAGGGTGAAGCTGCTGAAGCAAGCTTGATGGGGCAGCAACTATAATGCTCACTCTCAGGAGAAAAACAGCAAAAGTAAGATAAATCAAACATAATTAGGCATGATATGCACGTACTTAGCTTCAAACAAATTATGATGCAAATGCCAGCATGTCTTACCAATGGAAAATGAGTTACTGAAACATACCGAATATAGCAAAGATTAGTAAAACAGAGGTAAGGATTATCATATTATAGATATATTCAACAGTGAATACTATAACATTCAAGTAGTATTTTGTTGACGTAAGTTTTAGAGGTTGCTACAGATTGTATAGTTAAAGAATGTAACGTGTGAATCAAAATAGGTACATATAGGGGCACCAGATCTCAGTTCCTTTTCTACACATTGCCACTTTACAGCTTCATTTAATAAAGAAAAGTAATAAGCGAAAGATATCAGCAAGTTATCTGAGACTAATCGAGACTTCAAATGCAAAATGGCAGCAAAACTGGAGACGATCCAAATAGAATGCAAATAGAATGAGCGATCCTTTCACGTTCTCAGCTTAAGAACACTTAATAGATGGAGTAACCGCAAGATCCGAACTAGCAAACACTAAAAAAGAGGCTTTCACTAAACGCACCAACAGTTGTTTCATTACTTTTCTGTATTATGGCTTGCAGCTAAGGCGAAGAGCATATTGCGAGCTAAATTATACTGGTTTTAGCAACATAGAAATTGCTGACTAGCAACACCATCGTTGTAAGGGATCAAAATCAGCAAGGGATCAAAATCAGCGACATTATTCGTATAGAAAATGTCTATTACCAACTAGCCATTGATTTAACTTCTTCTGACTATAATGAATGTCACCAGATTTTAATTGTAGAGATGTTACCTTGAGCCGGCAAAGAGGGAGATGATAGAGGGAAAGACCTGATTTCTGGTTCAGTATGTTGTACCAGGAAGCCTCTTGCTACCTGTGGTTTCCTTACTCTTTGCTCCTGGTGGATTAAGTCTGTAGCGTTGCCTGTCTTCGGCTTTCTGGCGATGCTTGATCTTGGGGAAAAACTGACTACCGGGCCGCGCTGTTGCTTCTCCAGAATACTTTCTGTCCACCAATGCTATTCTCTGTAAACTGTGGACGTTTGTTTTTACTGGAGCGGCATCTCTCCGGAGGCTTTCTGGGAAATGTTCCAAATTCTACCGGAGAGGAATTCCAAGCTTCTATCGGAGAGGAATCCCATTCACCGGAGAGGAACTCCAAGTTCTATCGGAGAGGAATCCAAGTTCTATCGGAGAGGAATTCCAAGTTTCTATCGGAGAGGAATTCCAAGCTTCTATCGGAGAGGAATTCCAAGTTTCTATCGGAGAGGAATTCCAAGCTTCTATCGGAGAGGAATAACAGAACAGCTTCTCCCCTTTTCCTTGCTACGTTCGAAACAAAGGTCGCACCGGTAGCTTGAATTGATTGTTGGACTCGGATTCCCTTGTCTTTTTCGTAAATGATTCTTGTCGCAGGTGGAAGTTTCTCTGAGTTGCCTCCGCGTCGCTCTCCGATTGTTTCCGACCGGGGTATAGCTCCGATCATCATCGACTTGTGGGAGAAGCTAATGCTAAAGTCGATCTTCGTTCGCTTCCGAAAACATGGCCTTCGGCAATCGGAACTGACTAATCTTCACTTGGAGATCGCCGACTCCCTCTTTTCTGACGAAAATGATAGTTAATCGTACCTCTTGTCTCGAAATTCCTCAGCTGCTTCCCTTGATCGTGCGACAAAGATTTTTTCCGCATTAGATCAAAGGAGAGGATGCTCGCGAAAGTTCTTGGACTATTAATTGCGTTTTACTTTCCTGAGCATTGCTTTTTCATCACGCTTCGAGAAATGGAGTTCTTGGATGTATCCGATCCCTTCGGCTTCATGTCTTGATCGAATAAGGCGTTTGGACGCGCTCTTCGTCGTTCACCACCGTACATGACTAAATTTTCATCGAGAATGAAAATGGATTGACGACTCAGTTGTTGCCCGTTCAGACCGAAATCATTTATGTTTTCAATGCTCTCCTTGCTCAGATCCAACCACGCCTTCGGCCTTCCTAGCGATTACCGGTATCCGTGGCTTCTGAGCGATGTAATTGATGCAGAAAAGTGATGTTGATTATCGCTGCTACTTTTCGTCGTCGCTTCGCTTCTTGGTGAAATTCTACGTATGGAGATTCATAAAATCCTCCACTCTATGTTTTCCGATCGAGCGATTACATCCCGCCGTGGCTAATCGTGGTCACCATTGTTGGTTGTTCTTTCCCACAGACGGCGCCAATGAAAAGGTAACAGGTTACTCTCCCAACACAATTTCCACACCGTGATGTATAGTGGTTCAGCCAATAATCCGGCCTACGTCCACTTCTAGACAGAGTTATTATTCATCATTTGGTTTACAACTCTAGAGAGCTTTTGGGGATGAGCCCTCTCTCTTCTAACTTGAGTCCCCTACAAATGAGCCCCTTTATCCTATTTATAGACTTTGTATCACTAGGTTTACCCTTTTGCCCCTATACATGTGATAGTGTTACATAAACATAACCATCAATTTACGGTAGTCACTCCGGACTGAAATACCGCTTCCGCATTGGACTAACTCTTCCGGACCGTCACTTTTAACAATAATCCTTCCGGTAGTAGGGCTTCCAACGATAGGCCTTCCGACAATTGGTCTCCGGTAGTGGTCCTTCCGCTAGCAGGCTTTCGGTAGATGCTTCGTCCTTCCGCATGGTATATTTCTACCATTACATCAGTCCCACAAGTTCTATTTTTAGCACTAAAAAGTGGAACTTATAAAAAGAAGATAAAATTTACACTTTGTACGGCGCCAATGAAAAGGTAACAGAGGTTACTCTCCCAACACAATTTCCACACCGTGATGTATAGTGGTTCAGCCAATAATCCGGCCTACGTCCACTTCTAGACAGAGTTATTATTCATCATTTGGTTTACAACTCTAGAGAGCTTTTGGGGATGAGCCCTCTCTCTTCTAACTTGAGTCCCCTACAAATGAGCCCCTTTACTCCTATTTATAGACTTTGTATCACTAGGTTTACCCTTTTGCCCCTATACATGTGATAGTGTTACATAAACATAACCATCAATCCTTTTACGGGTAGTCACTCCGGACTGAAATACCGCTTCTGCATTGGACTAACTCTTCCGGACCGTCACTTTTAACAATAATCCTTCCGGTAGTAGGGCTTCCAACGATAGGCCTTCCGACAATTGGTCTCCGGTAGTGGTCCTTCCGCTAGCAGGCTTTCGGTAGATGCTTCGTCCTTCCGCATGGTATATTTCATACCATTACACCATTGAATTCAATATTTGATGGATTTACGCATTTGATCTGTTACTTTCACGTGATTGGACACAACTATCAAGTCGGAAGTCTTTAAAGCTTATAACGTGGCCATAGGGTGTGATGAAAGACGACGGGATCATGGAGGGATATTTGAGGTATGTGAGCTTAAATGGGTGACAAGCTGCAACTTGCGTCTCTCTCAGATTCATCTTCCTTGTCTTGAAGTCGTCTAACTGCTTCATGTTGACGTTGGTTTTGAGCTTCTGGACCTGGACTTTTGGAGTTGTCCTTTACACCATTTCTTTTTTTGTCATTTGGACTTCTTCGAGGCACTTGGGTTCGCCTTTTTGTTTTATTTCTTGACTTTGCCTTTGGGGTTCTTGTGTTTCCGGTTTTGGGCTTCGAGAGCTGTTTTGATGTGAGCTCTTTTGATCCTGTGTCACTCTGGGACCATTTACGGATCACTTCGTCATGCTGATAGCGCATTGCTTCTTCGGACTGATGATAATGTTATCCGAGAGTTGGGCTCTTGCTTCCTTGGTCACCGGGTCGGGCTTTCATCATTGGGCTGGGTTATTTTGTGGTGTTCATATTATCGAAAGGGATATAGAAAGGCTCAGCGGGGGTGCCTAGGGTTTAATGTCAGGGTTCAAAGTTTTTTGGCTATGTGGTGCTGTACTAGGTGCTTCGTCATTCCTGATAGTTGTGTATACGCTCTTTGTTACTTTTCGCAGATCTAAGAGTAAATTTACAAATTATCTCCTCGGTAAGAGTTATGCCATTTATCTCACCTTTGAATGTAGTCTTACCAGAGTCGTGTAAAAATGACACGCTCGTTCACTCATGGTTTTCCCCACTCAAGACACTCTCGTGAGATTTTCACTTGGAAACTCGTTCGCACATTTAAACAAAGAAAAGACGACGAACTTAAACTTAGATTGCCCCCAGTATTGATTTGGGGTTTGTGACAACAATTCGATAGATGTGGATTTGAACCTCTTTGTGGGTTGTTTGGATATTATGGGTGAGTTGTGGTGTTTGGTTAGGCATGTTCAAATTTTTAGAAACAAGAGACAAGCCGTTCCATTGCATAGTCAGAAAATGATTGCTCGTGATCCTTTTCCTTAAAAAACTATTTTGTTTTCCTTCTTTTTTCGATGAATGAAAATGGTTAGTACAGGAGTTGTGAAAATGGAACTATGATTTTATTTATGAATCATGAAAGAAACGTAAAGATTACAATCAGAGGTGACTGAAAACTAAAATAAGCTACTAGGAAAATTTGAAGATGCAAGAAAAATGATCTGCACACTTAGAAAAATTGGACTCCTTGCTCGAGGAGGTCTTGAATCTTGTGCTTCAATGCTCGGCAATTGTCAGCATAATGGCCAGGCAACTGATGGTAGTGGCAGAATTGATTAAGATGCCTCCCCAAATGAGTGGTTCCTGGCCGAGGGGCCAGGGGCTGTAGCAGGTTTCTCTTCTGAAGCTCTTCAAACGCCTGACTTGGTGCTCGGCCAATGTTGGTGAACTCCCTTTGCGATGAGTCTCGGCGTGGTAAGGGTACTGTCCTAAGGTTTTGATGCGGAGATCTAGGTCGTTGAACCATATTCACTTCTGGGAAACTGCTTTGAGCGCAAGCTACTGTCTGAAGATAAGCCTTTTCTGGTCCTGGCTTAGATAATTTGGAGCCACTGCCGGAGTTTCTTGAGCACTCGAGCTCCAAACCTTCCTTATGAATCCTTTCCTCTAGAATACCGACTTGTCCCATCAACATGTCCAAACTCGGAAAGTACATAAATTTTAGCTCATGGTTGTGTTGTTTTCGCATGTTCTCAATTATCATGCGGATTTGCTCCTGCTCGTCCATTCTGGTAGGCATGGCTGCAGCCTTTCTCCTCCAACGCTTGATGAAGTCAGACATGGACTCACCGTCTTTCTGTCGAGTTCCTGCCAGATCGATTCTGGTGACCTCGAGGTTCTTAGCATACTCGAAATGATTTAGGAAAGCCTCGCAAACCTCCTCGTAGGTTTTGGTATTCATCTTCTGAGTGAGATACCAACGCTGAGGAGTCTCGTCTAGATAGCGTGCGAAAACTTTGGCTTTTTGCATATCGTTGAGCCCCAAGATGGACATTTCTCGGTCGAACATAGCCAAGTGAATCTGTGGATCCGAGGAACCCTTGTACAAAGCGAGTGCAGGCAGCTTCAGCTTTAGGGGAAGATCAACTTCGGGATACGACGCCGTGGAGAAATAATCGAAGCCAGCTGGTTTGTTGGTTTTCTCTATGCGCTCAATCCTTTTCAAAACCCTTTTGACCTCTGCAGCTAGCTGGTTGTCAGGAACATCCTTCCCCATACGTGTTTGAGGATCTTGGGCCCTAACAGAGTCAATCTCGATGTAACTACGATTAAGATTTTCATCCACAAGCTTTTCCAGAGTGTGCTGATTTGTCTCCTGGAGATTAGCCTTACTCCTCAGTTCCTCGACAATGGACTCCAAGACCTTGTACCCTTGCAGCACAGCGGCCAACTGGGCCTCGGTGTTGATCGGATTTCCTCCTTCTGCCATATCTGGATTCGGGCTTGCCTGTTTCCAAGAAGTCCATTATTAGCTAACAAGAGGAAGTGGGTTGAAAGACACTAAGGTGATAATGACACTTCACAAGGTAGATCGAAAGGCTTAGGCTGAAAGCAAGTGGGCCAAGATACCCAGAAAATGAGGTGCTTGGGCTGAAGTATCTCTCAGGCTATGAACTGGAATTTGGACTGAAATGTAAACAGATGGCTTTGATTGGGCCTGAGAGGTGACACCTAGATCTAGGGTTTTGGGCCAGGGCCCGAATAAGAAGTCTGCCTAGATTAGAATGAGCCCTTGGGCCGGAATGTGTTTGGGCCTAGAGCAAAGCACATGGGCTGGAGTGGTCCCTAAATCACAAATGAGCCTAACTTTCTTTGGGCCAGAGAAGATGGTTGCTAAACCGAAAAAGATTTTATTTTCAGGCCTTGTGAGTTATTTCAAGTTCATGTGGATTTTCTTTTTTGGGCCTAGAACTAATTGGATAATTCAAATTGGGCCAGAAGAGAAATCACCTAAGTCTAAGCTTTTGGGCTGAAGCCCGAACGACTCACATATTAAACCAAACAGGACCTCTGGGCCGCAAACAAGTAGAGCCGCCAATTCGGGTTGGGCTAGGTTAATGTAGGAGAAGTTCCTATCAACCTCTAGGCTAGGTAATGGACCGATCATACAAGCAAACAGGGCTCACACAAATTCAACATGTCCTCACTAGATGTTTAAATTCAACCGGGTATGGATCGATCCGGAGAGGTGCTTGGGGCTTGGGCCCAGGTCACCACAAAGGAATAGGGCTTGCACGCTATTCTCTTTGGGCTTCCCCACTTTTTTCACATCACCTGAAGGTGTGCGTCTACGGCCGGGTCTTTGACTGACCAAACAATGGGCTTGGTAAGGACACTGCCAGGAAAACGCTTGGGGCTAAGGCCCAGGTATTAAGGGGATGTGGTTAGACGACATCCTCCTCTTTTTCCCCGCTTATTCACATCACCTAAAAGGTGTGAGTCCCTGACAGGGGACCCTAGATGGGTCCCGGGGTGAAACTGGTTTGTGTGGGCCCTCGCTCTCATATGATGCAGGGGTGCAAAAATTTAAAGTGCGCACGAAAGTAAACAAACAAAGTAATAAAGCCATAAATAAACAATTTTTCGAGTTAAGCCCTCTTTCTTAAAATTAAACAGGTTAAAGTTAAGAATTCGTCCCCAGCAGAGTCGCCGGTCTGTGAGCCTCGATTTTAAACCCTATCCTATGTGGATTAACTTGATTGGGATCTAATCGGGTTTTAGGTCCACTTATAGCCTAAGATTAATAACTATGTCATATAACAATAATTATTAAAACCTAAGCTAGCTCACTGGAACCTATTACGAGTCACCACCTAATTTTAACCTAGATCAAATTAGGAAAGGAGAGTTCGGGTTCGGGGCTTGATATTCGACTTAATTAGGGTTCAATTACTTTCATTACCCTTCCTAGGTCGTTTTTCCTCTACTTGGTTCAATTACGGCTTTCTACAAAGTTGTTTTTAACCTAGGTGCGCGCTTCTGTTTTTTTTATTTTTTAACGTTTTTTGACAGAAAATTAAAGTGGAAATTAAAATTACCTAAACTAGGGTTTCGGAGGCAGAATTAGGTCAAATTTTGTTTCCGTCCGTAGCCACGGACCTAATGTCCGAGGCCACGGACCCCAGTTAACCTATATGAAAATAAAAGTCGAATTAAACATAAAACATAAAATTGTAAAGTCCGGGGCCACGGACAGGCTGTCCGTGGGCCCGGACATTATTAGAAAACCTAAATTTTTAAAATTTAAAAATCCCCCGCCGTCCGTGGGCGTCCGAGCTTACGGACAGGGAGTCCGGGACCCCGGACATGACGTCCGTGGGTGCGGACCGCCCTCGGACGGCGGCGTTGAGGCTGTTCCCGAAGGTGTTTTTGGCTCAAATTTTATGGGTGTGTAGCCTGAAGGATTTACAAGACGTTAGTGATTGAAAGTTTTCAATTTGAATTCGAATTAAGCACGAAACTTAGCAAACAAGTTATTGGACAGAAGCTTAAACAAACAGCAATACAGAAGCGTAGAGGGGTTAGTTTGAGCCCAAATTTTGAGGCAAGACAGATAATACCGTGGAGAGTTAGGAAAGTGGGATTTCTACCTGTTTTACCTTCGGATTCACGGTGATTCTTCACACCGGGATTCGTCGAGTGCTCCGTTGATGGCAGACCCGAGAGGATTTCGAACCAAGCTTCTGGTTGTTGGTTGTTCTTGCTGTTCTTCACGTTTTGGTGGTGTTTTGTGGGGTTTTGATGATTGATGATGTTGTGGGAGTTGAAAAATATGTTTTGGTGTTGATTTTGGTGAGATTTCGGTGTTTGATTGTGGCTCTGGAGTTCAAAAACGTGGAGAAAGAGAGACGGCTGCCTTCTTTGAGAGTCTAGGGTTCTTGAGGTTATTATTTGATCATGGGATAAGGCTCCTTATATAGGCTTCCTTAAAGATAGAAAAATCCGGTAAAAACCGAGATTTACCGACGTTTTAGCTCAAGGGCTTCCAAAAGGAATTTGATTATGAAATTTTACACGTGGGTAAAGGATGATATTTCTGAATTTTCTAAAGTGGAATCGAATTTTTTGGATATTGGAATATTTTTAAATTCAATTTCTCGTCAGTTTCAGTCAGAAATTGCTAGAAAATTATTGGAAACTCGAAAAATCGAAATTCCAACGCCATTATGCCCAAAATGTCATCCTCTATCATGGGTTAAAATTTCAAAGAATTTTGAACTGATTTGACCCTTATTTGGAGGAGAGAGAAAGCCTATAGGGGGCTTAGGAGCCTTGAAAAATTACGAAAGTACCCCTGGAGATGACTAAGCTGCCCCTGGTACTCTGAAATGTTCCGATCGAACTGGGAACCCTCGCTACTTGACCAAACTAGCCTATTAGTAGAGACTCTCTTCCGGGGGGTTGAAATTTTGGGTATAACAGCAGGTCTCTCAGCTGCTCCTTGAGCTCTGTCATCTCCGCTGGAGGCATACGATAGGGCGCCTTCGCAATTGGTCCGGTTCCCGGCACCAATTCAATCTCAAACTCTATTTCTCTTGCTGGCGGCATGCCCGACAGTTCCTTAGGAAAGACATCAGGAAACTTTGACACTACCGGCACATCTAGGCTAAACTCTGGGTCTCTCTCTATGTCCTAGATATAGTAGAGGTATACATCATTCCCTCGTCGTAACTCACGGTACATGGCCATGGCTGTGATAATCAGTGTCGAAGGCTCCCTGGGCCTCTGGCGGTATGAAATGGTAACCCCAGACGGACTCCGAAGAAGTAGACGATGCTAGGCACATAGGATTCTGCCCTTGTACCGCTCCAACTAGTTCATCCTGATAATCACATCAAATCCAAGTCCCTCGAATTCTATCATGTCGATCGGAAACTCCTCATCTCTGATTCGTACAATAGCACCTCGGTGGTAGCGAGTGCACTTGATCCGCTCTTTCGACGGGAGAGTGACTAGGAAGTCAGGCATCTCTTCACCGTCTAACCCCAGCCTCTTCACAAATGACAGCGAGATAAATGTATGTGAGGCTCCAGAGTCGAACAAGATCGATGCGTCCACGCCATTAACTGGAAAGGTACCGGTGAGGATTGTGCCGCTCTTGCCGGCTTCTGCCTTATTGCAGACACTCATTATACCTCCCGTTCCGAGTGCACAGCCTAATTCATTGGCAAACTTTTAAGTACACGGTAATAACATGGTTGACTTATTACAAAACAACATATCTTTATTCATTAACATACTCTTTACACCATAAGTTGGTTTACATTGTAGACATAGCTAAGTATAACATCCTTATCATACAACTGGCTTAACACATTACATGCTTCCACAAGGCTTCAAAACTACCTGAAGGTCAAGTTCAAACGCCCGAGTTTCAGGTGTGTGGCATTGATCACTGTCGGAGGTGCGGTATTCAGTTTGATCTTCTTGATGTCGTGGTACAGCATCCTCGTCTATCCACCCATGACTAACACATCTCCCGACTTCAATACTAACTTCATCGCGAGATCAGCACGCTTCTGCTCGCCATAAATAAACACTACGGTATCACCAATGGACCAAGACACCACGGGTACTCCCTTACTTAGAGACTCGGGTGACTCGTCCTTATCTTGGTGTAACCCTAACAGTCCACCTTTCTGGTAGAAGTTCACTATACACAAATCTACATTAACACTTGGAATTGGTTTCGATTCAACTTGCTCCGTCTTCAGCTCGTACGTCTTGATATGTCTTGGTGTAAGGATTCCAGTCCTTACCCATGCACATCATCTTCAACTTCATCTTTGATCCGCTCGGGTATTTGGGTTTCTAGAAACCTCCAGGTGCTGCTCCCAGCTCATCGCATCGTCTGATGATGTGGATTTGTGCTTCGGGTGTCAGGTATCCATTCAAAAGTATCATACCTGGCTGGATAACCTGACATTGCTCCATCAGGAATTCGGTGATGCTGATGGTGGTTTCTTCGGGGTTCGGTGTGGGCGGGATTGGATAACAGATATTGAAGGTTCCTAAGGTGTAGAATTGTCTAACATAGGTAAATCTCACATTACACTTTAGCTCATTATCTATGTGGTTGTACACTTAGACCTACTAACACACATGCATGAAATGCGGTAAGCAATCACTTATTTCACTTAACAGTTTAGGTGGTACCTGGTCTAGAAGAGGGTCCTGCTGCCTCAGACCGGTCCACCACATTCAGGGTGGCCTTGCCAGCTCCCGACCCTTTCCCCTTCTGGGAATTAGTGTTCCTCTGATCTGGGGGTGGCTGGTTAGCCGTCTTCGGGCCATCGGTGGTCGCAGCCTTACCCTTCCCTCGTCCCCTAGGCCTGTAGTTTCTGCCGCTGGGGTTCTGGTAGCACTCAAAGTCTCTGTGCCCCATCTTCTTGCAGTATCGGCACTGCACATCTTCCCCCTTGCAGTCCTTGCCGGGGTGGTCTCCGTTGCACCACTTACAGTAGTAGTGGCACTGCGGTCTAGAGCCCGCGCTAGCTGCTAACACATTACACAATCAATACTTACTTCATATCTTAACAACATACACTTCAACTTGATACACATGATTAGTAATTACCCTTAGGCGGGTGGGAGCGTAGGGGCTTCGCCGCATACGCGTACGTGAGCTTCAGTGGCTCCTCAGCTGTGGTGGTCTGGGCTAGGCCCTTGCCACCCTGGTGCTGACTCTTCTGGGACTGGGTGTAAGGCTTCTTTTTCTTTCCTCCCCCGTACCCTTGCGAACTCTGGCCCTCGCTCGTGGCCTTGCACTTGTGCGCATTCTCCTCGTCCTTCAGACGAATGGTAATCTCTACCTTAGCAGCGGCATGATAGCACTCCTGCAAGTTAGTATACTCAGCTGGCCCCATCCCGTAGCGAAGACGGTGGCTGAGACTGTTGTAGAAACGGTTCACCAACACCCGGTTCGAGTACCCCAGGTCCGGTAACAGGTGGATAAGGCCGGTGAAAGCGGTGTAGTAGTCGTCAACCGACATCTTATCCCCCTGCCTAAGACTATCCAGCTCTAGGCGCTTGGGCTCTTGCACATGTACAGGGTAGTACTTGGCTCGCAGCAGAGCCGTATACTCCCTCCAACCAAACTCAGGATCAGCCATCCTGTCCTCTCTCACAAGCTTCCACCAACTCTGTGCCGAACCCTTCAAGTAGTAAGCGGCAAGATGGACCTTGGCCCCAGCAGGCACGTCGAAGGTCTCGTAGGCGGTCTCCAGCTCGGAGATATACGCCTCCAGCTTACGAGGGTCGGTCTCCCCGTTAAATGACGGTGGTCTCAAGTCAGCCAATGCCTTGACCCAGTTGGTCTCTCGTGGCGGTGGCGGTGGTGGCTGAACTTCGGGCTGTTGCCCCTGCTGTATAGCTGCAACTAACTGTGGGACCATCTGGGCTACGGCGGCCGCTGCAGCATCGGCCATGACTTGTGCCGTAGTATTCTCTCCCTGGTTCCCGGTGTCACCAGTGCCGCGCCTACGGCCTCCTCCTCTAGGTCGACCTAACATCAGTATTCACATGGACATTCATTAGCATAATGCTTGCACATTTATCGGTTCCAACGGTTGTAACGTCTTTCCGAGATTAAGGTATTCCCACTTAGTTAGTGGGTAACCTTTCCATACTGCTCACTCACACAACTGTGGTTAGTTTTCCTAACTTGGTATGTTCCTAAGCTCGGCATTCTAGTCATCAGAGCGATACTTCGCTCTGATACCACTTTTTGTAACACCCCTACTACGCACTTAACAAATAACCAAAATCGCAACGGAAATAAACAACTAAAACGATAACTAAACGGGTTGGTGTTACACGTCGTTAGCCACCCACATGGCTAACAAGGTAGAATACATACAACTTGTACCGGTCTGATGATCAGACTCCCGAGCATAGAACTAATAACCATAAATACATAATCAACAATACCGAGTATTTAATTACAATCCATCACAGAAACTGTCAATATACCGCCACTGTAGTAACAACGGAACAAACTTCAACGCCACGGGAGCACAGGCGCATCCCGGGCCCAACATCTAAAATAACCCAAAAGTATTTACAACCTAAGATCTAAAGCCACTCCGCTTATTCGATCCTCATCCTGCAAATAAATATGGAGCCCCCGAGGGGGTCAGCAACCCTTGGCTGGTATGGTTAACGCGCAGCCCATCGACTACCGGGATACGTGCAACTATTTGTCATGATAACATGGCATTGATTTTAACATACAACATAATAGCATAGCAAGAAATATTGCATAGCATCAAACACACACACATAGGAAACGAACCAAGTTGGTTAGTCCACATTGTAAGCCTATTGAATGATTTCACCCTCATATTAAGCTTGTTACATAAACTCGTTACCGTTCCGTTTGTCAAACGAGCAACTTAACACATAGGTATGATGGATATAGTGATCCGAGCACACCGAGCACATAATTTTCCCCCTAGCCCGATTGGAAGTCAGGTAGGTAAGCTTTGGCTAAGCTAGTGGCTAGTCAAAATCCAAAAATGGAAAACAACCTTAACATAAGGAGAGAGCCGAATCTGATTCAGATGTCGACTCTCGTACATACACGCGTGACCGGAACGACCGGATTCCTCACTCCCCTGGTTAACCTTTGTTAATAGTCCCATTGATGGAACTTAACACAATCATTCACAAATAAGTGTTTAGGTCTAGTTAGACATATGGGAGAATGAGATATATTTTATAAATACACTCCACCATCAACTCATACATAGCCGTGGTTAGAACGTTCCATAGGTTGGAAGCGTTATTACCGGATACCGTTCTCTTACGTTTTCCTAGTATTGGTTGACTATCCATTAGTACGCACTCGAGGTTACCGGTATCGGTACGCACAAAATACATCAGCATCAATGACTGTAAACTCATTTCATGATTTAAGTCTTACAAGGTCATAAACACACAGAAAAACAAACAACACACAAGCCGGTGTAAACCGGTAGGCAACAGACTACAAGAAAACCATACCTTGGTCCTTGCTGCTTTTGTTTTCCTCTGTAGGCAACCCCTATACACATTTAGTAATGTCGGTTAATTATTGTACTCGGCCTAGCTTAACTTACTACTTAACATTTCTAGTTTATTTTACTTTCACACTTAACATAACATTCCACATTTTAAATTGTCATTATAACACACCTAACATGTCTTGAACAACCTTATAACATCATTACTAACCAATCACCATCATTAGTCATCATTTAACAACCTTAAACAACATTTTTTAAGTGGTCCGGGACTTGGTCCTTATCTAAAGTCCCAGACCTACACTTAACTAAACTCTCGGATGGTTTTATGTAGTGGTCCGGGACTTCATACGGGACTTACGTCCCAGACCAATATAGGTTATGAATCTCGGCTTTAAATAAGGGGTGGTCCGGGTCTTAGTACAAGACCTAAGTCCCGGACCAAGGTAGCATATGTAATCTCGGCCCTTTTAATTGCATGGTCCGGGACTTCATCCTAGACCTAGGTCCCGGACCACTGCTACAGATTTTGCATTTTTACAATTTCTAAGTCTTGTTGCAATGGTTCTCCACATCCATTGGGTATATAAACTTCCCAAATGATCTTAGGCATATTCCAATGCCAAAATAGCACCCTAAACTCACCTAGCTCCTTGCTCAACTTGTTACTCAATTCCTACTAAATTGACTTAACACTTGTAATATTTCACTAGGTTTCTAAATGGTGTTTCACACCTATAATGACCACTATTCCAAAATGCTTCCTCACCACTATAACATCATCTCCCAAGCATCTTTTCTTACTAAACAAAACTCCTTAATGCCACTCCTTGACATTTCTCCACAAGTTTATGTCTCTTCCATATAACACCTTACTTTCTCATTGTTTACTAAGACTTGCATAGATCCTAAACACAATTTCACCATGACTTTGATGTATCCAAAACACTCATTTTACTTCTAAAACCTCCTAGATAATGCCTAAACCCTTTTAGCACTCTATAAAACCTTAAGACATGTTTTCTTCTGTAGTAGAACACTTATTCTTTTCTAGCAATTCCTAGTTCACCAAAACTCATTTTAAACACTCAAGACTTCTTATACATCATCCAAATTTTGACATGGGTTCTCCTAGCAATTTGCTATACCAAAACACATTGTTTTCACCATTGAATATTCAAGAACACCTAAATCCATGAAGAACATTCCCACACACAAAACTTCACCAAAATTACACTACATCACAATATAGTGCAAAATTTAAATTGCTTGGCACTTAGGCCCTTAAATAACATGGCTATTAGGCCCTTAAATTGCATAAACCATAAACACTGAATTTCCACATGTTTATTTTGCCTTTGACCTACAAATACACTCAACATCACAAATGCCCTTTAATAATCTCCTTAAGAATGATTCACTTGCTCATTTGCCATCGGCTCCTTAGGTATTTTATTAAGCAAATCAAGCTCATTTTTCCCAAGGCATTTAAACTACTTTGAGATAGTTTGTTTACCTTTTTTCCTCTCCAACTTCTTTATTGTTTCCTTGAACCAAAAATCAGCAAGGAGTTTGATCACTTGTCAACTTTCTAGTCAATATACAAGCAAGGTAATGAGTATTCAAGTTTCATGCTTAAGCACACTTGTAAACCCTAGGTTATATATATTGTCTTAAAACATTAAGATAGTTGTTTTACCTTGGAAATGGAAGAGAGTTTGAATAAGTAGCAAGAGATGACTCCACCAAGCCCTTTGAAGATGAGAATGAAGCTAAACCATGACAAGAGAAGACACCATTACAAGGTGCATTTACGGTCAACACCAAAAATGAAGGAAATTAAGTTTTCTTTGGTTTTTCCTTACCTTGAAGCAAAGGTGATCAACAAGGCATAAAAATGTAAGCTCAAGCTCCTTCCATGGAAGTTCTCCTTGGCATCGAAATGGTTGTTTTGGAGTTTTGAAAGGTTGAAGTTGAAGAGCTTGATGAGACTAAGAGAATGGTGGTTTTAGAATTTGATTTGGTTAATGGATCTAGGAGATATAAGAGATTGAAGATGGTGGTGTGTGTGGTGCTGTAGCAAACCGAGAATGAGATGAAGAAGAGAGGTTGGAGACGGTGCGAAATGAAGAAGGAAAGAAGAGAATGAAGAGAAAGGTAAGTGTGTAAGATATTTAAGCTTAAAGTAAATAGTAACTTGCTTTATCATTCTTTATTTACTTGTTAACTAGCAAGGGTGGTGACTCACCTTATAAAAACCGCCCCCCTTTAAGTACTTAGGGGTGTTTTGGTCTTTGTTGACCAATTAAATCACTTATATTGACTTATGTTATAAACTTGCACAATTTGGTTACTATTCACTAAACAAGGCACATAATTGTGAAATTTTTGATTTCCCATCGATTTAGACTTCCTAATGTGATACTAAGTAGTACACATGTTAATTAAAGAGTAATGATGGACATTTAGCCTCCTTAAAGCACATTTTGTGTCTTAACTTGTTTTCAAGCTTGGTTTTCTTTGTTAATTGGTTTAATATGTTCATTAACATATAAATAAGGTCTTGGTAAGCTTATTAGGTCTTAACCAAGATTATCCCAAGCTTAGAGCACATTTTCGCCCATTTTTCCTTTAAGGTATTTAATTGTGTTTTCTATGGTTTAAATTGTTCACTAATGTTTCTAAGGTACTTTTTAGCCTTAATATACCAGTTTAACATTTAAACAACATACAAAGGTTTGGGGTATTTCATAAGGTAAAAAGATTCATGAAAAAACTCATTTTTCCCCTCTCTCTTGTGTTGGCCAATTTTTGCCATTCTCATGCCTTGATTTCTTCTTGTTTTGGAGCCTTGTTTCAACCTCCAATGGTGTAATAACCCCCTTCTTGATTCAAGGGTGAAAACCCCTCTTAAAAGCTTAAAAAGGTAAAACCCGAAACTATGTGCTTTAAGCCCTTTCATCGAATTAGAATTTCCTAAGGGTTTAGATGATTAATTGAATGCATTTTTGTGTTCCTTGGATGTTGGGATGGAGTTTGGCAAATCCATTCCCACTTGACCGAATTGAGGAGAGGAAGAGCAAGAGGGGAACTCAAAAGAGAAAACTTGGGAAGATTAAGGTAAGAAATCTACCTTAAGGTATATTTTGAATGCCTTAGGATTGGGATGGGTTAAATTAAAATAATGAACCCAAATTAAGTGAAATAATGTAGTTGGTTGAATTTGAGAGAGATTGTGAACTTGTGTTGATTTAAGGGCCAAGTGCCATTGCATTTGAGTTTGTAAGCTATATGATTGATTTATTGAGATTTTGGGAGCTATAATGTATTTGATGATTTGGATGGAATTATTGATGTGCTGGTAGGACCCTTTAAGGGTGTGGCTAGTTTAGGATTGGTTAAGTGAAGATTGGAGAAGATTGATGGTTTTGGACATATTAGATTTTTTGGGAGGTTATGACAAAATTTTGGTAGAAAATGAGTGTTTTTAGATGACTTGGTGAATGAGAGAACCAAGGTGTTTGTAGGGTTGAGTAGAGTGGATTAATAGACTTGAAACGGTGGATGGGGAATGGGTTTGAAAGATGTAAAAATCTGTAGCAAATGGGTGTTAAATTGCATTGGAAAAACTAGGAATGAGTTTGTGTGCAAGACTTTGGAAACAAGGGTTATACTTGGGTTTAGTTAATGCACTTGTCTAGGAATGAATTGGTTGTAGTCAATAATGATTTGGCAAGGTGGTAGGAGGTGTTATACTACCAAAAGGAATTTTGTAGTGCACAAGTGTGCAAAACACAAATGTGAAAATGAAAGTTTGTTAAATATGAGCAAGAATTGGAGTAAGGATTTGACTAATGATTTGGAGAGGTTTAGAGCATGTTTTAAGGTGCTTAATTAAGCAGGAAACCTGTGGAAATATTAGGGAAAGTTTGAGGGTGGTTTAAGGGTTGATTTGGGGCTGACATTTTACCTTAATAGCAGTTTTTAGGAGGGTCCGGGACTAAGGATATGAACCAAGTCCTGGACCGCATCAATAAATAGGCCAAAAGTGAATGCAGGAATTGGTCCGGGACTTAAGTCCAGGACCAAGTCCCGGACCAGGGTAGAAAACAGGCCGAGAGTTTACAGAAAACGTTGGTCCGGCACTTTGGGTCCGGACCAGTTCCCGGACCACCCCCAGAATTCAACCGTTAGTATTTTTAAGGGTTTAAATGATGGGGGTTTGAATGGTATTGTTTTTAGATGATGGTTGGTGACTTGTAAAGGTCCTAAGAAGTGTAAACAAGTTTGAGAAGTGACGAAAAAAGTTATGAGTTTAAGAGCACTTAAGTAAACCGAGATAACTGGATAACGGGGTAAGTACGGGAGTAGCATTTATGTACGTACTATAACACCTTAATATTGATAGAACCATTTGACATGTAATCAGTGGTTCAAGAGTAAGATTCGAGGAACGAGTGTGAACCAAGGAACGTGAGAACACCCGGTAAAGTTAACCCCGGTGAAATACCCAGTAATTAAAAATAGTGATTAATTAGGCTAATAAGTAATTTAGAAGCTTAATTAAGTGTAAATAATTATGAGGGAACAAATCCCGAAAAAAACGGATCCTTAAAATGGATTAAAATCACTAACGAACCTTAAAGCACGTTTTTCGAGATAACCGGGAAAACGTGTCTTTAAGCGGGTCAAATAGACTCGTAATAATTTTTTCAACTAAATAATAATAAATAAATATTAGTGAAGCTTTAGAACCAATAAAATCAATAAAACGAGAAATTAGTAAAAATTGTCAAAAATGGGAAGTTGTGGGGTAGAAACATAAATATCCAAAACTTATGTGTCCACTTCTAAAATAAAAGTAAAGTTTGTGTGTGTGTGTGTGCTAGTGAGCCGGCCCCTATCCCCCTCTCTCACACACTCACCTATCTCTTCTTATTTACAAAACAACAAAATAATTAAAAGCAAAAAGTAACTACTATACTACCTTACCTTACACTCTCTCTCCTACTCTATTCTCCTCACTCACGTAAACCCCATCCCCCACACTCTCTATTTCTTCATCCTCCAGCCGATGCCAATGGAGTTTTGAAACCCTCACAAAATACTCCCTTCTCTCCTCTTGTTACTCCCTTAAACCTTCTCCAAAAATTGTAAAAACTACACCATTGTCTTCCTCTCATCAAGGGGAACAATTCCCTCTTTTCAAAATCCGAAAAGGACAACTTTCATCTCCATGGGTATGGAGCATTTGGAGCTTCAAGACCACCACTAGAACCACCTTCTTCTCCTTGTTCATTTGAGGTAAAAATCTTCTTGAAATCTCACCTCTTTCTAGCCTTTATGGGCAAAACGAATTTAGACTAAACCCCTTGTTGGTTCTCTTGTGCTATAGCCGATTTTGGCATTCTTGAAGGAGTTAGAATCTTGTTCTAGAGCCACTCCAAACACTACTTACACCCTTGGAAGGTAATATGTTTTCTAAACCCTAAAACTTACATTAAATGCTTGAAGAATGGTTAAGGGTTAGTGCATTAAAATGGTGTATACATATGTGGGCTGTAGAATTAGAATTTGAATTGCAAACCGGTGAGAAGAGGAAGGAAAGAGAGAAGGAAGAAACAAGAAGCAAGAAGAAGAAAAGGAAACCTAGAAGAGAAACAAGGTAATTACACTCATCTTTGTGTAGCCTTGTATATATATGCGTAACAGATTTTAAAAGAGTAAGTTTGCATTGTAAAATGGTAATGAACAATAATGTAATGTGTAAGAAGAGCTGAATTGTATTGAAGCTTTGAAAACAATTAAAAACTGTTACAAACTAGATTGGGATTGAGATGTTAAGTGCAGGAATTTTGTAGTGTTAAATGGGTAGTATTTGTGTAGAAGAACTTGGTATATTGTTGTTGTGTATAAACAGGTGGGATACGTGATAATGTGTGTGAAAACAATGTGGTGAGAATGTAGAAATATAGGGGAGGCTATGTCAAAATTTATCTAGGATTAGGACACTTAATGAACTAGGAACTAGGTGACTAATATGTGTTTGTAACAGATTTTGATAAAGATAGATAGAGGGTAAATTGAGAGAGATAGTTAATGCATTGTAATGCATTAGGAGTTTTAGAAACGACATTAGGAGAGGGAGTTATAGAAGGGGAGTGTAAGTGTCAAAATCTGTAGCAAGAAAGTAATAAGGGAAGAAACAATGTGAGTGTTGAGTTGAAACTTGGAAAAAGTTTGTATATAAAGTAGTATAGGATTGTGTAAGGGATTAAGGAGTGAAATAACATGATTTGGAGTGTTTAAGTAGTGGTAAAACATGTGGAAATAAGTGTAGGAACAATGGGGAAGTAATGGGTAAAGAAACCAACTGAAAACCGATTTTTAAACTGAAGTACTGGGCCGGACCGGACTTGCAAGTTCGGTCGAGCCCAGAATCACAAAGACGGGAGCCTTCTGGGGTGGACCGGACTTGCGACCGGACTTGCAAGTTCGGTCGGACCAGAAAACCTTCCCGTCTGAAACCTTCTGGAATGGACCGGACTTGCGACCGGATGTGCAAGTTCGGTCGGGCCAGAAAAATTCCCGTAATGAAAGCTACTGGAATGGACCGGACTTGCGTCCGGACTTGCAAGTCCGGTCGGGTCTTACAAAAAAAATTAAAATTAAATTAAATAATATATATATATATATAAAAAAATATATACATGTATACCCACATATACATATGTACATATATGTAAGTATACCGATGTTAAGTAAGGAAACAAACTTAAAGAAATTAAACCATGTGTAAGTATAAGAACTTCAAAGACTTAGTAAATATGAATTAGTAAACGTAAGAGTAATCGAATTAAGTGAATGATAGTTAGATTAATCATTCGATTGCATGTGTATCATAGGATTTGATTTGTGAGCACCGGAGGAAAGTTGGGATACAAGTACAACGGTGAACGGTATGAATTCCTCATGCCCCGTATGCTATCTTGGTTACTCTAATTTGGTGTTGTGTGCTATTTTATCACCAACTAAGATAAATGCACGAATCGGAGTTATTATGCTTACTTGTGAATATGTAGTGTTGTATGTTATGAATGTTTTCTTTAAATCTCAGTTTGTATAATTCATGAAATGTATGGATGATAATGAATGGGTGTATGTATGATATATTGTATTGTGACCGAATGTGTTGACTTTGGACATCTAACTGATTCCTAACAAGCTAACCAATCTAACTTAAATTGGTAATTAAATTGGAATGAGTAGAAGTCCGATATAGTTTCGGCCACGCGTGAGGATGAGGAGACACAAGAGGCTGGATCCGATTCCTGACTCTTAAACTGGTCCGCAGCCCAAATCCCTTAAGTGGGTAGCATCCCGGATTGGTAAGTCAAGTAAATCCCGGTGGTGGGACGGTGTAGTCCCCGGGCCGGAGGTCATTCCGACTTAACTTGAGTATGAGTAAGTAAATAAGAATGAGTAAGTAAGTAAATGGAAGTAAGCAAGTAAAGCAAGAGTAAGGATGTGTAATGAGTAAAGAGTAAATAGCATTCCGATTAACCCGGATGCGTAAATTGGCTAACTCGGTGAAGGTAAGTAAGTGTGTGTGCTATTGTATTGCTATCTTGCATTGTATGAAGTATTGCATGTGAATGTATGTTGTATGTAAGCATGTATGTATGATAAAAATGAACCGCATGCCTATTTGACCTTAATTAGTCGGTGTGCCCTAGCTAGCACGCGGTATATGCGGAGTTCATGCGCAGCTTTTGCTGAGCCCCTTGGGGCGATGTTTTTACTACACGCAGGTACAAGAGAAGGATGAAGACTGTGAAGAGATGTATATTTGTTTCTTTTGTCTGTAAACAATGAATTATGAATGGTGTACTAAGTAGTACACGGCTGTAGCTTTTTGATAGCCGGTGTACCATGGGGTACACCTTTTTGGATAATGAAAGGATGGAGCATTGGTATAGATGAGTTGTTGTTAAACTCATTATTTTTGGGTAGATTGGAAAAGGGAATGTACTTAAATACCTTCAATACTTGGTGATCCGGTAATGTAAGAATGCTATCTTTTGTATTAAGTAAGCAATGTTTTAGTAGCTCGGTATACTATGATCATCAGATCGTCACTGTATTGTAGAGTAAGCCTTGCTAGCCGTATGGGCGGTTAGCGGTGTTGTATCACCCGCCGTAGTAGTAGTATTTCCGCTGCGAGTAACTTTGATTATTGGGATGATTGAACGGTAAGCGTAGGAATAGCAGTTGGGGTGTTACAAAAAGTGGTATCAGAGCGTAGTAACGCTCTGATGTCCTTAGTTACCGAGCATAGGGGATTACCGAGTTAGGATTTCAACCGTCTTAAGACGGATACTTAGAAACCTAACTAGGAACTACCGTTATTAATAACGGATACCCTTGACGTTCTTAGGAACGATACCTTGTTTAAATTCCAAGACCTTTAGGTCATATCTTGCGAAGCCTAATGTAAATGCTAAATGTTCAGATGTCAAGACGAGGTCGAGGCCGACCTAGGGGAGAGACATCTGACGGACCCGGCGCGCAGACGATAGCAGAGATCGTCGCCGCCACGGTAGCGCAGATGCTACCACAAGTAATCAATGCAATGCAACAAAACCAAAAAAACCAACAGAACCAAGCGGGACCAATCCCTCCCCCTCCACCCAGAGAAGCGAACTGGGTAAAAGCTGTAGCGGAACTCCGCCCTCCTTGCTTTAGGGGCGAGAGTGATCCGGCTAATCTAGAAGCCTATATCTCCGAGATGGAGACGGCGTTTGAAACCCTCGAAGCTCCTACCGGAGTTCGAGTTAGAGTTGCTGCCTACTACCTGAAAGATGCAGCCATGGATTGGTGGAAACTGGTCAAGCATGAGCATGTCAACGACCCCACCTTCGATTGGGAGTCTTTTGCATCCCTCCTCCGATCAAAATACTATCCGGAGCATGTGAAAACAAAGAAAAGGCTAGAACTGGATGCCTTGAAGATGACACGGAAGATGTCTGTCGACGAGTATTACCGCACCTTCACCTCCAACCTCCGTCTTCTACCCGATCTAGGATACACCGGCCAGGTGTTGGTCGATCGCTTCTATGGCGGTCTGAGCCATCGCCTTCGGTACAGTATGGGCTATACCAGGTTTACCTCCCTTTAGGTAAATATCGGTTAACCCTTAGTATCATTTCAATTCCTTAAACTCCTTGGATTCCTTGAATACTTTATCCTTTTTCTCTACCTCTTTAAATAAGAATCCCGGCTAATACTTGAAACTTCAGGAGTGTTATCACGCGGCTTCTCGCGTTGAGATCACTTGCCAATTAAGGGATGAAGAAACCACGCTGAAGCGCAAGGCCAACAACAAGAACACCAATGGCGAGGAGTAGAACCAGGGTAAAAGCTAGAAAAAGAAGAAGGGAAATTTCTTTCAGCAATCCCAAAAGAAATTCCCAAGTGAGAGCAGTGCCCATGCTGAGCAGGGCAAACCAGTTGAGCTGCTTCAACTAGGTTCTTCTGCACCGGTGGCCGCAAAGCCACTGAGATCACACCCACCTAAGGGTAAACTTCTAATCCTAAATCGTATTCGTACAAGTATCATATCTAGTATATCCACGCACACATGTGCTAACCCTCTAAACCTCAGGTTTTGGCTCCGGTTTCACCAAAACCTTCTCCGACTGCCGCACCTATGTGTGCAGGAAGTGCAATCAAGACCATCCCGGCAAGGACTGCTACGGGAGAAAAATCAAGTGCTACAATTGCCAGAAGCCGGGACATACAGCTAATAAATGCCCAGAGAATGCCAAGCCAAAGGGGAACTACCAAAGCTACAAGCAGAGGAAGGCAAGGAGGTTGCATCTGGCGATGCACCAACCCAGCAGGCACCACAGGGACAGGGATCCCGGGGACCTCAGAGGGGTGCACCTTAGAGGCAGCCTGTCCTGCATGTGATTGACCGTGACGGGTCCGGTTCTAAGTCCGGCCCAGGTAATTATCCGAACCTTTAATCCTTGAAGAAGCATGACTAAGTAGTAGAGTAACTGTTTGAATGAATGCATGATTGAATGAATAGGAATATGTAATGAGCATGAAATGAAGTAGTTGAAACTGGTACTAACCGTAGATGAAATTTATAACCTTAGGAAGTTTTAGTATTTGTTATCCGATACCGGTAAACCTGAATCAAGAAGAGATCGACATCACCAACCACTACTACACCAACGAGCAGTGTCAGGTCATCCGACCAGGTATGATCTTATTAAAGGGATACCTGACACCCGAAGCACAAATCTCAATTATCCGACGATGCAACGAACTAGGAACGGGTCAAGGTGGATTTTATACACCCGAATTCCCCGGTGGAGTGAAGATGAAGCTGAAAATGATGTGCTTGGGAAAGGACTGGAATCCTTATACCAAGACATACCAAGAGACATGAACACGAGATGGAGCAATGCCACCGACGATACCTCCAGAATTTCAGACACTTGTCACACAAGCAGTAGAACTTGCACAACAATGCGAACATGATCCGATCCCCGCACTTGAAGCGGACCTTTGTATCGTCAACTTCTATGAGAAAGAAGGACGACTTGGGTTACACCAAGACAAGGACGAGACAGCGGAATCTCTTGAACAAGGAGTGCCCGTAGTGTCTTGGTCCATTGGTGATGACGCCGTATTCATGTATAGCGAGAAGAAGCGTGTGGACCTCGCACAGAAATTGGTATTGAGATCAGGAGATGTCCTAATCATGGGTGGAAACTCTAGGATGCTATATCATGGGATCAACAAGATCAAACTGAATACGGTACCACCGACAATAATCAATGCCACACACATGAAACCAGGACGCCTGAACCTTACCTTTAGGAAGTATTAAAATTTATAATATCATGTAATCTATTAGTTATGTGTATTAGAGACACGGTATGTATGATGGTTGGTTTATCAATAAAGAGCAGTGTTGATTTAAATTCCACTTGTGTCCACCATCAATACTTATCCAATTGTGAATCCAATAGGTTGTGGACTCGGTACCGAAGGTAACCTGAGTATCCTCACCGAAGCACAAGCCGGCAGAATCGGCACCATCTTAACGGGAACATTCCCAGTGAACAGCATTGAAGCCAATGTGTTATTCGACTCCGGTGCCTCTCACACTTTCGTATCACCATCCTTTGTGAAGAGGTTGAAGCTAGATGCGGATGAGCTACCGAATTTTATGGTTACTCTCTCATCGAAGGAGCGAGTAAAGTGCACCAAATACTACCAATCAGCCACCATAGAAATCAAAAACGAAGCGTTTCCCATTTCCTTCATCGAATTCAATGGATTGGGATTCGACTTAATCATCGGAATGAATTGTTTGGAGCGGCACAAGGGTAGAATCCTCTGCGCCGAGCATCGATTGCTGCTCAAGAGTCCTTCTGAGGTTACCGTATCTTACCGCCAGAGACCTAGAGAGCCTTCGACCACACTCATATCTACTATGGCGATGTACCGGGAGCTCAGGAAGGGGCATGGAGTGTATCTATGTTATGTACAAGACCTGGAGAGAGATCCAGAGTTCAGTGAAGATGTACCGATTGTATCTGAATTCCCTGATGTATTCCCTAAGGAGCTACCCGGCATGCCACCATCGAGAGCAGTGGAATTGAAATTGATCTTTTGCCAGGTACCGGTCCCATTGCTAGGGCACTGTACCGCATGGCACCTGCTGAAATGACAAAGTTGAAAGAACAATTACGTGATCTACTCGACAAAGGGTTCATACGCCCAAGCGTATCACCCAAGGGAGCACCGGTTCTCTTCGTGAAGAAGAAGGACGGTAGCCTCCGACTTTGCATTGACAACCGCGAGCTGAATGCGGTCACAGTCAAGAACAAATACCCGTTGCCACGCATCGACGACCTATTTGAACAGCTGAAAGGAGCCTCAGTCTTCTCCAAGATCGACCTCCGTTCTGGGTATCATCAAATTGCTATCAAAGAGCAAGACATTGAGAAAACGACATTCCGTACGAGATATGGCCACTACGAATTCACAGTGATGCCATTCGGTTTGTCAAACGCACCAGCTAAATTCATGGACCTCATGAATCGACTATTTAGTTAGCAGTTGGACACTTCGGTTGTTGTCTTCATCAACGACATCCTGGTATACTCCAAATCAGCAGAGGAACATGAAATTCACTTGAGGAAAGTGCTTGAGACACTGCGCGAGAACCAGCTGTATGCGAAGTTCTCCAAATGCGAATTCTGGCTAGATCAGGTATCATTCCTTGGGCATGTCATCTCGAGCGCAGGTATCTTAGTTGACCCTTCAAAGATAGAAGCTGTACGATCATGGCCTAGACCTAAGACTGTTACCGACATTTAGAGCTTTCTTGGTCTAGCCGGTTACTACCGGAGATTCGTAAAGGACTTCTCGAAAGTCGCAAAGCCCATGACTACACTGATGAAGAAAGATGCACCGTTTGTATGGACAGACGAGTGCGAGCTATCATTTCAGAGCCTTAAGGACTCATTGACCTCAGCGCCCATCCTTACTCTTCCAGAGGGCACAGAGGGATTTGAGGTATATTGTGATGCATCAGGCAAAGGAATGGGATGCGTACTCATGCAGCATGGCAAGGTTGTAGCTTATGCCTCCCGCCAGCTGAAAAAGCATGAGGAGAATTACCCGACACACGATTTAGAGTTAGGAGCCATTGTCTTCGCCTTGAAGATATGGCGACACTATCTCTATGGGGTAAGCATCACCATCTACTCCGACCACAAGAGCTTACAGTATGTATTCACACAGAAAGAATTGAACTTAAGACAGAGAAGGTGGATGGAGTTTCTCTCAGACTACGACATCGACCTACAGTATAAGGAAGGGAAGGCAAACATTATAGCCGACGCCCTGAGCCGTCGAGCACACTCGCTCCATTCGCTACTCGCTTCTTCTAGCTTGGTTGACGAGGTGCGAGACGCTCAGTTGAGCGACCCTTACCTGACCGAAATCAGACAAAAGATTGAGAATGGTACGTTTGAAAAGAAGAAATATGACTTCAAGCTACATGAAGATGGTTTGATTCGGTTGAATGGCAGGCTATGCGTCCCCCGAAGCAATACTGAGCTAAGGGATCGCATCTTGCCAGAGTCACACAGTTCCACATTGTCAGTCCATCCAGGAGCCTCCAAGATGTACAAAGACATGAAGAGGTACTTCTGGTGGTCTGGAATGAAATCGGACGTGACAGAATTTGTGTTGAGATGCTTAACATGCCAAAAGGTGAAGTTTGAACATTGTAGACCAGGCGAAATGGTACAATCTATGCCAGTTCCGAAGTGGAAGTTTCATGATATCTCCATGGATTTTGTTGTAGGACTCCCACCTGCCAGGGGAGGACTCAACATGATCTGGGTTGTAGTCGATCGCCTTACCAAGGTTGCCAGATTCATACCGATGAAGGACACCTGGAAGGTAGTGAAGCTCGCAGAGCTATTCGACAGGGAGATTATCAGACATCACGGAGTTCCGAAAACAATTGTATCTGACCGCGACACCAGATTTCTTTCGAGATACTGGAGAGCCACACGGGAAGCGCTGGGTGCAGAATTGAAGTTGAGTACCGCATTCCATCCTCAGACCGACGGTCAGACAGAAAGGACCATCCAGACACTGGAGGACATGCTTCGGGCATGTGCCTTAGACTTTCAGGGGAGTTGGTTAGATAAGCTTCATCTTATCGAATTTTCTTACAATAATAGCTATCATGCTTCGATTAAGATGTCGCCCTTCCAAGCCCTATACGGTAGACCTTGCTGTACACCCTTGTGTTGGGATGAGTCGAGTGAAGCGGTCATCATAAGACCGGAGTACCTTGAGCAAGTACAAGCTGAAGTCCAGCAGATTCGAGCCAATATGAAGGCAGCCCAAGATAGACAGAAATCCTATGCGAATGTGCGACGACACGACCTTGAGTTCGCCGTGGGCGACCAAGTGTTCTTGCGCGTTTCACCTATGAAGGGTGTCTTCCGATTTGGCCAGAAGGGCAAGCTGAGCCCAAAGTTTGTAGGGCCGTACGCTATCACCGAAAGAGTTGGAGCCGTAGCCTACAGGTTAGCATTACCTGAGGACTTGGGACGTGTCCATGATGTATTTCATGTGTCACAACTCAAGAAGTATATTACTGATCCTTCTCATGTGCTAGAGCCCGAAAGACTTTCCATTGAGCCGATAATGAGATATGTTGAAACCCCGGTAAGAATCCTTGATAGGAAGACCAGAGACACTCGCCACAAGTCTATACGAATGGTGAAGGTCCTATGGTCAAACCATGATGTCGAAGAAGCAACATGGGAGTCGGAAGATGCCATGAAGGCAAAGTACCCATTGTTCATAGACTAGAGAGTCTGGTATTTAGTAATACGGGTACGGGGCGTACCCCTTTTTAAGGGGGGTAGAGCCTTTTTGCTTTTGCATTGCTTCGGGGTAAGCATTACATAGTGTGTAGGTATTGTAACAGATTTTGTATGGCACATGTAGTGCAAAGTGAAGTTGGTATGTGAATGTATGTATGTGTAATGTATTCGTGTAATGTGTATGGTGAATTGCAGTGATGTATTGTGTAATGTGAATGTGATGGTACGTATGGAAATGGTATATGGTGTATGTGAATTCGTATTGTGTGTGAATTGTGTATGATGCCTGAATTGTGTATGCTTGCAATGTGGAAGGAAGTAAACACCTCATAGGTGTAGTAAGACACATTAGGGCAATTGGTTTGCCTAATGAGTAAAATTATGAAACTACTAACCTTGAGCAACTTTGAGGGCAAAGTTTCTTAAGGGGGGTAGATTGAAATACCCCGTAATTAAAAATAGTGATTAATTAGGCTAATAAGTAACTTAGAAGCTTAATTAAGTGTAAATAATCATGAGGGAACAAATCCTGTAGAAAACGGATACTTAAAATGGATTAAAATCGCTAACGAACCTTAAAGCACGTTTTTTGAGATAACTGGGAAAACGTGTCTTTAAGCAGGTCAAATAGACTCGTAATAATTTTGGTCAACTAAATAATCATTAATAAATATTAGTGAAGCTTTAGAAAAATAAAATCAATAAAACGAGAAATTAGTAAAAACTGACAAAAAGGGAAGTTGTGGGGTAGAAACATAAATAACCAAAACTTATGTGTCCACTTTTAAAATAAAAGTAAAGTTGTGTGTGTGTGTGTGTGTGTGTGTGTGTGTGCTAGTGAGCCGGCCCCTATCCCCCTCTCTCACACACTCACCTATCTCTTCTTATTTACAAAATAACAAAATAATTAAAAGCAAAAAGTAACTACTATACTACCTTACCTCACACTCTCTCTCCTACTCTATTCTCCTCACTCACGTAAACCCCATCCCCCTCATTCTCTATTTATTCTTCCTCCAGCCGATGCCAATGGAGTTTTGAGAACCCTCACAAAATACTCCCTTATCTCCTCTTGTTACTCCCTTAAACCTTCTCCAAAAATTGTAAAAACTACACCATTGTCTTCCTCTCATCAAGGGGAACAATTCCCTCTTTTCAAAATCCAAAAAGGACAACTTTCATCTCCATGTATATGGAGCATTTGGAGCTTCAAGACCACCACTAAAACCACCTTCTTCTCCTTGTTCATTTGAGGTAAAAATCTTCTTGAAATCTCACCTCTTTCTAGCCTTTATGGGCAAAACGAATTTAGACTAAACCCCTTGTTGGTTCTCTTATGCTATAGCTGATTTTGGCATTCTTGAAGGAGTTAGAATCTTGTTCTTGAGCCACTCCAAAAACCACTTACACCCTTGGAAGGTAATATGTTTTCTAAACCCTAAAACTTACATTAAATGCTTAAAGAATGGTTAAGGGTTAGTGCATTAAAATGGTGTATACATATGTGGGCTGTAGAATTAGAATTTGAATTGCAAACCGGTGAGAAGAGGAAGGAAAGAGAGAAGGAAGAAAGAAGAAGCAAGAAGAAGAGAAGGAAACCTAGAAGAGAAACAAGGTAATTACACTCATCTTTGTGTAGCCTTGTATATATGTAACAGATTTTAACAGAGTAAGTTTGCATTGTAAAATGGTAATGAACAATAATGTAATGTGTAAGAAGAGCTGAATTGTATTGAAGCTTTGAAAACAATTAAAAATTGTCACAAACTAGATTGGGATTGAGATGTTAAGTGCGGGAATTTTGTAGTATTAAATGGGTAGTATTTCTCTAGAAGAACTTGGTATATTGTTGTTGTGTATAAACAGGTGGGATAAGTGATAATGTGTGTGAAAACAATGTGGTGAGAATGAAGAAATATAGGGGAGGTTATGTCAAAATTTACCTAGGATTAGGACACTTAATGAACTAGGAACTAGGTGACTAATATGTGTTTGTAACAGATTTTGATAGAGATAGATAGAGGGTAAATTGAGAGAGATAGTTAATGCATTAGGAGTGTTAGAAATGACATTAGGAGAGGGAGTTATAGAAGGGGAGTGTAAGTGTCAAAATCTGTAGCAAGAAAGTAATAAGGGAAGAAACAATGTGAGTGTTGAGTTGAAACTTGGAAAAATTTTGTATATAAAGTAGTATAGGATTGTGTAAGGGATTAAGGAGTGAAATAACATGATTTAGAGTGTTTAAGTAGTGGTAAAACATGTGGGAATAAGTGTAGGAACAATGGGGAAGTAATGGGTAAAGAAACCAACTGAAAACCGATTTTTAAACTGAAGTACTGGGCCAGACCGGACTTGCAAGTTCGGTGGAGCCCAGAATCACAAAGACGGGAGCCTTCTAGGGTGGACCGGACTTACGACCGGACTTGCAAGTTCGGTCGGACCAGAAAACCTTCCCGTTTGAAACCTTCTGGAATGGACCGGACTTGCGACCGGACGTGCAAGTTCAGTCGGGCCAGAAAAATTCCCGTAATGAAAGCTACTGGAATGGACCGGACTTGCGTCCAGACTTGCAAGTCCGGTCGGGTCTTACAAAAAAAAAATTAAAATTAAAATTAAAATAAATAACATATATATAAATATATACATGTATACCCACATATACATATGTACATATATGTAAGTATACCGATGTTAAGTAAGGAAACAAACTTAAAGAAAGTAAACCATGTGTAAGTATAAGAACTTCAAAGACTTAGTAAATATGAATTAGTAAACGTAAGAGTAGTCGAATTAAGTGAATGATAGTTAGATTAATCATTTGATTGCATGTGTATCATAGGATTTGATTTGTGAGCACCAGAGGAAAGTTGGGATACAAGTACAACGGTGAACGGTATGAATTCCTCATGCCCCGTATGCTATCTTGGTTACTCTGATTTGTGTGTTGTGTGCTATTTGATCACCAACTAAGATAAATGCACGAATCGGAGTTATTATGCTTACTTATGAATATGTAGTGTTGTATGTTGTGAATGTTTTCTTTAAATCTCAGTTTGTATAATTCATGAAATGTATGGATGATAATGAATGGGTGTATGTATGATATATTGTATTGTGACCGAATGTGTTGACTTTGGACTTCTAACTGATTCCTAACAAGCTAACCAATCTAACTTAAATTGGTAATTAAATTGGAATGAGTAGAAGTCCGATATAGTTTCGGCCACGCGTGAGGATAAGGAGACACAAGAGGTTGGATCCGATTCCAGACTCTTAAACTGGTCCGCGGCCCAAATCCCTTAAGTGGGTAGTATCCCGGATTTGTGAGTCAAGTAAATCCCGGTGGTGGGACGGTGTAGTCCCCGGGCCGGAGGTCATACCGACTTAACTTGAGTATGAGTAAGTAAATAAGAATGAGTAAGTAAATAAATGGAAGTAAGCAAGTAAAGCAAGAGTAAGGATGTGTAATGAGTAAAGAGTAAATAGCATTCCGATTAACCCGGATGCGTAAATTGGCTAACTCGGTGAAGGTAAGTAAGTGTGTGTGCTATTGTATTGCTATCTTGCATTGTATGAAGTATTGCATGTGAATGTATGTTGTATGTAAGCATGTATGTATGATAAAAATGAACCGCATGCCTATTTGACCTTAATTAGTCGGTGTGCCCTAGCTAGCACGCGGTATATGCGGAGTTCATGCGCAGCTTTTGCTGAGCCCCTTGGGGAGATGTTTTTACTACACGCAGGTACAAGAGAAGGATGAAGATTGTGAAGAGATGTAGATTTGTTTCTTTTGTCTGTAAACAATGAATTATGAATGGTGTACTAAGTAGTACACGACTGTAGCTTTTTTATAGCCGGTGTACCATGGGGTACACCTTTTTGGATAATGAAAGGATGGAGCATTGGTATAGATGAGTAGTTGTTAAACTCATTATTTTTGGGTAGATTGGAAAAGGGAATGTAATTAAAAACCTTCAATACTCGGTGATCCGGTAATGTAAGAATGCTATCTTTTGTATTCAGTAAGCAATGTTTTAGTAGCTCGGTATACTATGATCATCAGATCGTCACTGTATTGTAGAGCAAGCCTTGCTAGTCGTATGGGCGGTTAGCGGCGTTGTATCACCCGCGGTAGTAGTAGTATTTCCGCTGCAAGTAACTTTGATTATTGGGATGATTGAACGGTAAGCGTAGGAATAGCGGTTGGGGTGTTACACCCGGTGAAAGGTATGATTTCCTCATGCTCTGTATCCTAGCTTGGTTACCCCAATTTCGGTGCTTGTTTGATTGTGTGATCACCTTAACAAGATAAATGCACGAATCGGTTTGTTTGCACCTTATAGTGCTTGCTGGTATTGCTTGATGTTGGTTTGTATTGTGAACTCAAAGTTTGTATAATTCATGAAATATATGGATATGGATGAATTGCTTGAGTGTGATTGAGCACTGTAGTGCGACTCATAGTTGAGTCTTGTTTGAGTAGTGACTCGTAGGAAGAGTCAGGTTGTGTATTAACGAAAACTTGGAAACCCACTAAAACTATCGAACCAATGAACAATACCATAAACCTATGAACTCAATAGAATGGGAGAAAGTATACGGGAGTATTAAACTTCCGATAACGGTTAGAGAACCGAATTGATTTAATCCACACAATAAATAATAGTGGAAGTATATGAGTAACCTCTATCTAGGGGATTGATAATTTTTCATAATATGAACCTTGAGTAAAGTAAAGCATGGTAAGGGATCACCAAAGCCCTTAGAGATATAGTCGAACCCAATGAGAGGAACCGACTAAATGAACAATGTCTCGAACATGAGAGTATTCGATAAGTTGGGTAAAACCCTAAATCTTATAATACTAAACACTGAGAATTCCCTAAGCTAATAGATGTTATCGAGAGAGATACTTCTAGTTAATCCTTGAGATTGTGAAATGACTCCGAGAGTGGAGTTTTGACTTGAGAAACTTGAGAATTTGAGATGAGAGGAGAATTGAGTTGAGTATTGTAGAACTTGTTGGGATTGTGAGTAAGAGTACCCAAGAGAGTTGGTAAGACAAAGAGAAATTGAGTAAGGCATAGAGAGGTAGAAACCCTCAAGCCTAAGTAAAGAACCTATTGAACTAACCCCTTGATTTGTGTGTTAGTGTTGTGTTCGATGTCGAACCTTGATTGTGTGAATGTACATATATAATGTATGTTGTATGCATGTTGATTGAACTAAAACGAATCGCATGCTCTCGACCAAATAGTCGGCGTACCCTCGCTAGTACGCGCGGTATGCGGAAGTCATATGCAGCAATTTTGCTGAGCCCCTTGGGGCACTGTTTTTATTTTACAGGAACATTGGAGCTGATCACCGTTCGAGAGTAGGACGGGGTGGACACTAAGCATGGGTAGTTGTTAAAGAAATTGTAATTGTGTATTGTGGATTTGTAAGACCGAAAGGTCATGGATAGACTTGGGAATTGTAGATACTCGGTATAGTATTGAATGGGTATTCCATTTGTATATTAAGGAATTGAAGTTGTATTTGCTTTAAGAATTGATCAAGGAATGGATTGTATAGTCTGGTTTGTAGTACTCAGTATATAAGACCCATTAGACCAATATTGTACGTGTATTGTTTGTTGGATTGGATTTAGCCTAGCTAGTCACGTGGGTGACTAGCGGCATTGTGTCACCCCCGGTCGTAGTTTGAATTCCGCAGCATTATGGTTGGTAATTGAGACGGGTTAGGAGATAATAGTGTGATTACCGGTTGGGGTGTTACAATAACGTTCTGAACTTGTTGATCAGGTATTATAAACTCTTGTGCGATGTAGGTTTGGAATTATCCAACCTTGACTAGTTCCTTAGTCGGTTAGTATACCATTGTCGGTATTATCCAACTCTTGTTGTAACACCCCCATTCGCAAGACACAACACTCACCGGACAGTCGCAGCGGAAGACTTCCCGATTAACTCTCAAATGGGTGCTACAACGCCACACCCACTCCCTAGTGGGTGCTAAGGCTAAACTACAACTCTTAAACATATTACATATTCTTAGCTTCAAAGAGGAAACATTGTCCTTACTTAGTTTTAATTAAACATAGAGTCATAACAGTTCAACTTAAGCAATATTAAGTTACAACACTGACAACCTTCAACTTAGTCCAAAATGACAACTACCAAATTCAAAACAAACCATAGTTAACTAAATGGCTTAGAGGGCTAATTAACACACACGAGCCCTCTTAAGTCCCTTAAATCTCCTGCGCACCTCCTCTACCGGTAACACCCTCATTCTAGCTGTGGTGCAGTTTATAGTAACACAGTGCAGGAAAAAGGGGCTTCCTAACAACTATAACCCGGACGCCCATTCTTAAGGAAAAACTACGCACTAAGTAAACATAGAGGAAGTGGCAATGAATCAGCTCCACTCCTGAGTAGGGTGCCAGCCATAAACCTGTCTTACTCTGCAACCGTAAATCTAAACACAAACAAGGAAGGGGTTGCAGTTGCAAATCAGCAAATTGAGTAACTTCCACCACAACTTGTAAAACACATTTTATCTTTAAAAATAATGTAAATAATACACATTCATAACAGCAAGGTTATCAACTTATCAAATTTATACAGCTATGATAACCACTCATCACAAACACAACAATTCCACACACTTGCGGTATTTCGTCACCTGCATTTACATTTAATCCAATGCATGTAGTTAACCAACCAGAAACATAAATGGGCACCATATACCACAAAATCAACTTTAATCAGTAGGTAATACAGTAGGTATCCAGATCCACCACATAACAAATACTTTCGAACAACCTCACACAACCACTGGACCTCGGGCAAGCCCTTGGAACAAATAATCATAACCACTGGACCTCGGGAGAAAAACCCCTCGGAACAAACCTCACCTCACTCTATGTCCTTAAGTGTGCACACCCTCTAAAGGTCATCAGCCCCTAGAGTAGATCATAGTAGCTTAGCTCCAATACATTGGTAGGAGCGGTAAAATAATTCCCAATACATTAGTAGGGCATCACAAAATTCCAATACATTGGTAGGAGTAATCCATGGATAAACATTGCCAACATTGACCAACATTCCTCATGTCCAGAACCATATTACAATTTAATACACCAAGTAAAGTCAGTATAAGCAGCCACAACAATTAGTGGGCAGAAGCAACTCAAATAGTAATTATACTCACCACAGTAACCATTTTGTATGTTTATGTATGCTTAAGTACTTTCACCAATTTTAATTTTACCAAGTGGTCATCCCACCTTATATAATCAGTATGAACCTCAATATTCACCACACATAAATTATAGTCACACACAAAAACAGAAAAACCAACCATACCGAAATTAACACAATCACAGTGATCAAAATCCCTTAGTAACACTTATTGTGCGCCTATGTGTGTCTAAGCATTTACAACCTTTTATTTGAACCCAATGGTCATATAACATCTTATGGTCTGTATAAGACCCCATGTTCATTAAAACACCAGAAACCAAATCAAACAAGAACTTTCATAACCAACACCGATAAGTTTTGTGATAGGTTTTTCTCTAGTTAACTCGCCTAGTTAACTAGCCATATTTCATCAAACTTATAGTTACTAAACATGTGTCAAAACCTCATATTTAACCTATCCATTTCGTCACCTAAGGTTCTGTCTATCTTAGGAAATCATTAACTCATTAATCCTCCTCCACAACGGTTACTAGAACACACCTTATATCCGAATGTACATTCACATGTATAACTAACTTTGTCTTATTATTTGTCTAGGAAACCTATCCCATTTGACACCATTTCGACCTGGACATATACCAACAAAATAACATCATTTCCTCATCAATTCAAGCTGTAAAACATCACATAATACTTAGTATACAGAAGCAACAAAAACCGGTTGCACATGCAACCTTAAAGCACTTTCTATGTCACTTTTCCTTTGCTCTATCCTACTTAACTTACCACCTGCATAAGCCACGAAATTCATAAGCAATGCAGAGGGTTTTAACCTCTAATAATCAACCATAACACATCTCAAAAATTACAGAAACATCACACACAACCAGAACCAAACAAAAACCGAAAACAACAAAAGAATTTTTCAGTTTTCGAACATTGTTGTACATGAAAGTTACCTGAGTTCCTCTAGCCATAACTAGTTAGTTTTTCTTGGAAATCCTACAGATAATAGACCTCTCCTTCTCCTCTTAATACTTCCAGCAAATGGACTCTAACTCCCCTTCCTATGCTGGCGCATGCAACACCAACAGCAGCAGCAGAAAATTCCAGCAGCAGCTCTTCACGGTTTGCTCTCTTTCTCTCTTGTTATAAGACTTTTTCTTGGTTTCTCTTTTGATCTAACCTCTAGACACACAGGGGAAGGGATTGGGTGAAAGAAACAAGCTTTGGTAATGGATGAAAAACGAATTATAGGACCAGAAATGGAGGGATACAGCAGCAGAATTTTCTTGTTCAGCACTCCTTTCTTCTCTCTCCCTTCACCACGTTTTTCTCTCTCTTTTCTTTGAGTTTTCTCTCAACTTCTGTCTTCTAATACAGCTAAGGATGTTAGGGAAATGAGGAGCAATGTAGGAAGTGGAAACATATGGGTATGGGAGGGGGTATTACCGAGAGCATGCACAAGAGGGAACAAAAATCTGCACTTGGCACAACATTTCAGCAACATGTGCTCTCACTTTGTCTACTCTCCATGTTAATTCTTTGCTATACTATTTACTTGGTACTTGTGGAATGTTTATGAGAGTTTGGGAAGGATGAGAGGACAAGGATCTAGGCATGAATAATGCCCCATCCAGCCGATACCAACATGCAAAACAAGGGGATTTGTATTCTCATTTCAGCAAGTTTGTTTATTGAAGTCTAATGTAGTCTTGGCTGAATGTTAGACACATGGTCAGGTTTTAACTTCAAGAATGTAGAGATTTGACACCTCAAAAGCTTGTTCCCAACCATGGAATTATTTAATCCAACCAGAAATGCTAATGCCATTAATTAAATGACAAGAGAATATAAGTGTTGCATGTCACCTAGTAAAATAATGGATGAACTATACTTGTTGTTTAATGGCTAATCTAGAAGTGTTTCAGCATGTAAAAATCGGCCACATGCTGATGTCTCACTTGATATTATAATACTTAGGATTATATAAGGCAATGTGATAGTTTATGTGACAAGAAGTAACATGTGACAATTGCTACATGTTTGAACACCATTAGTTTGGGCGGCAAGTATAGGCTGATTTGGAGCCATGTTTGGCTTGATTTTGAGCCATGAAATAAAGCTCAATAAAGTGTAGGGAATGTCTAGTTTGGTTGACAACATTGAGGTATAGGAATAGGAAATGACAAAACGATAACAACTAGCTAACCGAGTCCAAAGATAACCGAAATGAATGGACTGTTGTATAAGAATAAATTGGCTAGACCTTGCTGTCTATTTTATGACCATGAATGGTCTACTGAAAATGATATACTTCATGGGATAATATCATTGGATCAACACTTAAAGATATTGGAATAAGGAGACGACACACTAACACTTAATTTCCAGTAAATAATTCCCAATGAGCTACAACTATACAGTGATCTATATCACTATACTAATTCCTAGCAATTTAGGGTGTTTCATTCTCCCCTCCTTAAACAAAGCTTCGTCCTCGAAGCTATCTAACCATAATGGTCCAGCAACATCACTCAAATATAGTTTAACCGATGTTAACGGCTGTCTATTTAAGGATTCAAGCAATGCTCACATAAAATAACGGTTCATATGGAACCATAGCTCCTCTAGAGATACAAATCCACAGATTTTCCACATGACCACACATATCATTAGTAATCAATACTCATAATGAGCTGTACTTCCAATGCTTCCAACATATATCCACATACCCAAACATTCAAAACATATCGTATCAAGCGATTATGCACTGATTATCACATATTACTCAATAATCAACTCATCATAGGTCCATCACATCAAGAAATTCAATAATTATCACATAGAATCAAAGGATTTATCCCTAATTTTGCCCCAAGCTCTCCCCTCCTTAAAAAGAAAGTTTCTCCTGAAACTTTTAACATATAACTAACCTTGATCAAATAGATGTGGGTGCTGTTTCCTCATCTTGCTCTCTAGCTCCCAAGTTGCTTCTTGAATTCCATGGTGATCCCATAATATCTTTACCATTTCCACCGATCTCCCTCTGGTTTCCCTTGACTTGTGATCCAATATTCTGATCGGTTGCTCAACATAGGATAAATTTGGTTCCAACTCCACCTCCTCTGGTTGTAATACATGGGTCTCATCCGGTATGTATCTTTTCAATTGCGAGACGTGGAATACATTGTGTACTTGCTCCAAATCCACAGGTAACGCCAGCCTATAAGCTACTTTGCCTACTCTCCCCAGCACTTCATAAGGTCCAATGTATTTCGGAGCTAATTTGCCTCTCTTACCAAAACGTACTACACTTCTGGTTGGTGATACCTTTAGGAACACCTTATCTCCTTCCTGAAATTCTACCAGTCTCCTATGCAAGTCTGCATATGATTTTTGTCTATCTTGCGCAGCCTTCATCCTCTGCTGGATGTTTTTGACTTGCTGACTCATTTCTTCCGTGAGTTGTGGTCCGACTATTATCGGTTCTCCTGAGTCACTCCAACACAGCGGTGTCCTACACTTCCTTCCATATAATGCTTCATAGGGTGCTGTCTTAATGCTTGCATGATAACTATTGTTGTAGGAGAATTCGATTAAGTGTAGCTTATCTACCCACGATCCTTGGTAGTCCATTGCGCAAGCTCTCATCATGTCCTCTAGAGTTTGGATTGTTCTCTCCGTTTGGCCGTCTGTTTGAGGATGATACGCCGTACTGAGATTCAACTTTGTACCCATTGCCCTTTGAAATTCTTGCCAAAATCTTGAAGTGAACCTAGAGTCTCTGTCTGAGATTATTTCCGATGGAATTATGATATTTCACCACATTTCGAACGTAAGCATCCACTAGTTGCTCCATAGACCATGTCTTCTTCATCGGTATGAACCTAGCGGTTTTAGTTAGCCTATCAACTACTACCCATATTTGATCCATTCCTCCCTTGGTAACTGGCAGCCCACTTATAAAATCCATGGATATAGAATCCCATTTCCAACTTGGTATGCCTAACGGTTAACATACCCGGTGTTTTCTTATGCTCAATTTTAACTTTCTGGCATGTCAAACACTTAGCCACGTGCTCTGCTACTTCCCTCTTCATGCCTGGCACCCAATAATGCCTCTTGACGTCTTTGTATAGCTTATCTCCTCCAGGGTGTATTGAGTACCCAGAGTTGTGAGCTTCTTCCATTAGCTTTGTCTTAATGCTTTTGCACTGGTTTGGCACACACCATCTACCTCTGAACCTCAAACTCCCATCTTCGTGAATCGCAAAGTCCGGTGCTTCTCCTCTCTCCACTTTTCGTCTTATCTTCCTTAACTTGTCGTCTTCTTGTTGATGCTCTAATATTTCCTTGTGGAAATCAGAATACGCATTCATGTTGTATAGCTCCACCTCTCTGTCTACCACACCTTGTTCAACCACCTCAATTTGCAGCCTCTTAATATCATTCACCAACTCATCATGTAATATCCAGTTGGCTTCTTCCATATGGCTTCTCTTTCGGCTTAAGGCATCAGCCACAACGTTGGCCTTGCCCTCATGGTACATGATTTCCAAATCATAGTCTTTGATAAGTTCTAACCATCTCCTCTGTCTCATGTTCAATTCTTTTTGCGTGAAGATGTACTTCAAACTCTTGTGGTCGGTATAGATCTTACAAGAAGTACCAAACAAGTAGTGTCTCCAAATCTTCAATGCGAAAATGATGGCAGCAAGCTCCAAATCATGAGTGGGGTACCTCGTCTCATATTCTTTCAATTGTCTGGAAGCATAGGCTATCACCTTGCCATGTTGCATTAACACACATCCCAACCCGTATTTTGATGCGTCACTGTAAACTTCAAACCCTTCTGTGCCACAAGGTAGTACAAGAATTGGTGCAGATGTCAACCTCCCCTTCAGCTGTTGGAAAGCTTCCTCACATTTTTCCTCCCATCGAAACGGTACTATCTTCTTCATCAAATTCGTAAGTGGACGTGCAATTCTTGCAAAATCCTTTACAAATTTTCTGTAGTAGCCTGCTAATCCCAGAAAACTTCGGACTTCTCTAACATTGGTAGGTCTTGGCCACTCTTTCACTGCTTGGATCTTAGCTGGGTCTACCGAGATTCCATCCTTGTAACGATGTGACCAAGGAATGACACTTGCTCCAGCCAAAATTCACACTTTGACAACTTAGCATACAATTTCTTCTCCCTCAGGATTTGTAACACTTGCTTCAAATGTTCTTCATGCTCTACTTGCTCTTAGAGTACACCAGAATGTCATCAATAAAGACCACTACAAATTTATCCAAAAATGTGCTGAAAACTCGATTCATCAACCCCATGAATACTGCTGGTGCATTGGTTAGCCCGAACGGCATGACCGTGAACTCGTAATGGCCATACCTTGTACGAAAAGCCGTCTTCGGTATATCCTTATCAGCCACCCTCAATTGGTGATAACCTGACCTTAAGTCGATTTTGGAGAAGACTTTTGCCCTTGAAGTTGATCAAACAGGTCCGATTCTTGGCAACAGGTATTTGTTTTTAATCGTGACATTGTTGAGCTCTCTGTAATCAATACAGAGGCGCATGCCTCCATCCTTCTTCTTGACAAATAGTACCGGAGCTCCCCATGGCGATACACTTGGTCGAATGTAGCCCTTGTCAAGTAGCTCTCCCAATTGTTCCTTCAGTTCTTGCATCTCACTCGGAGCCATCCTGTATGGATGCTTGGAGATTGGTGCTGTCCCTGGCACTAAGTCGATTGTGAACTCCACCTCCCGATCTGGTGGCATCCCTGGTATCTCCTCTGGGAATACGTCGGGAAAATCTTTCACCACTGGAAGATCCTCCATCTCTGAGGTCGCCTCTTGAATAGATGCAGCATAACCGCCTTCCTCCCGCACATAGCACAGGAATGCTTGGTTTCCTTTGATAATGTCTTTCCATAATTTCATGGCAGCTACCAATTTTACCTCACTTTTAACTCCCTCGCTTGTGTGTGATACCCTTTTTCCTTTCTTTCTTTCCTACCAAGCTCACCTTTCTCTTCTCACAATCTATTCGCCCTTTGTTTCTACCCAACCAATCCATTCCTAGGATGACATCAAAATCTTTTAACCCGAATTCCACTACATCTACTTCAAACTCGTTGTTCCCAATACTTATCTTTACTCCCTTGACCTTTTTATCACATCTAACCACTTCCCCCGATGGGGTAGAAACATTAAAATCAATGCTAGCATTTGGTACTATCCCAACCTTCCTCATAAATTCAGAGGATATAAATGAACATGAAGCACCGGAATCGAATAACACTTTAGCTTGAACGCCATTGACAGGAAAAGTACCTGTGATAACTTTTCCTTCTTCCTCCGCCTCGGTCTTGCTTATGACATTGATGTGGCCTCGGTTGTCATACCCTCCTCCTTAAGTTCCTCCTCGATTCCCTTGTTGTTGTTTCCCTTGGTTGCTCCCTTGGCCATTGAAGTTTGTTTCTTGCGCCATTGTAACCCGTCTTCTGGCCTCCAGCTTGGTTATTATAACCATTGTTGTTGTTCTGGGTGTTAGTTTGCCCAGCACCTTGATTTCCATTCCCACCTCCACCTTCCTTTTTCTTCCTGCACTCAAAGGCTCTATGGCCCAAGGTGCCACAGTTGTAGCATTTGACCAGCTTCCCTTCACAGTCCACCCCTGGGTGGTTCCTTGTACACCTTTACAGAAGAAATATCTGGCCCTCTTATTTGGGTCATTTGTGTTACTACTTTCCCCTGGTAATTTGGCTTGATCCAAGGCTTCTTGATCCCTTTCTGGTTTCCATCATATTTCACTCCTTTCTCCATGTTCCTGCCTCCTTGGTTTGGTTCAAACTTTCTCTTCAGGCCTCCTTGTGCCTCCTTCCTCCTCTGTTGTACCCGGTACAAATTAGCAGCCTTCTCATACGCTTCCTGCAGGGTAGCCACTGGTAGGATACTCAGAGCTTCCTGCAGCCCCCAATTCAGTCCCCCGATAAATCTTTGTACCTTGGCGGCTTCATCAGGCACTAGGTTTGCTGCAAACCTTGCCAATTCTACAAATCTTGAGTGGTAAGTCTTCACATCCCCCGACAATTGTTTCAGCTCAAGGAATTCATGATACTTTTGCATTCGGACATGCTCCGGGTAGAACCTCCTTCTCATTGCTTCTTTCAGCGCATTCCAACCCAATTAGGTTGCTCACCCAACCTTTCCTTCTCAGACCACCACCATAAGTCAGCTTCTCCATGAAAGTAGTAGACCGCCCCATTGACCTTCTTGTCTTCAGGACATTCCACAACATCAAAATTTTTGTCAAACTCCCTGATCCAATCCTCCAGGATCACAGGGTCTTCAATTCCAACAAACGTACTCGGCTTCATTGCAGCAATCTTCCTGGCGAAGTCTTGGGGTACTTCAGCTCTTTCCTCTTGCCTTTCTAATATCCTACCCATGCTAAGGGCTAGGTTTCAAGCTGGCCTCTATCGGCCTCCCTTGTTGGTCGATTATCATTCTACGCATATACATATATTTATCAGTCACATATCATAAGTAGTCAAACATTCAAGCAGTCAATCAGGCATTCACACACAAACATTCAAGCAACAAATCACCTATCTCTCTCCCTAATTTATAACCTAGGGCTCTGATACCAACTTTTGTAACACCCCCATTCGCAAGACACAACACTCACCGGACAGTCGCAGCGGAAGACTTCCCGATTAACTCTCAAATGGGTGCTACAAGCCACACCCTCCCTAGTGGTGCTAAGGCTAAACTACACTCTTAAACATATTACATATTCTTAGCTTCAAAGAGGAAACATTGTCCTTACTTAGTTTTAATTAAACATAGAGTCATAACAGTTCAACTTAAGCAATATTAAGTTACAACACTGACAACCTTCAACTTAGTCCAAAATGACAACTACCAAATTCAAAACAAACCATAGTTCAACTAAATGGCTTAGAGGGCTAATTAACAAAACACGAGCCCTCTTAAGTCCCTTAAATCTCTGTGCACTCCTCTACCGGTAACACCCTCATTCTAGCTGGGTGCGCAGTTTATAGTAACACAGTGCAGGAACAAGAGGCTTCCTAACAACTATAACACGGACGCCCATTCCCAAGGAAAACTACGCACTAAATAAACATAGAGGAAGTGGCAATGAATCAGCTCCACTTCTGAGTAGGGTGCCAGCCATATACCTGTCTTACTCTGCAACCATAAATCCAAACACAAACAAGGAAGGGGTTGCAGTTGCAAATCAGCAAATTGAGTAACTCCCACTACAACTTGTAAAATTCATTTTGTCTTTGCAAAACTCCAATAATGCATATTCATAACAGCAAGGTTATCAACTTATCAAATTCATACAACTATGATAACCACTCATCACAAACACAACAATTCCACACAACTTGCGGTATTTCGTTACCTGTATTTACATTTAATCTAAGGCATGTAGTTAACCAACCAGAAACATAAATAGACAACATATACCACAAAATCAACTTTAATCAGTAGGTAATACAATAGGTATCCAGTTCCACCACATAACAAATAATTTCGAACAACCTCACACAACCACTGGACCTCGGGCAAGCCCTTGGAACAATTAATCATAACCACTGGACCTCGGGAGAAAACCCCTCGGAACAAATCTCACCTCACTCTATGTCCTTAAGTGTGCACACCCTCTAAAGGTCATCAGCCCCTAGAGTAGATCATAGTAGCTTAGCTCCAATACATTGGTAGGAGCGGTAGAATAATTCCCAATACATTAGTAGGGCATCACAAAACTCCAATACATTGGTAGGAGTAATCCATGGGTAAACATTGCCAACATTGGCCAACACATTCCTCATGTCCAGAACCATATTCCACAATTTAATACACCAAGTAAAGTCAGTATAAGCAGCCACAACAATTAGTGGGCAGAAGCAACTCAAAACAGTAATTATACTCACCACAATAACCATTTTGTATGTTTATGTATGTTTAAGCATTTTCACCAATTTAATTTCACCTAGTGGTCACCCCACCTTATATAATCAGTATGAACCCCAATATTTACAACATATAAATTATAGTCTCCCACAAAAACAGAAAAACCAACCATACCGAAATTAACACAATCACAGTGATCAAAATCCCTTAGTAACACATATTGTGCGCCTATGTGTGTCTAGGTGTTATCACAACTTTTGTTTGAACCCAATGGTCATATAACATCTTATTGTCAGTGATCAAAATCCCTTAGTAACACAATCACAGTGATCAAAATCCCTTAGTAACTAGCCATATTTCATCAAACTTATAGTCACTAAACATGTGTCAAAAACCTCATATTTAACCTATCCATTTCGTCACCTAAGGTTCTGTGTATCTTAGGAAATCATTAACTCATTAAACCTCCTCCACAACGGTAACTAGAACACACCTTACATCCGAATGTACATTTACATGTACAACTAACTTTGTCTTATTATTTGTCTAGGAAACCTATCCCATTTGACACCATTTCGACCTGAACATATAAATAACAAAATAGCATCATTTCCTCAGCAATTCAAGCTTTAAAACATCACATAATACTCAGTATACAGAAGCAACAAAAACCGGTTGCACATGCAACCTTAAAGCACTTTCTATGTCACTTTTTCTTTGTTCTTTCCTACTTAACTTACCACCTGCATAAGCCGAGAAATTCATAAGCAATGTAGAGGGTTTTAACCTCTACTAATCAACCATAACACATCTAAAAAATTACAGAAACATCACACACAACCAGAACCAAACAGAAACCGAAAGCAACAAAAGAATTTCTTTAGTTTTCGAACATTGTTGTACATGAAAGTTACCTGAGTTCCTCTAGCCATAACTAGTTAGTTTTTCTTGGAATTCCTACAGATAATAGACATCTCCTTCTCCTCTTAACACTTCCAGCAAATGGACTCTAACTCCCCTTCCTATGCTGGCGCATGCAACACCAAACAGCAGCAGCAGAAAAAATTTCAGCAGCAGCAGCTCTTCACGGTTTGCTCTCTTTCTCTCTTGTTATAAGGCTTTTTATTGGTTTCTCTTTTGATCTAACCTCTAGACACACAGGGGAATGCATTGGGTGAAAGAAACAGCTTTGGTAATGGATGAAAAACGAATTATATGACAAGAAATGGAGGGAGACAGCAGCAGATTTTTCCTTGTTCAACACTCCTTTCTTTTCTCTCCCTTCACCACGTTTTTCTCTCTCTTTTCTTTCAGTTTTCTCTCAACCTATGCCTTATAATACAGCTGAGGATGTTAGGGAAATGAGGGAGCAAGGTAGGAAGTGGAAACATGTGGGTATGGGAGGGGGTATTACCGAGAGCATGCACAAGAGGGAACAAAAATCTGCACTTGGCACAACTTTTCAGCAACATGTGCTCTCACTTGGCTCTACTTTCCATGTCAATTCTTTGCTATATTATTTACTTGGTATTTGTGGAATGTTTATGGGGGTTTGGGAAGGATGAGAGGACAAAGATCTAGGCATGAATAATGCCCCATCCAGCCGATACCAACATGCAAACAAGAGGGTTCGCATTCCCATTTCAGCAAGTTTGTTTATTGAAGTCTAATGTAGTCTTGGCTGAATGTTAAACACAAGGTCAGGTGTTAACTCCAAGAATGCAGAGATTTGACACCTAAAAAGCTTGTTCCCAGCCATGGAATTATTTAATCCAACCAGAAATGCTAATGCCATTAATTAAATGACAAGAGAGTACAAGTGTTGCATGTTACCAAGTAAAATAATGGATGGACTATACTTGTTGTCTAATGGCTAATTTAGAAGTGTTTCAGCATGTAAAAATCGACCACATGCTGATGTCTCACTTGATATTATAATACTTAGGATTATATAAGGCAATGTGATAGTTTATGTGACAAGAAGGAACATGTGACAATTGCTACATGTTTGAACACCATTAGTTTGGGCGGCAAGTGTAGGCTGATTTGGAGCCTTGTTTGGCTTGATTTTGAGCCATGAAATAAAGCTCAATAAAGTGTAGGGAATGTCTAGTTTGGTTGAAAACATTGAGGTATAGGAATAGGAAGTGACAAAACGATAATAACTAGCTAACCGAGTCCAAAGATAACCGAATTGAATGGACTGTTGTATAAGAATAAATTGGCTAGACCTTGCTGTCTATTTTATGGCCATGAATGGTCTACTGAAAATGATATACTTCATGGGATAATATCATTGGGTCAACACTTAAAGATATTGGAATAAGGAGATGACACACTAACACTTAATTCCCAGTAAGTAATTCCCATTGAGCTACAACTATATAGTGATCTATATCACTATATTAATTCCTAGCAATTTAGGGTGTTTCAATAGCAGAAGGCCTCCCTTCAACTGATGGTTGCTGGTACTCACAGAGAGTTTGTCGATTTGTCATCTCAGTTTGTTGTTGTCGCCTTCTTTGGTGGAGAAATCTCTCAATCTCAGGTTCAAGATCATTTTGAGGACTACCTGTAGATCGAGTTCGACGCATATATAGAAATAAAATGCAGTTTTGAAAAATGGATAACTGTTAGAGAAAAAGCAATAATTGACAAGTAAATATAAACTACAGAAAAATAACAAAATTAGAAAGAAGCGATTAATAGAACAAAGAACTATACATCTTTATATATATATATATATATTTTAGAGTAACTAAAGTGAAAATAAAGAAAAAGGACAGGGGAATCTTAATGACAGAAATTAACTGACTGAAAATTTAATGTTAGGAGTTAGTATACTGGAAAATTGAAGTTAGTAGTTAGTATACTGGAAATTTAATGTTAGGAGTTAGTATACTGGAAATTATAAGTTAGTTACTGAAATTAAATGACAGAAACTATAAGTTAGTAATTAGTATACATAAATAAACTGACAGAAATTTAAATGTTAGAGTACTGAAATTTAAATGTTAGATTGCAGGAATTTAAAAGTTAGAAGTTAATTTACTGAAATTTAAAGGACAATGGAAATTAATTGACTGAAAAATAAATGACAATAAAATGAAGAGCTGAAATTAAATGTCAGAAATTAGATGTCCGAAGTCAGATGTCCGAAGTTAGATAGTTAGATTGTTAAATAACAACAAAATAATAGAAATAAAAATTAAAGAGCAGTTAAAGCTGAACAGAAAACTCAATAAAATTAAAAACTATCAATTAACCGTGCCGGAGGTCCCCGGCAACGGCGCCAAAAACTTGTTGGAGAAATATGTGACTACTTCTTCAACCTAGGCAGTGTACCTAATCGTTTTGTGGAATAGTGGAATTGTGGGGTGTCAAACTCTTGGGGACCTTGTTGTGGTTTAACTGATAGTGTAAATTAACTGAGAATTCTAATTAGACTGTTGAATAGAAACTTATCACTTTTTTAGGGAGATTGTGGTTTAACACTTAATGTAAATAAAACAGTAAAAATAACAGTTAATCAAAACAGAATAATAATAGCAATTATAAAACTCTTTTGTTTTTAAGAAGCACCCTGGGTTGTTCTGCTCACCTATTTTATCCAATTATATTACTATAAACTTCTACCATTTTAGCAATAAACTCAGGAATTTTAATTAGTTCGTTGACCGGTCCTTGTACAATAAACCCTGATTAATTTAAATAACAAGCTGCAATCCTTGCCCAAGTTATTATAAATTAATCGCTTTATTAACAATTCCTGTTGGAGACAGATGAACCTATAGGCGAACCTCGCTTCTAGTCATTAACCCGTTTTGACTTCTTCTGTCTAGAACCTTGTCTCAGCACCGCATTTTAACAAGAGAACTACAAATATCACTTTAATAATTAGCCTGAATATTAAAGCGCATTAAGAATGAGAATCAAAATATTGCTTGAACAGATTATAGTAGAAAATATACGTAACACGATTGTATAAAATAAGCTTGCTTCCCAACCCGGGAGGCTAAAGTTATTACTCACACATAATTATAAAAACAAACATCGTAAGTACGATAGACATTAAAACTAAGTAGAATTAAGAAAAGGAAGAACTCTTGGAATGGTTTTATGGGATGATGAAGTGAGGATTTATGTGGAGATTATGTAGATGAGATGTATGATTTTTGGAGAGGAAATGATGATTTTGTGGAGGAAAAATGACATTAGTTTTGGGGTGGAATGAGATATGATTTAATGGGGGGGTTATAGGTTTATTTATAGTGAAAATGGGGTAGAAATGAAAGGGGTGTCGGTGTGAATTGGTAAATATATTATATACCAATTCACACCCATCGACATGCTCTGTACGTTGTCAATTTAGACATATCCAGACCACCGTCCGAACCAGTGTGGTCCGGACCATGTCGATTTCCTTCTTCTGGCGCGCTGGCATGTTGGTCCGGACCAGTTGATCCGGACACTGGTCCGGACCATGTCGATTTTTGTACGGTTCTGCGCTGGAATGTATTGGTCCGGACCAGCTGATCCGGACACTGGTCCGGACCAAGGGTCTTTTGCCTCTAAAATGTTCGTTTTAGCTCCGATTTGATCCCCGTTTTCGCCTACGCGTTCGTCTCTTCGTGTACTTTGCTCCTAGCTTGGTTTTCCTCATGTTTAACCAATAAATTTGTGAGATAATCAATAAAACATAACTAGAGGAAAAACATAATAAGTGAGTAATATTATCCTGAAAGTAAGTAAGTACAAGTTAAATTAAACCCTTAAATGTCTATGTATTTCTCACTTATCAACGAAGCTCTGTTACATGTTACCAAGTTCTTACAGCATGCCAATAGTCTAACCGCGACAGACGCAGTACTTCAATACGCGAGACTGTCCCTGTTCCCTCACAGCCTGACGGGAAATGCGAGTAAGTGGTATCATAGTCTTACACCAAGTACCATTGGTACTTGGGATGAAATGGCCACCAAGTTCTACGACAAATTTCTGCCCCCGAGCCGAACGTTGGAAATGATTGCTGAGATCTACAATTTCAAGCAGCCAGGGTCGGAAAACATCTATGAAACTTGGGACCGTTTCAAAGGACTACTACTTACTTGTCCTCACCATGGTCTCACGAAAGAGCAAGTATCACAATTGTTCAACAAAGGCTTAATTGGTCCGTGTAAAACAATGGTACTATCCTCTTTAGGTGCTGATATTTTGAAAAAGCCCAGAGCATTGTTTTTGAATGGCATAGAATCCCTCTGCGAGGAGATCAGAGACTGGGCCACAGGTGGATCAAGAGGCGGCACTCCATGCTTATACCATGTTGGGGAAAGTGACAACAAGTTTGACCAGCTGATGAAAAGCCATGAGCAACTCATGGAGAGCAATGTGCAGTAGGCAACAAAAGTAAGTACTCTGCAGAAAGTAGTTGAGTAGATGGCGATGAACTCCTACCCCCAACAAGCAAAGTCGATGACTTCTCGTTCATCTACAATCCCTCTAGGCTATGCTCCTCTATCCCGATCATCTCTTGATATTTCTTGTACGCAATGTGGTGGGCCTCATGATTATGAACAATGCCCCCAACTACAAGAATTAAAAGTAGCAGAGGAAGCAAACTATCTCACCAACAATTCAGGGTAGAGGCAACCTTGGCAACGTAACATGCAACCCAATCTTCGCTACTCAAACACCGACAATATCCAAAACCCACATACACTACAACCATCTCAAAATTACAAACCTCAGTCCAATTTTCGAGGAGGCCAAAGGCAGTATCAGCAACAGCCTTATGGCAATGATGCTTCTTCAAGCCGACAGACTCAACCTCCTTCGAATCCTGAATCTGAAATGTCCCAAATGCAAGAGATGTTTAAAGCGATGATGGGTAAGTCCCGAGACACGCAAGAGGAGGTCGCAGCCCTTTGCAAAGACCAAAGAGCCTTGCAGTCCCAAATACAACAGCTTCTAACTCAACAAAGACCTCCTGGTCAACTCCCTTCACAAACTAACCCCAATCCGAGAGCAAGCAAATTCAATCCTTGTAGAAGATGGCACATTCCAATCAACAAACTTGAGTGCAATCTCCCTAAGGAGTGGAAGAGAACATGCTACCAGAAAAGGAAAAGAAAATCAAGCAGAGGCCAGCATCAATGATGAAGACACAACCAATCCAGCCGCACCTCCCCCAGAAATCCAAGTTCCTATTCCTGCTACTCTTCTCCATCTCAAATAACCATCGACATTCCATCTTCCTCTCCTAAAAACAGTGAACTCCCATTTCCCAACAAGATGAAAAAGAAGCACCTAGATGAACAGTTTTCCCAAATTCTTGAGCATTTTCAAGAAACTGACCCTCGACATCCCTCTAATCGATGCTTTGTAAGAGATGCCCAACTACGCCAAGTTTCTAAAGGATCTCTTAACAAGAAAAAGAAAAAACTGGAAAAGAAATAGTTCACCTCACGGAGGAATGCTCTGCTGCCCTTCTTCGAGCACTCCCTCCCAAACAAATAGATCCGGGAAATCCTTTCCCGTATTTTATAGGTGGAGTGGAATGTGGAAGCGGTTTATGCGACCTAGGAGCCAGTATAAATATCATGCCCTACGCCACCTTCTTGAATGAAATACCCCGGATCTAAAAATGGCGATTAAATTACTCTGATATGATTATAAAAGGCCTAATGGTGCCTAAAGAGTATTGGTAAAAAGAATAAAACCAAAAGAAAAGAGAAAACGCTTGAAAAGCGAAAAACGCTAAAATGCGCGTTAAATGAGTATAAGAGATATATGATCTCGAGAGGGTCCGAGATGGATTCCTAAGGCTTAGTTAGGCCTAATAAGTATACGGGAATGATTCCCGAAGGAAACGGATCCAAATAATGGATTAAAACGCTAACGGAGTTTTAAAGCACGTTTTTCGAGGAAACCCGAAAACGTGACTTTAAGTGGTCAAATGGACCCGTAAAAATTATAGTTGATTATATAACTATAATTAAGTATTAATGGAAGCTTAATAGCCATTAAAAATAAAGAAACGAGAAAAATCCGAAAAACGGGCCCGGTTAGTGAATAGTGCCAAACCGGGTAAAATAACAAGCGTTTTCTGTAAGAAAACGAAAAACGCTCCAGCTTACTAATATAGAGGGGGCCGGTTTTATTAAATAAGAAGCCTCCCCCTCTCATGTTTATTAGTTAGCAAATAAAGAAAGAAAGTAAAGGAGGAGAGAGAAAAGTAAAAAGTAAAAACATAAAAGTATTCTCTCACTCTCTTTCCTCTCACTTTCCCTCCTTCTTCTTTTCTTTCTCCTTCTCCACGATTCCCTTCCTCCCTCTCTGGTGCTGTGCGACATGGAAGCTCCAAACATGGCTTCTCCACCTTCTTCTCCTTGCCCAAGCTTCATCCTTGCTCCGAATTGAAAAATAATTGTATATTTGAACTCCTCTCATCAAACCCTACACTTCCCTCTTTTCAAAACTCAAAAAGGTTGAGTTTCATTTTCATGGGTGTTGCCCATTTGAGGAGAAAAGCACATAATCTTGAAGCTTGAAGCTTCCCCTTTCTAGCAAGGTAAAAATATCCATGAAAAAGTCATGTTTCTCCATTTTCTCACCTTGGCCGATTTTGGCTTTTGGTAATGACTAGCTTTTCTTCCTTGTTTGAGATATTCTCCAAGCTTTAATGGTGGTGGGAGTCCCTCTTAAGATTCAAGAGTTGAAAACCATTCAAGAAATTCCAAAGGTAAAACCTAATTTGGTGCTTTAAGCATCCTTGTGAATTTTAGTTTATTTGGTGAGCCTAAGGGAGCTCATTGGTGCTTATTTTGCAATTTGAATGTGGCTAGAGAAATGGGCAAATGAATTGCCTTGGCCGATTTTGAAGGAAGAAGAGGGGAGAAGAGGAGAAGAGAAATAAAAGGAAACTTAAGAAATTTAAGGTAAGAAACCGATCTTAGTGGATCCTATATGCATTAGGATTTGGGAAGGGTTAATAAAATGAATGAACCCCACTTGAGTTGTGGTGATAAGGTGCTTGCTTAGAAATAATGCAAGTAAGAAAGCCTTTGTGAGTTAATGCTTGTTTTGGGAGCTATGTATATGATGAATTATGCTTTATGGTACTTAATGAGTTTTGCTTGATTAATGAGGAAAAATATTGAGTGCTGATAGAACCCTTGAGGTTTGGCTAGTTTTAGGATGATTTAAATGGTGGTATGAGTTTTGGGCAATGTTGTAGAAGTAGCCAAGTTATGGCAAAATTTATGTGGAAACCTAAGTGGTTTAAGTGATGTTTTGTGTGGAGAATAACCTAGGGTTAGCTAGGTGTTGTTGGAGTTTGAATTGGGTAAATGATCACCCAAGAATATGAGAGGATGATTGTGGTGAGATGTGCAAAAATCTGTAGCAAAAGAGGTTGTGTAAGTGCCTTAGGAGTTTTAGAAAACAAAGGATTTAAGGCTTTAAGAGTGAGTTTGGAACTTGGTATGAGGTGTGCATTATCTTGGAAGTTTGGGTGGTCAAATTAAGAGAGAACAGATGCAAGTGCCAAGAGAGGTTGAGAATGCACAAGTGTGCATTAGTGTAGGAATGAGAATGAAAGAAATTGTGATTTGGAGCAAGAATTTGTGTAAGGGTTTAACCCATGATTTGAAGAGGTTTAGAGCATGTTTTAAGGTGATTAATCATGTAGGAATCTTGTGGAAAGATTAGGGAAAGATTGGGTGTGGATTAAGGATTGAATTGGGGTTGAAAAATGATGTATGTTGCAGGTTTTAGCAGGGTCCGGGACCTAGTCCATGGACAAGGACCCGGACCACCCCCTATTTTTATGTCGAGAGTGCACATACATGTTGGTCCGGGACTTGGGATAGGGACAAAGTCCCGGACCATAGCAAAATTGACCGAGAGTTGTATCTTCAATTGGTCCGGGACTTAGGGTAAGGACAAGTCCCGGACCACCCCCAGAAACCTACAGAGAGTGTTTTAAGGGTTTAAATGATGGGGGTTTGAATGTTAATGATGTTATAAGATGTTAAGGCCGTGTTTGGTAACATGTAAAGGCCTAAGAAGTGTAGAAAGTGTTGAAGTGTTTGAGAAGTGAGAACTCAAATGAACAAGAGTGAAACCAGATAACGGGATAACGGGGTAACTACGGGAATAACATTTAATTATGTTCCGTATGATCTTAGTATTAACAATAATGTTTGAAACATTATCAGAGAACCGTGCGTGACCCGAGCTTGGTGAGATGACACGGTAAAAGTAAAACCCCGGTGAAAGGTATGATTTTCTCATGCCCCGTATGCTAACCGAGTTACTCTGATTTGTGTGTTTGTGTGCCGGCTTAATCAAGATTAAAGCATGAAAATAATCCCTTGTTTGATTATGTATGCCTTGATGTATGTTGTATGAGCTAACATACTTGTATGCCGGTGTGGTCTAACAGAGTGCCTAGACCGACTCATAGTGAGTATTGATTGACTAGAACCCGTTACGGGTAGTCTCATAAGCAATGGAAATGCAAACACACATAAACTATCGATTAAAGTATAACGATATCGTAAACATATGAACTCCCTAGAATGTGAGGAGATGTACGGGTTGAGTAATACCCGATAACGGTTAGAAAACCTTATTGAAATCCACGAAATAATATGAGTGGAGAGATAAATGAACCTCCATCGAGAGGATTGAAGTTAGTCCAATGATGAGAACATATAAGAAAGGTAAAAGAGACCTAAGGGACTATGTGACTCCCTTGAGATACGGTCGACCTCTTATATGAGGATTTTACCCGGTATAAGAAAATATCCGAATGTATAAGCATATGATTGTGAGGGTAACCCTTAAACCTAAGATTACCCGAATTTAAGTAAAGTTCCCAAAGTCATTAGAAACATCGAGAATGATGCTTCTAGACTAATATACATGATATTATTATAACTCCGAGAGAGGAGTGTATGGGAACGAGAGTAGTCCGAGAGTAGTCGGACCTAAGTAAAAGAGATAGGAACTAAGAGAGAGTTCCGTGAGCTAGTTGAACCTTCCCACCATGCTAGACCCAGAGTAGGGTCGAAACCGGGGAAGTAAGACTATGCTAGAGAGCCATGAGTTTTGGCTTAAGTATGTAAAGAGAGTAACAAGCGTGACGTAGGAGACCTGTAGTGTCTCGAGAATCTACAAGAGCTTGAGTATGAATAACCCAAGAGTGTGGGTGAGATAATGAGTATAAATAACCCGAGAGAAAGGGGTGAGTATATGATGTGTAACCCGAGAGAATGGGTAAGTATAAGAATGAGTAGCCCAAGAGAATGGGTGTGTATACGAATAAGTAACCCGAGAGAGCGGGTGAGGTATCGAATAAGTAAACAAGGCATAGTGAGGAATAACCCTCAATGCCTAAGAGTAACCAGTTACCACTAACAACATTGTTATGTTAGTTAGGAATCGTGTTCCGTGATTGGATGTAGATTCCTTGTGTGATATACATATATATTGTATTGCCATGATGCATGTTGTTTGATTAAAAAACTCCATGTATATCCGACCCAAAGTAGTCGGCGTACCGCGGTTAGCACGCGGTATATGCGAATTTCATGCGCAGCGTAAGCTGACCCCCTAGGGGGAACGTTTTTAGTGTGCAGGTACTTGAAGCTGACCACCGTTCGAGAGAGTAGGACGGGGACTGCTGTGAGCATGGGTAGTTAGATTGTAATTACTTATGCGTTTGAATGAGGTGTAAGTCCGAGTATGTTATCGGCATCCGTATATTGTAGACTCGGTATAAGAGGTATGAATTGAGTATTGTATTTGTATGAAGTACTCGGTTGTTCCAGTTCATCAGACCGTTACGGTATGTAAGAAAGGCCTGGTTAGCCACATGGGTGGCTAACGGCGTTGTTTCACCCCTCGTTGTAATTAGAGTTCCGCAGCGTGAGTAGGAGTAATTAGTAACAGTTAAGAGGTAATGACGAGATTAACGGTTGGGGTGTTACAAAAATGGTATCAGAGCGAAGTATCGCTCTGATGACTGGAAATACCGAGCTTAGGAAATACCGAGTTAGGGATTAGTGAATTAGGGCTAAGGGTTGAGTGGTAGCGTGAGAGATGCGCTAGATAGGAACTTCCAGTATGATCTGGATACCTACAATACCATACCCGCCCTCCACAACCCCCGTATTGGAAGCGTGGGGAAGAATGCCAGAGAGACGGGGAAACCCAACCTGGCGGTTATTTAATATTTCAATATGAACTAGAACCTGTCATGCGGTAAATCCCGAGAACCGGAAATCCCGGAGACGGATCCCGCTGAAATGACAAAACTGCATGCAATGACGGAAGGTCGAGACATCCTAATCCAAGGAGACCAGAATTGTGGCAGCTTGGGGCGACATGCTTAGCAGTCGCGAGAACCCAGCTGGCGAGCAGCAGTGAGAAGATGCACCAATCGTGCGACAAGACGGACTTATGAAAACTAACGGAACCGGGACACAGTCTACGGACCGCCATAGTAAGTAATACCAACATCGGTACACTAACCGACTAAGAATCTAGTCAAGAGTAGGTACACCCACCCTACCACACCCGAAGAGGTGCAATACCTAACGGGCACAGCTTAGACAGCTACAGCATAACTACGGGATATACCCGAATAGGACTACAGAAGTAGTGCCTAAATGACTTAACCTCGGTAACCACAGTAAAGACGGGAACGAGCAACGAGGTAAAAAGCACTAAGTAATTAAGGAACTCCGAGAGTGGGGAACGCCTAAATTGAATGACAGTCATGTCAAGATGAGTGAGAAGCAGCTCTAAGGAGCAGTTATCCAGTTAAAGGATCAAGGAAGAGCCAACGAGGCTACCAAATACAATGTAAACAATACCGTGACCGGTATGAGTTAACCCAAAACCCACCTGTACCGCGCACTTGCCAAGGCAAGTGCAGTAATAGCGGGATTATTAAGAGGAACCTTTGCAATAAAAAGTACTTAGCAAGTACCAAGACGGCAAGAGAAGCCAATATAGCACCACGAACCTTAAGAATTCTGAAATGAAACCTTGAAAAGGCCTAACAGCCTAATCACTGTATAAAGAACATACCGGCCAGCAAGAAGCTGGACTGGGTAAGAATCAGCCGGCATTGAAATGCCATGAAGAACTTACTTTTAAAACTTGAACTTCCTTCCAGAACATAAAATTTTCCAAAAACCCCCGAATTTTTAAACCAAACCAGAGAATGACGGTAAGTTATCATAGGACGATATAAGAGGAGTTGGCAACAGAACACTTCACTTAGGCGTGTGACCGACACTACGGTATACTAAACGAGACATGGAACGACCGCACTCCGAAGGAGCTTGCGGGCCTGACAGACCAATTATGAGTTAGTCGGGTAGTGGTAACGTATCAATAAGATACTCCATGTATGTATACAAGTAGAGTACGGTACACGGGAAGTAGCCCACTCCATACTACGGACGAAAGAGCCAATTCAAACCAAGACAGTTGGACATCTCGAATGATCGAAGAACACAAGGAAGCTTACCAAGTTAAGGGAGTCAAGAATCCAGTAAGATGACGGATCTAAGGACATAGCGTGGAGAAGTGCTAGAAGCACAGAGTATTAGGTATAGACATTGGATATGCCTTAAGAAATACATAATGACTGGGTGAATACCAGTGTAAATAATACGGCGAATGCCTAAATAAACTTATCAATGTACGATAAACGGGATAGAATTCCCACTTTATACCTCATTGAAGAGAATAATGACCTAACCCAGAAGGTATTAGAAGGTACCAAGGATCTACCCAATAATAGGAGACATTACAACCCTAAACGGGATAGTCAAGGACATAGCCGCAAGGCGAAGCCACAACTGAACATAACCATGAGTACAAGCCAGATGTAATGGCATTACTCAATAACACCCAGGAGCAATCCGAGAAGGGTGCCGGAGTCAACGGTAGTTGAACGAAACATCGTGTTGAGAACACAAGTGTTTAAGCAAACACTCGGGCAGAACCCGAAGGGATCCCTCGTAACACGGGATACCCTAAAATGCTAGAGGGCATGAATTAATACCTAGTAGAAAAGGGCCTTCCATGTATGGAAGTGTGTTGAGACAATTTTAACGAAAAGCCCAGTAATACCTCCAACCCATTTAATGGTATACGGAGAAGCAAAAACCCATATAAACGGCCCGCATGGAGCATGACTCGAGGCAAGGTGGCTTGTAAGCCGATAGAACCAACTACAATTCGTAGATTCAAACGTTGCAAAACATATGTATAAAGACATAAGGGTTGTTGTGGAGCACCACTTGTTATTGTGGAGCCTATGGAGCGATAATTGCGTGAATCCTCCAGAGAAAGGCTACCACCTAAGTATGTAATGTGAAACCGCTAGAGCGGTGTAGCAAAACTTGAGCATGTGTATATTGCCAATGAGTATATGAACTATAGTAGAGTAATCAGTTGAGTAGTAAACACTGTATGTGTGCAATATGAACTGCAGAGTAAGCAGCGCGCAAGTGCGCAGAGAGATTTTAAGAGAGTAACGTATTTCATTGAGCCAAGTGAATGGCAAGCCATAGTATAAATGGCGGGAGTACATGAGCAGAAGCTAAAGTAGTAGCGGATGCCATGTAAACAAATGTTGTTTAATGAGTAAGAACATGGTACGCAGCAAGCGACCATTGTAAGAGTATATTCAGATAATGATACGGAGCTGATGAGAAAATGTGTTAAAGAAGACATGATCATTCCTATCTCATGAGAGATTTATTCAAGGGTTTACGCTTCTGCACTCTGTATGACTGAGTGTTTTGGTATTGCACTTGTGCAGTAATGATCAAGTGGGAGAGCCAGGAATTGAGAAATGTCAACGAAGCCTGTTGAGTGAGAATCTAGAGAGATAACCGTGCGGCCATTGGCCAAAGATGCACACGGGCAGTAACCCACAGGGCCCAGGATCGATATGTGGAAAAATGCAGAGTAGTATGAATGAAGAACTCTGGCACAGAACCAAGAAACAAACATAATCCATGAGCCACTATTAAACGAGGAAGCACTACATGCTAAGTAGTAGCTTGACCTCAACCGACAACAAGTCGGGAAAAATGAGTGAATAATCACAAAGGCATACAGTGTTATACGAAGTAGATTTCCAGAGAACTGGAGAGACAATCTAAAATTCATCGAATTCGCATACGGTAAGAGATACCAAGCGACGATTGAAATACATGGAGAATACCAAAGAGCGAATTAAGCTCTAGTTATCAGGTCACGCAGCAGAAGCTTGTGGACCGTGATTCAGGGTTAAGTATACCCATGTCATAAACCCCTTGAAGCCTTAGAGGCTAGAACCAAACCCGGTTATGAGTTAATTAACCGTACTGAAGTTAAAACACTTCATAATACTCGAATTAATGAACCAATGTTCAGTATAACATATGGTTGGTTACGCGGGCGTAACCCCTTTTAAGGGGGGTAGGGCGAGAAACCGCTTAGAGTATGTTTTACGTATTGTGCGTAAACTACTATGTGCATAGCACAAAAGAAATTGTTTTGATGATTGGACTCATGTGTACCCATTCATTGTGTAAGTATAGTATTGTGCATGAGTGATGCAAGTAACGAGTATGTAATATTTATGAAAAGAGGAGTAGAGAGACTCTTAGGGAATGAGAATCCCTATTAGTATTGTCTATGAGATTACATGAGATATGACGAGTATAATCGGCATGAAACCGATGTGTAACCTAAGAGGGAGTGAGTTCTCTAGGTGATTTTATTTGAGAATGATTGATGGAGTGAGTTCCATCCTTTGGAGTTGTATGTTGTATGTTTTAAGTTGAGTAATAATTTGACTAATGAGGCCACAAGTATGGAATGCCTAGGCAAGGTAAGTGAAACAAATAGAGAATAATGGATGACTTAAGTTCCATGATAAAGATAATTGAAACAGATTGTTTTATGAATACGACTAGAAAGAGTAAAGATAGAAAACGAAAATGTTTGACTATCTGATTGTTTGAAATGACGTGGGAGGTGGAACTTGATCTGCTAGCGATCAAGGGAAACCGAACACAAATTGGGGTGGAAGGATAGTTCAACACTGATGCTGATCACATCAGGGTTGATGATTCTTGAAGCTCCCTATAAGTGGTCACAAGTAATCACGCTAAGAAAGATACAACTACCATAAACCGATTTGGAGTTGTGTGATGTTTTAAAAAGAATTTTCAAACAGATTTTGAAAAAGAATTTTCTTCAAGTATGAAGATGGAAACAAAACTGGTTTTGAAACCGCTATCACCCGCCGATGGCTGAGCCTTAAGTCTTGATGACCGGTAGAACGGTGGGCGTGTATTAGTTTTGAAACCATTGCACCGTACGTGCGGCGGTCCTAAGTGACCGGTTGGGGCGGTGTCATGTGTGATTTTTCCAAAGGCAGCGGGACGGGGAGAGTACCCTGAGATGTTCCTGTGTTGAGTGAGTCAACCAGAGTGCCTGAGGATATGTATATGTGTAACGTTTTGATCAGAACCGAAGGGACCGTGGGCCAGAGAGAGTAAGTGCCCAGTCATGAACGGCCGTGAACCAGAAAGAGTAAGTGTTCAACGTGACCGGTACCTGAGGGATCAGTAGTATATCACTCAACATGGATTCGAGGACTGTAGTGCCTTCTTGTCTTCGGACCGATTCCATGGAGAGAGTAAAAAGAGTATTTTTGATTGCTATACATGCTGTGATATGTGTGTGGTATGTGTAGTATGAAATGAGACTGACTTGTGGAGTCAGTAGGGTATACATGTACTATAACCTTGGCATTGAATGCCATGAGAGTAACCACCTAGATTCATCAACTTTGAGGACAAAGTTCCTAAGGGGGGTAGATTGAATACCCCGGATCTAAAAATGGCGATTAAATTACTCTATATGATTATAAAAGGCCTAATGGTGCCTAAAGAGTATTGGTAAAAAGAATAAAACCAAAAGAAAAGAGAAAACGCTTGAAAAGCGAAAAACGCTAAAATGCGCGTTAAATGAGTATATATATATCTCGAGAGGGTCCGAGATGGATTCCTAAGGCTTAGTTAGGCCTAATAAGTATACGGGAATGATTCCCGAAGAAAACGGATCCAAATAATGGATTAAAACGCTAACGGAGTTTTAAAGCACGTTTTTCGAGAAACCCGAAAACGTGACTTTAAGTGGTCAAATGGACCCGTAAAAATTATAGTTGATTATATAACTATAATTAAGTATTAATGGAAGCTTAATAGCCATTAAAAATAAAGAAACGAGAAAAATCCGAAAAACGGGCCCGGTTAGTGAATAGTGCCAAACCGGGTAAAATAACAGCGTTTTCTGTAAAAAACGAAAAACGCTCCAGCTTACTAATATAGGGGGGCCGGTTTTATTAAATAAGAAGCCTCCCCCTCTCATGTTTATTAGCAAATAAAGAAAGAAAGTAAAGGAGGAGAGAGAAAAGTAAAAAGTAAAAACATAAAAGTATTCTCTCCACTCTCTTTCCTCTCACTTTCCCTCCTTCTTCTTTTCTTTCTCCTTCTCCACGATTCCCTTCCTCCCTCTCTGGTGCTGTGCGACATGGAAGCTCCAAACATGGCTTCTCCACCTTCTTCTCCTTGCCCAAGCTTCATCCTTGCTCCGAATTGAAAAATAATTGTATATTTGAACTCCTCTCATCAAACCCTACACTTCCCTCTTTTCAAAACTCAAAAAGGTTGAGTTTCATTTTCATGGGTGTTGCCCATTTGAGGAGAAAAGCACATAATCTTGAAGCTTGAAGCTTCCCCTTTCTAGCAAGGTAAAAATATCCATGAAAAAGTCATTTTCTCCATTTTCTCACCTTGGCCGATTTTGGCTTTTGGTAATGACTAGCTTTTCTTCCTTGTTTGAGATATTCTCCAAGCTTTAATGGTGGTGGGAGTCCCTCTTAAGATTCAAGAGTTGAAAACCATTCAAGAAATTCCAAAGGTAAAACCTAATTTGGTGCTTTAAGCATCCTTGTGAATTTTAGTTTATTTGGTGAGCCTAAGGGAGCTCCTTGGTGCTTATTTTGCAATTTGAATGTGGCTAGAGAAATGGGCAAATGAATTGCCTTGGCCGATTTTGAAGGAAGAAGAGGGGAGAAGAGGAGAAGAGAAATAAAAGGAAACTTAAGAAAATTTAAGGTAAGAAACCTATCTTAGTGGATCCTATATGTATTAGGATTTGGGAAGGGTTAATAAAATGAATGAACCCCACTTGAGTTGTGGTGATAAGGTGCTTGCTTAGAAATAATGCAAGTGAGAAAGCCTTTGTGAGTTAATGCTTGTTTTGGGAGCTATGTATATGATGAATTATGCTTTATGGTGCTTAATGAGTTTTGCTTGATTAATGAGGAAAATATTGAGTGCTGATAGAACCCTTGTGGTTTGGCTAGTTTTAGGATGATTTAAATGGTGGTATGAGTTTTGGGCAATGTTGGAGAAGTAGCCAAGTTATGGCAAAATTTATGTGGAAACCTAAGTGGTTTAAGTGATGTTTTGTGTGGAGAATAACCTAGGGTTAGCTAGGTGTTGTTGGAGTTTGAATTGGGTAAATGATCACCCAAGAATATGAGAGGATGATTGTGGTGAGATGTGCAAAAATCTGTAGCAAAAGAGGTTGTGTAAGTGCCTTAGGAGTTTCTAGAAAACAAAGAATTTAAGGCTTTAAGAGTGAGTTTGGAACTTGGTATGAGGTGTGCATTATCTTGGAAGTTTGGGTGGTCAAATTAAGAGAGAACAATGCAAGTGCCAAGAGAGGTTTGAAAATGCGCAAGTGTGCATTAGTGTAGGAATGAAATGAAAAATTGTGATTTGGAGCAAGAATTTGTGTAAGGTTTAACCCATGATTTGAAGAGGTTTAGAGCATGTTTTAAGGTGATTAATCATGTAGGAATCTTGTGGAAAGATTAGGGAAAGATTGGGTGTGGATTAAGGATTGAATTGGGGTTGAAAAATGATGTATGTTGCAGGTTTTAGCAGGGTCCGGGACCTAGTCCATGGACAAGGACCCGGACCACCCCCTATTTTTATGCGAGAGTGCACATACATGTTGGTCCGGGACTATAGGGACAAGTCCCGGACCATAGCAAATTGACCGAGAGTTGTATCTTCATTGGTCCGGGACTTAGGGTAAGGACCAAGTCCCGGACCACCCCCAGAAACCTACAGAGAGTGTTTTAAAGGGTTTAAATGATGGGGGTTTGAATGTTAATGATGTTATAAGATGTTAAGGCCTGTTTGGTACATGTAAAGGCCCTAGAAGTGTAAAAGTGTTGAAGTGTTGAGAAGTGAGAACTCAAATGACAAGAGTGAAACCAAGATAACGGGATAACGGGGTAACTACGGGAATAACATTTATCATGTTCCGTATGATTAGTATTAATAATGTTTGAAACATTATCAGAGAACCGTGCGTGACCCGAGCTTGGTGAGATGACACGGTAAAAGTAAAAACCCCGGTGAAAGGTATGATTTTCTCATGCCCCGTATGCTAACCGAGTTACTCTGATTTGTGTGTTTGTGTGCCGGCTTAATCAAGATTAAAGCATGAAAATAATCCCTTGTTTGATTATGTATGCCTTGATGTATGTTGTATGAGCTAACATACTTGTATGCCGGTGTGGTCTAACAGAGTGCCTAGACCGACTCATAGTGAGTATTGATTGACTAATAACCCGTAGTACGGGTAGTCTCATAAGCAATGGAAAATGCAAACACACATAATATCGATTAAAGTATAACGATATCGAAACATATGAACTCCCTAGAATGTGAGGAGATGTACGGGTTGAGTAAATACCCGATAACGGTTAGAAACCTTATTGAAACAATCCACGAAATAAATATGAGTGGAGAGATAAATGAACCTCCATCGAGAGGATTGAAGTTAGTCCAATGATGAAACATATAGAAAGGTAAAAGAGACCTAAGGGACTATGTGACTCCCTTGAGATACGGTCGACCTCTTATATGAGGATTTTACCCGGTATAAGAAAATATCCGAATGTATAAGCATATGATTGTGAGGGTAACCCTTAAACCTAAGATTACCCGAATTTAAGTAAAGTTCCCAAAGTCATTAGAAACATCGAGAATGATGCTTCTAGACTAATATACATGATATTATTATAACTCCGAGAGAGGAGTGTATGGGAACGAGAGTAGTCCGAGAGTAGTCGGACCTAAGTAAAAGAGATAGGAACTAAGAGAGAGTTCCGTGAGCTAGTTGAACCTTCCCACCATGCTAGACCCAGAGTAGGGTCGAAACCGGGGAAGTAAGACTATGCTAGAGAGCCATGAGTTTTGGCTTAAGTATGTAAGAGAGTAACAAGCGTGACGTAGGAGACCTGTAGTGTCTCGAGAATCTACAAGAGCTTGAGTATGAATAACCCAAGAGTGTGGGTGAGATAATGAGTATAAATAACCCGAGAGAAAGGGGTGAGTATATGAATGTGTAACCCGAGAGAATGGGTAAGTATAAGAATGAGTAGCCCAAGAGAATGGGTGTGTATACGAATAAGTAACCCGAGAGAGCGGGTGAGGTATCGAATAAGTAAACAAGGCATAGTGAGGAATAACCCTCAATGCCTAAGAGTAACCAGTTACCACTAACAACATTGTTATGTTAGTTAGGAATCGTGTTCCGTGATTGGATGTAGATTCCTTGTGTGATATACATATATATTGTATTGCCATGATGCATGTTGTTTGATTAAAATGAACTCCATGTATATCCGACCCAAAGTAGTCGGCGTACCGCGGTTAGCACGCGGTATATGCGAATTTCATGCGCAGCGTAAGCTGACCCCCTAGGGGGAACGTTTTTAGTGTGCAGGTACTTGAAGCTGACCACCGTTCGAGAGAGTAGGACGGGGACTGCTGTGAGCATGGGTAGTTAGATTGTAATTACTTATGCGTTTGAATGAGGTGTAAGTCCGAGTATGTTATCGGCATCCGTATATTGTAGACTCGGTATAGTAGAGGTATGAATTGAGTATTGTATTTGTATGAACTACTCGGTTGTTCCAGTTCATCAGACCGTTACGGTATGTAAGAAAGGCCTGGTTAGCCACATGGGTGGCTAACGGCGTTGTTTCACCCCTCGTTGTAATTAGAGTTCCGCTGCGTGAGTAGTAATTAGTAACAGTATAAGAGGTAATGACGAGATTAACGGTTGGGGTGTTACATTGAAAGTAAGAGGAGGGGAGATGCAACCGGTTCCATTCAAACTACAACTAGCTGACAGATCAGAAATCAAGCCAATGGGAATAGCCCGAGATCTGGTAGTTGGAGTGGCTCGCTTTATCTTTCCAGCTGACTTCGTCATTTTAAAAATGGACGACAATGTTGAGGTTCCCCTGATTTTAGGACGACCGTTTCTAAGTACTGCCAAAGCCATTATAGATGTCCACGATGGAAAAATCACTTTGAGATATGAGGATGAAAAGATCGAATTCGATATGCAGAAAATGATGAAGAAAAGCTCAAACTTTTCTCCTCACGCTAAGACAGTGGGATTAATAGATGATGATGAGGAGGAAGGCGATTTTGTTACGGATGAAGACATGTATTCCCTATCTTCCTTCCCGAAAGCTGAAATTGAACCACTAGAGCAAGTATTAGTTACTTCTCTAGAAGAAAAAGTGGAGGACCCGGAAGTTAACGCCATGCTGGCGTCTGTGGAGAAAGGAAGGGCAGGTTATCAAGCCTACCGACCACCAATCGAAAGACTTGACAGAAAGCCTCAAAAATCAATTCCATCAATAGAACAGCCACCAGAGCTCGAGCTTAAGGAGCTACCTTCTAAACTCAAGTATGCCTTTTTAGCTGAAAATGACCATTTGCCTGTCATTATTTCCTCTTCTCTGAATTCCGGGGAGGAAACGAGGTTACTTGAGGTATTGAAGAAACACAAAACAGCGATCGGGTGGACTATTGCTGATATAAAAGGAATTGACCCCTCCTATTGCACACACCACATTTATATGGAGGAAAACTACAAGTCTATCAGGCAACCCCAACGTCGGCTAAACCCAAACCTGAAGGAGGTGGTTAAGAAAGAAGTTCTTAAACTCCTAGACGCGAACATCATTTATCCTATCTCTGACAGTCCATGGGTAAGTCCTGTTCAAGTTGTTCCAAAAAGGGAGGAATTGAAGCTGTAATAGATGACAAAGGAGAGACGGTTCCTCAAAGAAAAATTACTGGTGGGCACATGTGCATAGATTATAGGCGCTTGAACTCTACAACCAGGAAGGATCACTTCCCTCTACCTTTTATCGATCAGATGCTAGAAAGATTGGCAGGACAGGAGTATTATTGTTTCTTAGACGGTTTTTCAGGGAACTTCCAGATTCCTATTGCGCCAGAGGACCAAGATAAGACAACTTTCACTTGTCCTTATGGTACCTTTGCGTATAGAAGAATGCCCTTTGGACTGTGCAATGCTCCTGCCACCTTTCAGCGTTTATGCAGGCGATCTTCGCAGACTTCATCGAGCAAAGCATTGAGGTATTCATGGATGATTTTTCTATCTATGGATCTAGTTTTGATGTTTGTTTGGCGCAACTTGATCAAATTCTTGGCCGATGTGAGGAGACAAATCTAGTCCTCAACTGGGAGAAGTGCCACTTCGTGGTCAAGGATGGGATTGTGCTCGATCACATAATATCTGCTAAGGGGATTGAGCTCGATCAAGCCAAGGTAGAGGTAATTAAGAAATTGCCAAAACCTACTTGTGTGAAAGAAGTGAGAGCCTTCTTAGGCATGCAAGATTTTATAGATGGTTTATTCAGGATTTTTCTAAAATTGCAAAACCGTTAACTGATCTGCTTCTGAAAGAAGCCCCGTTTGTTATTTCAGATGATTGCATATCTGCTTTTGACTTGATTAAACAAAAATTGGTAGCCGCCCCCATTGTTATTTCACCTGACTGGTCATTACCCTTTGAGATTATGTTTGATGCCAATGATTTTGCAGTAGGGGCGGCTCTGTGCCAAAGAAAAGAAAATATTCTACGAGTTATTGCTTATGTGAGCAAAACTCTGGATAATGCCCAAAGGATTTACACAACACCACCGAGAAAGAGCTCCTAGTAGTGGTATTCTCCTTAGACAAATTCAGATCATATTTATGGGGAAGTACAGTGATTATTCACACAGACCACTCTGCTCTTAAATATTTGTTCACTAAGAAAGAGGCCAAACCACGCTTGCTTCATTGGATTCTCTTGTTACAGGAATTTGACATTGAAGTTAGGGATAAGAGTGGTAAGTTATATGTTGTGGCTGACCATCTGTCTAGGTTGGTAGTTCTTGACGATGGTGTACTAATTCATGAATATTTTCCGGATGAGACTGTTTTGTTTTACGTACGGTGCACGACCCTTGGTATGCTGACCTAGCCAATTTTCTTGTTTATGGGGTGGTACCTCGTGATTTTTCCTATGCTCAAAAGAAGAAGTTTTTATCTGACGCTAAGCATTATATCTGGGAAGACCCTTATCTCTTTCGAGTTTGTGCAGATGGTTTAATCCGCAGGTGTCTCCCAGATGAAGTACCCAGTGTTCTAGAGTTTTGCCATTCAAAGGAAGCTGGAGGCCATCATGGATCTCATAGGACGACAACCAAAGTTCTGGAATCCGGATTTTATTGGCCAACTCTACATAAAGATTGCCAAGCCTTTGTGGCCACTTGTGATAGTTGTCAACGCATGGGAAATGCTTCAAGGCGACATGAGATGCCTCACAAGGCATTTTAGAGGTCGAACTTTTTGACTGCTGGGGAATAGATTTCATGGGACCATTCCCTCTTCGCAAGGATTCCAATATATTCTGGTGGCAGTAGACTACGTATCCAAATGGGTTGAAGCAATTCCTTGCCTACATGCTGATTCAAAGACAGTGGTATAATTCTTAAAGAAATATGTCTTTACCCGCTTTGGAGTCCCTAGAGCCATTATAAGTGATGGAGGCACACACTTCTGCAATCAAAGCATTGATGCATTAATGACTAAGTATGGGGTACACCACAAAGTTGCCCTTGCTTACCATCCCCAGACAAATGGGCAAGCATAAGTGTCCAATATGGAGTTAAAATGGATACTCCAAAAGACGGTGCACTCCTCCAGAAAAGATTGGGCTTTAAAATTGGATGATGCTCTTTGGGCCTATCGTACAGCATATAAAACCCCATCGGTATGTCGCCTTTTAAATTGGTCTATGGGAAGGCATGTCATCTCCCTATGGAGCTTGAGCACAAGGCTTATGGGCGATCAAGGCCTTAAATTTTGATATGACTACTGCGGGAGAGAAAAGGAAATTGCAACTCTCTGAGTTAGAAGCGCTAAGAGATCAGGCTTACCAAAATGCTAAAATTTATAAGGAACGAACCAAGAAGTTCCATGACAAGCTGATACTCAAGAGAGACTTCGAAGTTGGTGATTTGGTTGTCCTCTATAACTCAAGATTAAGGCTTTTCCCTGGGAAACTCAAATCTCATTAGGCTGGTCCTTTCCGGATTGTTAGTGTGACCTCATATGGTGCCTTTGAACTACAAAACAAAAAGAGCGAAACTTTCAAAGTTAATGGAGCCCGTCTTAAAAGGTATACTTCTCCTTCTGATATTTCAACTGACTTATTTAGAATTTATCTTGTCCAGGAACAGCATGACACTTTTACTCCAGTTTCGAAACCGGCACTATCGAAGAAAAAATCTCTCCCGTGGAAAGTTCAATACAAACTCAAGCAGCTACGCAGCTTGACTATACCAAGTTGTGGTGACCCGACTCACAACTCCGCACATACATAATGAAGAACATGCGTCTAGCTAGAGACGTTTAAACCCGGGCAGCTTGGTGGGAGGCAACCCACTACCTATACTTTGCCTTTGATTTTATGTATTTTGTTTTCTCTTTGTACTATATTTCCCTTTTATATGTTATAATAAAATTCGGGTTTTACTTGAGTTCTTCTGGCTGTGTAGAATATTCTTTACAGGTAAATCTCATGTAATTCTACAGCTGCACTCAAGTGAGGGGGAGCTCTACACACTCTGCGAACTTTGGGGAGTACACTCTTTCCCTACTGATACTTCATATTCCCTTTTGCTATGCCCTGTTAATTTAATTCTATCTACACAATGAGGCATTGCTGAGCTTAAGTGTGGGGGAGAGCCCTTTTCAAAGACATTCTGTGCTTAAAATGTTTAAATCTCTCTGCTTATCTTCTCATCCCTTATGCAAAAGTGAAACAAATGCATAAATCTATTTTTCCTTTTGTTTTCTCCTCAATGCCCATTCTTGAGAGGTGTTGGCCATGGTAAAAGTTCTCAGAGTCACCTAAACTAAGAAGTATTGAAACACCTTGGATCATACCCCAAACTCTAATTTTATTTTACCTTGAGCACACCTATGCCACCAGCAGTTGATGGATCACACTCCTAAAAAAGTTAAAGATCATGAACTGTTCACCTCCTTATCATACCCTTCATAATAATATTTGTTAATATTGAGCATTTCCTATTTACTTGGGTACATAGTTTTACTTGAGGACAAGCAAAAAGATAAGTGTGGGTGTGGGGGTGTGATAAGTGTCCAAATGAGCATGTTTTATGGGTGTATTTCATATATTATATTAGCACTTTTCCTGCTCATTTCTCCACTTTGCTTAGTTTTCCTCTAGTTTATTTTTATTGGTTATCTTACAGATTTAATGGTTAAACATGAGGAAAACCAAGCTAGGAGCGAAGTAGACGAAGAGACGAACGCGTAGGCGCAAATGGGTCAAAAAACTGAGTCCAAACGGAGAATGTAGAGCCGGTCAAAGTTCGCAGAAGTAAACAAGTCAAATACACACGTCCGGGTCACGTCCGGGGATAAAAGGCCGGACGTGACACGGATCGATGTGTTAGAGCCGTCCGGGTCACGTTCGTGGAAAAAAGACCGGACAACACTGAGTGACGTCTGCCCAAATAAGGCCGGCCATGTGTGTGTGTTGTCCGAGAAGAAAAGGCCGGACAAGAGATGAAGGAGTCCGTGGCACGTCCGTGCAAATAAGGGCGGACAAGAACAAAACAAGGACATGTTGTCCGTGGAAATAAGCACGGACGGGAAGCAAGGAAGAAATGTGTCTGTAACACCCCATCCAACAACAAACACATAACAACATTCTGCAGCGGAAAATATACTACCTCACATTACTTAACTCGTTGGTGTTACACGCCGTTAACCACCCACGTGGCTAACAAGGCTACTACATAAACATTGTACCGGTCTGATGGACTAGATTCCCGAGCAACTACACATTATTTTCCCTTTCCATTAACAACAAAACATACACATACCTTCCAACTGTACCGAGTATTTACAAACTGATGCCGATAACAATTTCGGTCTTACTACACCTACTGTATATATACAACTTGAATGATTACCCATGTACAACGACTACCCCGTCCTACTCTCGAACGGCTTCCAGCTCTTTATACCTGAAATAGGAAAAAAGAGAAAGGGTGGCCCCAAGGGGCTCAGCACTTTGCTGGTTTGGTAATCCCGCAGCCCGCATGCTACCGGACCACGCACAACTAATTGTCGTCTTAACATGCGGTTGATTATACTTAAATCATGCATGTAACTTAACAAACAACACGAATCATTCCGCCTCAATGGGCTCGACAAACAGTTAACATATCCATACTTGATAGGTCACTCATGGTATTCATTACCCCTAGAGTGTTACTCCTCTAATGGAGCTACTTCCTTAATAGACAACAACTACCCATTAACCGGGTTATCCTTAAACGCCTCTTATCAAAAACTGAGATTCATCTCCATGATCCCCATACTCCACATTTTACAACATATAACATTCATCACATAACAACACATGTCAACACCTTTCACGTTTCAACTGCACATAAGAACATCGCAATAAATATTGCATCATAACAACAGTACAACATAACAGGTACGGTTCCTTTTATGAACCGGCCCCAACATAGTCAGTTCACTTGTAGCCTAGAGAATGTTGCCAGTCTCATGATAAGCTCATTACATAACTCGTTACCGTCTCATTAAATGAACGGATAACTTAACACAAGGTGTCTCGGATATAGTGATCCAAGCACACCGAACAAACATAACATAGTATGCCCCTGTGGCCCGACGTGAGTTAGTAAAATAGCCTTGGTTAAGCTAAAGGGAAGGTTGGAAACCAAATTGGAAAACAACCATAACATAAAGAGAGGATCGAACTGATATGACAACGACCCCCATACTCACACGCGTGGCCGGAACAGACCGGACTCTTCACTTCCCCCGTTAGCACTTGTTAGAAGTTCAACATTGAACTTAATTAAACAATCACATCATTGGGTTAAGTCTTGTTAGACACACAGAAGGGAAGGGAGAGTCATACATTCACACACAAACATCACACACAAACATCACATAACTAACTAACGCATAGCCGTGGTTAGAACGTTCCTTAGGTCGGAAACGTTATCACCGGATACCGTTCTCTTACGTTTACCTAATAGTGGTTAACTAGCCCTTCAAGCGCATTCGAGGTTACCAGTATCGGCACGTAAACATACCTCAACAATAACGACTGTAAATTCATTTCATGATTTATCTTATAACGTGGCAAACACACAGAAAAACACATTGGCATACAAGCTGGTGTAATCCGGTAGGACACAGGTTGCAACAAAACCATACCTGTCACCGGAGTCCACTTTATCATGTCCACTTATGTTCCTCGAGCAATTCTCGAACAACTGATAACATTACATGTATTTTTATTAACATCGGGGTAACATGATTGTTTAAAGTCTAATGCTTATAACTTTCCCCGTTAACATAGTTACATAACTTTACATTTTAACTTGTTTTACCTTTACATTTAATACAACTTTTGCCCTTCTAAATTGTCATTATAACTCACTAGGGTTTACTACTTAAACCACACTTAGTTTTTTTTCACATACTTTGGGCCGTCCGACCCACCGTCCCCGACCACAACTGGGTCGGACCATTCCAGAGACTGTTACCGTCTTCGAATACACCTGTCCGACCCACGTCCGACCCAAGACCTCTGGCTCAGACCATTCCAGAAACTCCAACGATTGAATTAGCAGGGCTGTCCGACCCACCCTGGGTCGGACCACTGGGTCGGACAACATCAGAAGTTGTCCAAACTTTGTCAAAATTTCTCCAAACTTCTCCTTAAGCCTCCTAATGTGTTCTAACATCATTTGGCACATCAAACACAACTTTAGCCATGTGCTAAACTCTTTAAATCACTCACCAAAACCATCTTATCATCCACAAATTTCTTACAAAATTCCTAGCACTTGGAATGTTTTCTCCTTAAGATTTCTATGTGGTATTTCACCTATAATGACCACTATACCAAGGTGTTTCCTCTACACCTTAACATCATCTCTCAAACCTTTTCTTGCCAACTAAATCTCCTTTTCACATCTTACCTAAACATCATTTCCTCCTTGTACATAAACTTCCCTAAACTTAAACAAACTTCTCCAAGACTTTAATACATCCACAAAAAACACATATTGAATTCCTAGAACTTCCAAGATAATACATAAATCCTTGTTTCACTCTAAATCACCTTAATACATGCTTTCTTCCCTTAGTAAAACACTTGTTCACCCTTAACACTTCCTAGTTCACCAAAACTCATTTAAACACTTAGAACTTCTTATACATTTTCCAAATTTTGCCATAGTTTCTCTTGTATATTCTTACATCCAAACACTTAGGTTTTTACCTTATTTCATTCAAGAACACTTAAGTCCACCAAGAACTTTCTCATACACAAACTTCACCAACTTTACACTACATCACAATATAGTGCATAAACTTAATTGCTTGGCACTTGGGCCCTTAAATAACATGGCTCTTAGGCCCTTAAATAACAAAACCTTAAACACTGAATTTCCCACATAAATAATGTCTTTGACCTGCAAATACACCCAACAATACATATGCCCTTAATAAACTCCTTGAGAGCATTTTACTAGCTCATTTGCCATTGGCTCCTTAGGTATTTTATTAAGCAAATCAAGCTCATTTTCCTAAGGCATTTAAACTACATTGAAATAGTTTGTTTACCTCTTTTTCCTCACAAACTTCTTTCTTGTTTCCTTGTAAAACCGGTAAGGATGTTTGGTTGTCTGTCAACTTCTAAACAATGTACAAATTATATAATGAGTATACAAGCTTTAAGCTTCATCTCATTGTAAACCCTAGTTACATATATCATCTTTAGGTTAAAATGATTGTTTTACCTTGGAATGGAAAGAGAGCTTGGATATGTATCAAGAGAGGACTCCACCAAGCCCTTGGAAGATTCAAATGAGGCTAAAACAAGCAAGGTAAAGACACCATTGTGAGGTGAATTTTCAGACATCATACAAACATGGAGGAAACATTATTTTTCTTTGAGATTCCTTACCTAGAAGCAAAGGAGATCAATAATATGTAGAAATATAGGCTCAAGCTCCTTCAATGGTGGAACTCCATGGCACCGAAATGGGGCTCTTGGAATTTTAAGAAGATAGGAAGGAAGAGCTTGATGAGACAAAGAGAATGGTGGTGTTTGTTTTTGATTTGGCCAAGTGAGCTAGGAATTACAAGAGGTCAAAGATGGTGTTTTGTTTGGTACTATTGCAAATCGTGAATGGAAGGGAAGAAGAGAGCTTGAGGACGTGGTAATTGAGGAGGGAAGGAAGAGAATGAAGATAAGTTCTACTTTGAAGATATTAAGTAGTTAAAGTAAACAGTATTCTACTTTACTACTTTAGTTAGCTTATTTATTTGTTACTTGCAAGGTGGTGACTCACCTCACAAACCGGCCCCCAATAGTTACCTAGGGGTGTTTTAGTCTTTGTTGACCCATTTAATTACTTATAACAACATATGTTACAAACTAGTTTATTAAAGTTACTATTCACTAAAACAAGGCACATAGATGTGAAATTTTTGATTTCCCATTGATATAGACTTCCAAATGTGATACTATATAGTACACATGTTAATTAAAGAGTAATGATGGACATTTAGCCATTCAAAGCTCATTTACAAGACAATTTTTCAAAACGTGCTTTAAGACTCCTTAAAGCACTGTTTTTGTTTTAACTTGTTTTCAAGCTTGGTTTTCTTGGTAGTTGATTTAATATGTTCATTAACATTTATAAGGTATAGGTATGACCATTAGGTCTTATACAAATTTATCCCAAGCTTAGAGCACATTTTGCTCTTATTGACTTTAAGGTATATTCTTGTGTGTTTGGTTTAACTGTCTAACAAAGTTTCCTAAGGACTTAATTAGCCTTATTAAATCGTAATTGAATATTATTAAGTCTTGGTAGGCTCTTTGGGTCAAAACCAAGTTCACTCCAAGCTTAGGGCATTTTCGCTCAAATTGTATCTTGGTGCTTTATTGCATTTTTACTATGGTTTAAATTGTTCACTGATGTTTTCTAAGGCACTTTTTAGCCTTTACATACCATAGTTTAAATGTTTAAACCACATATCAAGGTTTGGGGTATTTCAATCTACCCCCTTAAAAGAACTTCGTCCTCGAAGTTCACACTTCCCACACATCATTTGGATTAGAACGTAGGAATCACTTGGAAATAAACTTCCATAACCAAAATATTTTTCATCACAACCTCGACTTAATGGTGGGGGTAACACATTCACATCATACATAACATAACATATTCACATGATAACCTCGGACTCAATGGTCCGGTTATCTTAACAACATTTACACACATAACAACCCTTAGACTCTCTGGTCTTGGGTAACATAACACATTTAGACACATAGGTCTTGATAACAACAGCCTTTAGACACATAGGTCTATGAAACACAACAACATTTAGACTCATAGGTCTTGGTAACATACACTTCTGGAACTCAAGGTCAAAATAATATCTATTACACATACCACACAACATGTCATAGCATGAAACAATCAAAAATATCTTTATATACACTGTGATCCCGCAGAACCCGGTCGCGATGGACACCTTCCGTCCCCGTGCCTTTGGGAGATCAAAACAATCACTTAAATTTGAATTTTTTTTCTTGTGAGGTTAAGTAAGAGAAACTTAATTATGTAAATATCTATCGACATTTATAAATACCAATTCAAAATCCTTTTGAAAACACATACGACTCCAAGTCCATCTTATGCTCTTGCTTCTTTTCTTAGCGTGGTTATTTGACCACTTAAGGGGAGATCCAAATCATTCGAACCCCAATGTGATCAGCATCAGTGTCGAACTATCCTTCCACCCCAATTTGTTTCGGCCCTTGTCGCATACAAATCAAGTTCCACTCCCTTCATTTTCAAGCATCAAATAAATCACTCATTTCCAATTTTCTCTTCTTTTATCATTTTATCATGATCATACATCTCCAAGAGATAGAACTTCGTCTATCAGTTATTTCCATTCACTTTAATATTGTTACCTACGGAATCTCATTCTCACTAGGTTCTATGTCGGTTTCATACCCTTTCATGAATCACTATATTGTATATATATACACATATATTTTATCAAAATACCACACTCAGTTTCACATTTATACACTGCCAGGGTTTTTGTTCCCCAGGATTTTCTCTACTCCCCACACTTGTATTATCACACACAATTGTTAACAAGCAAACACACTTATCACAATGGTATTCGCATCTTCTGTGCGCAATTACCACAATTAAACCATGAATGAATGCGTATGTTTACATAACACACACACCAATCATCAAAACAATTTATTTTGTGCTATGCACAACATAAATCACGTACACTTGTACGGTAATACACACTAAGTGGTTTTGCGCTCTACCCCCCTTAAAAGGGATTACGCCCACGTAATCAACACTAAACATTGGCTTAAAATGTTCTGCCGTCGTGAAGTGTTTTAACTTCCACGTGGTCTATTACACAATGGATTCTGATTAGAGGATCTTAACCATATTGGCGGTTTAGTTCCTAAACCAAGAATTCTCATTGGAGTTTGTTTAAACTCTTAGTTGGTTTCGATTCTGGCCTGTTAAGCTTCTAGGCGTTAATAATTAGCCATTCACTCTTGTTCACCATGTACATTCAACACTTGAATCACTGGCTCACTAGTTTCTGCTGCGAAACTCTAATAACTGTAGAGCTTAATTGCCCCATTTGTTATTCTTACTGTATTGTACATCTCCCAATTATTACCTTTATCTTGGTAATAATGGTTTCTCAACCGATGCGTGGTATCTCTTACCGTTAGCGAATTCGGTGAGTTATAAACTTTCTATCCACTTCCATAACAATTTACTGTGTATACAGCTATGTATTTCACAATGATTGACTTTTCCCTTCCGACTTACTGTCGGTTGAGATTGAGCTACTACCTAGTGTGTAGTGCTCTCTCAGCTATTTACAACATTTGGGGTATATTCCATACCGATATTTGGCAGTTAGTGCTACTGTAGTCACTTGCTATTAATCATGTCTCCACATTTGGTTTTGTACAAGTACTTTTTCATGGTATGTCTTTGCATTTCCTATGCATCGGCCATTATAACATTATTGCTCCACAATTAACATGTTCCCAATTCCTAGCTATCCCACTCGATCATTACTGTGCAAGTGCAATACCAAAACACTCAGTCATACAGAGTGCAGAGGCGTAAACTCTTGACAGTAAATCTCTTATGCGATTCGCCATGGAATTCACACTGAGTTCCTCATCACATCTTACCTACCACTGGCTTATTGCCCAGTCTGTTTAACATCACTTACCTTGCATCTCCACTGAGTTTAACTCATAACTGGTCTTATCTGCCATATCATTATTTAACAACACTTATACAACGGTCGCTTACTGCGCACCGTGCTTATTGTATAACACTAACTTACATGGTATTTACTGTCACATTAACTTCCACACATATACTTACATCACTCGTATTATGGTTTGTCATTCTTTTGGATGACTACTGAATACTCTTTGAGCGTTGATCACTCGAGTCACAAACCGGCGTTACTTAGCTCGGTGCTTCACTTTATACACACATACTACTAAACTAACTGCTCTCAAATAATAATAATCTTGTCCATCCTTAACATATTTCTTGAGCTTGGTTCACATAACTACCGCTCTAGTGGTTTCACAGCATCGAGAGGTATCCCCACTCTTAGTGCAGTGGTTCGTTCTCCACTCTATTCACTTATATAACATAAACTTCTGCAATCAATCTAATTTACATAACACATTTTATTTGTGGCCTATAAGCCTTATTTGCCTTGAGCTGCGCTCATTGTAGGCTGTCCACACACATGTACTTCTCTGTACAACATTACATGGTTTGGATGTTATATTGAGCTCCATGACAAGGTCGTTGCATTCCGTTTCCTTTCATGGGATGCCCCTTAGGTTTGTCAGTCCGTCTCCTGACAACTTATGTCTAAACTGGGTGTTAGTTTCAACCCTTGTGCTTCTGTCATGTCATTTCGTGCAACAATTGTTGATGCGAACACCCTTTAAGGATTGCTCCTGGGTGTTACTAAGTTATTCCATTACATCAGGTCAGGTTCACACTTATTGGTATACTCAGTTAGCCACGCCGTTTGGTTCTTAACTGGCTTATTATCTTCTTCTGTGAAGATCATCATTTCCTGGTAGTGTAGGTACTCATTCTGGGAGTTTCATCCCGTTCGTTGCACATTAATGTGTCCACATTAAGCATTTGCCTCGTCATGTGCATGCTGGGTCACCATTCCAGTTATCGTGTTTATCCCTGGGATCCTTACGACATATGCTATGTCTTTACATAACAGTCAGTGCACTTCGCACTTCCTGACTCTTAAACATTTCCTTGAAAGGAATTCACTAATTCCTTTGGTCTCGTTAACTTAACTGAGTTCCTTTACTTTAACCGTTCTTGGTAGTTAGTTGATCTTGTTTGTCTTTTACTGCTGACCGTAGTATGGAGTCGACTACTTCGCGTGTTCCGGACTCTACTCGTATACATATGTGGGGTACCCTACTGATACATTACTACTTACCCAACTAACCCATAAGTAGGTCTGTCAGGCCCACAAGCTCCTATCGGAGTGCGGTCGTCCCACATTTCAGTTGGTACACTCGTAGTGTCCGTCACACGCCTAGGTGAAGTATTCTGTTGTCAACTCCCTTATATTGTCCCATGACAATATGCGTTCCGTGCTTCCCGAACGTAATCGAGGGAAAGTTTATCCACTGTTGTATCCTTGTCAACTGTCCTTGGTTTTACTGGTTTGGTTTAAAAGAAGGTTAGAAAGAAGTATTGGTTTGAAAGAAAATTCGGTTTTGAAAGAAAAGAGTTTGAAATAAATCTGAGTTAAAAGAAAAATTCTCATGGTTCCACAATGCCTTCTCCCCTTAACCAAATCTAGCTTCTTGCTGACTGGTGTACTTCCAATTACAAAGGTTAGGCTGTTAAGCCCTTCCACAGTTATGATGATCTCACTTAACTTCATGGTACTTTACTACGTACTTCGTACATGTTAGAATTTTCCTGGACAATCCTGTTATAGCAGCACTTGCCATGGCAAGTGCGCCATGCTAACTGGCTTATCGGTTAAGCACACATACTGGTTGCGGTATTGTTCTTACTCGCACTATTATCAGTGGCCTTGTTGGCCCTCACTGATCTTACTGTCTTGATACTAACTCCTCTAGGTGACTTCTCACTGTCTTCACATGATAATCATTAACTGGGGTGTTCCCCATTCTTGGAGTCCCCTTTTTCTTTTGTATTGTTTCCTCTTCGTAGCCCGTTCCACCCATTTGTCGTGGTTACTGAGACTTGTCTCTGTTTGGGCACTACGTTGTAGTTCCTTTGTCGGTTGGTGTACCGTTGGTGTATCATTTAACTACTGTGGTTCCGTAGACACTTGTCTCGGGTTCAATCAATCCACTTCTTGCCTGTTGCGTTGCAAGCTGGTTGTTCTCGACTGCTCAGCATGTCGACCCAGGTTGCCGGAAATTCCATTCTCTTATACACAAAATTCTTCATCCTTCGCTATTAATGCGGTTAACATTGTTCAGATGGAAACCGTCTCCGGGATTCCCAGTTTTCGGGATCTACCGTATGACCGGTCTTCCGTACTCTAAAGGTATTTAATAACAGCCAGATCGGGTATTCCCGAATAAGAGTGGACTTCCATCTCTCTGGCGTTGTTTCCCAAGTTATATAACAGGGATTGTGGAGGGCGGGAAGGATATAGTAGGTTTCCAGTACACGCTGGTAATTCCTAACTGGCGTATCTCTCACGCTATCACTCAACCCTTAACCCAAAGTACTAAAATCCTAACTCGGTACTTCCTAAGCTCGGTAATTCAGTCATCAGAGCGATACTTCGCTTTGATACCACTTTTTGTAACACCCCATCCAACAACAAACACATAACAACATTCTGCAGCGGAAAATATACTACCTCACATTACTTAACTCGTTGGTGTTACACGCCGTTAACCACCCACGTGGCTAACAAGGCTACTACATAAACATTGTACCGGTTGATGGACTAGATTCCCGAGCGACTACACATTATTTTCCCTTTCCATTAACAACAAAACATACACATACCTTCCAACTGTACCGAGTATTTACAAACTGATGCCGATAACAATTTCGGTCTTACTACACCTACTGTATATATACAACTTGAATGATTACCCATGTACAACGACTACCCCGTCCTACTCTCGAACGGCTTCCAGCTCTTTGTACCTGAAATAGGAAAAGAAGAGAAAGGGTGGCCCCCAAGGGGCCCAGCACCTTTGCTGGTATGGTAATCCCGCAGCCCGCATGCTACCGGACCACGCACAACTAATTGTCGTCTTAACATGTGGTTAATTATACTTAAATCATGCATGTAACTTAACACACAACACAAATCATTCTGCCTCAATGGGCTCGACAAACAGTTAACATATCCATACTTGATAGGTCACTCATGGTATTCATTACCCCTAGAGTGTTACTCCTCTAATGGAGCTACTTCCTTAATAGACGACAACTACCCATTAACCGGGTTATCCTTAAACGCCTCTTATCACAAACTGAGATTCATCTCCATGATCCCCATACTCCACATTTTACAACATATAACATTCATCACATAACAACACATGTCAACACCTTTCACGTTTCAACGTGCACATAATAACATCGCAATAAATATTGCATCATAACAACAGTACATAACATAACGGGTATGGTTCCCTTTTATGAACCGGCCCAAACATAGTCAGTTCACTTGTAGCCTAGAGAATGTTGCCAGTCTCATGATAAGCTCATTACATAACTCGTTACCGTCTCGTTAAATGAACGGATAACTTAACACAAGGTGTCTCGAATATAGTGATCCAAGCACACCGAACAAACATAACATAGTATGCCCCTGTGGCCCGACGTGAGTCAGTAAAATAGCCTTGGTTAAGCTAAAGGGAAGGTTGGAAACCAAATTGGAAAACAACCATAACATACAGAGAGGATCGAACCTGATATGACAACGACCCCCATACTCACACGCGTGGCCGGAACAGACCGGACTCCTCACTTCCCCGTTAGCACTTGTTAGAAGTTCAACATTGAACTTATTTAAACAATCACAACATTGGGTTAAGTCTTGTTAGACACACACAAGGGAAGGGAGAGTCATACATTCACACACAAACATCACACACAAACATCACATAACTAACTCACGCATAGCCGTGGTTAGAACGTTCCTTAGGTCGGAAACGTTATCACCGGATACCGTTCTCTTACGTTTAGCTAGTAGTGGTTAACTAGCCCTTCAAGCGCATTCGAGGTTACCGGTATCGGCACGTAAACATACCTCAACAATAACGACTGTAAATTCGTTTCATGATTTATCTTATAACGTGGCAAACACACAGAAAAACACATTGGCATACAAGCCGGTGTAATCCGGTAGGACACAGGTTGCAAGAAAACCATACCTGTCACCGGAGTCCACTTTATCATGTCCACTTATGTTCCTCGAGCAATTCTCGAACAACTGATAACATTACATGTATTTTTATTAACATCGGGGTTACATGATTGTTTAAAGTCTAATGCTTATAACTTTCCCCGTTAACATAGTTACATAACTTTACATTTTAACTTGTTTTACCTTTACATTTAATACAACTTTTGCCCCTCTAAATTGTCATTATAACTCACTAGGGTTTACTACTTAAACCACACTTAGTTTTTTTTTCACATACTTTGGGCCGTCCGACCCACCGTCCGACCCACAACTGGGTCGGACCATTCCAGAGACTTTTACCGTCTTTCGAATACACCTGTCCGACCCACGTCCGACCCAAGACCTCTGGCTCGGACCATTCCAGAAACTCCAACGATTGAATTAGCAGGGCTGTCCGACCCACCCTGGGTCGGACCACTGGGTCGGACAACATCAGAAGTTGTCCAAACTTTGTCAAACTTTCTCCAAACTTCTCCTTAAGCCTCCTAATGTGTTCTAACATCATCTGGCACATCAAACACAACTTTAGCCATGTGCTAAACTCTTTAAATCACTCACCAAAACCATCTTATCATCCACAAATTTCTTTCAAAATTCCTAGCACTTGGAATGTTTTCTCCTTAAGATTTCTAAGTGGTATTTCACCTATAATGACCACTATACCAAGGTGTTTCCTCTACACCTTAACATCATCTCTCAAACTTCTTTTCTTGCCAACTAAATCTCTTTTTCACATCTTACCTAAACATCATTTCCTCCTTGTACATCAACATTCCTAAACCTAAACAAACTTCTCCAAGACTTTAATACATCCACAAAAACACATATTGAATTCCTAGAACTTCCAAGATAATACCTAAATCCTTGTTTCACTCTAAATCACCTTAATACATGCTTTCTTCCCTTAGTAAAACACTTGTTCACCCTTAACACTTCCTAGTTCACCAAAACTCATTTAAACACTTAGAACTTCTTATACATTTTCCAAATTTTGCCATAGTTTCTCTTGTATATTCTTACATCCAAACACTTAGGTTTTTACCTTATTTCATTCAAGAACACTTAAGTCCACCAAGAACTTTTTCATACACAAACTTCACCAACTTTACACTACATCACAATATAGTGCATAAACTTAATTGCTTGGCACTTGGGCCCTTAAATAACATGGCTCTTAGGCCCTTAAATAACATAAACCTTAAACACTGAATTTCCCACATAAATAATGTCTTTGACCTGCAAATACACCCAACAATACATATGCCCTTAATAAACTCCTTGAGAGCATTTTACTAGCTCATTTGCCATTGGCTCCTTAGGTATTTTATTAAGCAAATCAAGCTCATTTTCCTAAGGCATTTAAACTACATTGAAATAGTTTGTTTACCTTTTTTTCCTCACAAACTTCTTTCTTGTTTCCTTGTAAAACCGGTAAGGATGTTTGGTTGTTTGTCAACTTCTAAACAATGTACAAATAATATAATGAGTATACAAGCTTTAAGCTTCATCTCATTGTAAACCCTAGTTACATATATCATCTTAAGGTATTAAAATGATTGTTTTACCTTGGAATGGAAAGAGAGCTTGGATATGTATCAAGAGAGGACTCCACCAAGCCCTTGGAAGATTCAAATGAGGCTAAAACAAGCAAGGTAAAGACACCATTGTGTGGTGAATTTTCAGACATCATACAAACATGGAGGAAACATTATTTTTCTTTGAGATTCCTTACCTAGAAGCAAAGGAGATCAATAATATGTAGAAATATAAGCTCAAGCTCCTTCAATGGTGGAACTCCATGGCACCGAAATGGGGCTCTTGGAATTTTAAGAAGATGGGAAGGAAGAGCTTGAACAGACAAAGAGAATGGTGGTGTTTGTTTTTGATTTGGCCAAGTGAGCTAGGAATTACAAGAGGTCAAAGATGGTGTTTTGTTTGGTACTATTGCAAATCATGAATGGAAGGGAAGAAGAGAGCTTGAGGACGTGGGAATTGAGGAGGGAAGGAAGAGAATGAAGATAAGTTCTACTTTGAAGATATTAAGTAGTTAAAGTAAATAGTATTCTATTTTACTACTTTAGTTAGCTTATTTATTTGTTTACTTGCAAGGTGGTGACTCACCTCACAAAACCGGCCCCCAATAGTTACCTAGGGGTGTTTTAGTCTTTGTTGACCCATTTAATTACTTATAACAACATATGTTACAAACTAGTTTATTAAAGTTACTATTCACTAAAACAAGGCACATAGATGTGAAATTTTTGATTTCCCATTGATATAGACTTCCAAATGTGATACTATATAGTACACATGTTAATTAAAGAGTAATGATGGACATTTAGCCATTCAAAACTCATTTACAAGACAATTTTTCAAAAACGTGCTTTAAGACTCCTTAAAGCACTTTTTGTGTTTTAACTTGTTTTCAAGCTTGGTTTTCTTTGGTAATTGATTTAATATGTTCATTAAAATATTTATAAGGTATAGGTATGACCATTAGGTCTTATACAAATTTATCCCAAGCTTAGAGCACATTTTTGCTCTTATTGACTTTAAGGTATATTGTTGTGTTTTGTTTGGTTTAACTGTCTACAAAAGTTTCCTAAGGACTTAATTAGCCTTATTAAATCGTAATTGAATATTATTAAGTCTTGGTAGGCTCTTTGGCTCCTAACCAAGTTCACTCCAAGCTTAGAGCATGTTTTTGCTCAAACAGTATCTTGGTGCTTTATTGCATTTTACTATGGTTTAAATTGTTCACTGATGTTTTCTAAGGCACTTTTTAGCCTTTACATACCATAGTTTAAATGTTTAAACCACATATCAAGGTTTGGGGTATTTCAGTGTCCGTGGAATTTTGCCCGGACAAGAAATTAAAGTGGCCGAGGATATTTGACCGGACAACAAATTGAGGTGCAACTACGCCGACCGTCTTCCCCAATTTTCTTCGACGCATGCAAACATATCTATCTACCCCATCAGCAATATCATGCGCCGGCTCACTCCTCCTTAAATTCCTCACGCGTGTTCCAGTTCTGTCTTCTTCCTCTTCCTTTCTTCTATATAAACACACTGCACCTTCAACCAAAAACATACATTCCACCACTAGAACTCAACACTCCGAATCACTCATTTCACATACAAATTCCTACGTACATTCTCCACTCTTCTTTCTCTTCATTTCTCCATTCACCATCCGCACCTCCACAACACCGTATTATTATTACGTCCAACCTCTGACTGACTTATTACTAGTTAATATGTCAGGCTAAGGAGGATTTACTCCGGGCGAAGGTTTAGTTGTAGTTTGTTTAATTATGTAATCTATATTTCTACCGGTTAAATTAAATACAGTTTGTTACGATTAAAGTTTACCTCTCGCCTTTTTAATAAATTTCATGAATTTATTAAAAAGCTTTACAAAGTCTATTTTGATCAGACCAGTGATAAATAGACAGGTTAATTAATCGATAAATCTGTGGAAAACTTATTTTGATTAATTAAGTTAGTATTTTCAGATGCAAAATATAATTCCTCGCACTTAATCCGTTTACATGTGTTTTGCTCAAATCTAGATTAGACTGAGCATTTTCTGGTAAACGAGTCCTTTTGAGTCTATGATTTAGTCCTTAAGATTATAACACCCCTACTTCTTACTTCACAACTAACTGAAATCGCAGCGGAAATAAACGACTAAACAATAACTAAACGCTTTGGTGCTACAACGCCGTCAACCACCCACGTGGTTAACAAGGCAGAATAAATACAAGTGTATCGGTCTGATGATCAGACTCCCGAGCATAGAACTAAAACCATTAATACATCATATACAATACCGAGTATTTAAATACATTCCTTCACTGTAAACTGTCAATATACCACCATAGTAGTTTCAACGGAATCAAAATACAATGCCACGGGAGCACAGGCGCATCCCGGGCTCAACATCCAAAATAAACCAAAATACAACTGCAGCCTAGATCCTACAGCCACTCTGCTTCCTCGATCCTCATCCTACATTAAAAATATGGAGCCCCCGAGGGGGTCAGCAACCCTTGGCTGGTATGGTTAACGCGCAGCCCATCGGCTACCGGGATACGCACAACTAATTGTCATGATAACATGGCATTCATTTTAAACATATCATAACATCATATGTGGCATAGCATCAATAGTGCATAGCACAACATCACATACACAGTGGATACTCTTTCCACAATAACAAACCAAGAAGGTTAAACAACATAAGAGCCTAGAGAATGGTTCACCCTCATGTTAAGCTCGTTACACACACTCATTACCGTTCTGTTATTCGAACGAGTAACTTAAGTCACAGATGGTTCGGATATAGTGACCCGAACACACCACACAAACACATGTTCCAACTAAACCGATCATAAGTCAGAATAGGTAAGCTTTGGAGGAAGCTAGCGGGAGATCGAACGCCAAATTAAGGAGAACAATCTTAACAACATAAGAGTCGAATCTGATTCAGATATCTACTCTTAACTTACATGCATGACCGGACAACCGGATTCCTCACTTCCCAGTTAGCACTTGCTAGAAGTTCACGGTGGAACTTAACAAACAATTCACTACAAGTGGTAAGTCAAGTTAGGCACACACAAGGGAAATGAGTCACATCATAACATCACAATAATATGAACAACGGTAAACTCATTACATGATTAAGTCTTACAACGTCATAAACACACAGAAAACAAACAACACACAAGCCGGTGTAAACCGGTAGGCAACAGACTACAAGAAAACCATACCTTGGTCCTTGCTTCGATTGATTTCCACCGTAGGTCACTCCTATAAATGATTAATAACGTCGGTTAATTATTTATTTAACTTCAAACTTACTAAATGGTTAACATGATTGTATGACATGTTTTTAATGCCCAACTAATCCTTCATTACCTTCATTATACCCTAGGGGGATAACTACATTTGTCACATTCTTTACTGTTTTTTTTTTTATAAATTTTGGTCTGTCCGACCCACCGTCCGACCCACAACTGGGTCGGACCCTTCCAGTGATTTTCGGGTTTGGAAAAACTTAACTTGTCCGACCCATGTCCGACCCAACCATCTGGGTCGGACCATTCCAGAGATTTCATCGCCCTTTATACATACACGTCCGACCCATGTCCGACTCACTCGACTGGGTCGGACCATTACAGAACTTTCACCGCCTTACCAAACAACTATGTCCGACCCATGTCCGACTCACTCGACTGGGTCGGACCATTCCAGAACATTTACCGTCCACCAAAACATGACCGTCTGACCCATGTCCGACCCAAGTCCTCTGGGTCGGACCGTTCCAGAACCATTTACTGACGTCTAATAGAGGTTGTCCGACCCAAACTTGGGTCGGACCCCTGGGTCGGACGCCATCAAAACTTGCCCAAACTTTGTCAAATCTTCACCAAACTTCTCCTAAAGCCTCCTAATGTTTCCTAACATCATTTAGTACCCTCAAATCCTCATGCAACATTCATAAATTCATTATCTATCTTCTTAACACTTACTCATTCCATACCGAAATTCCTAACACTTATGTTATTTTCTCCTTGGTTCACTAAGTGGTGTTTCATACCTATGATAACCACTATGCCAATAATGTTTCATCACCCCTACTACATCATCTCCCAAACATCTTTTCTTCCTAAAAAATTTCTTAAACATCTTTACAAGTTTTTAGCTTCTCATATAACAATCCACCTCATCCCTTTTTCACCAACAATACACAAGTCCTAAATACAATCTCATCAAGAATCTTGAAATGTCCCAAAGCATTCTTTTGCATTCTAAATCCTCTAGAACATCACCTAAGCCCTTTTTACATCTTTAAACACCTTAATGCATGTTTCTTTCACTAGAAAAACACTTAACCATTCTAAACATTTCTTAACTTATCAAACTCATTTTAAACCCTTAAAACTTCTTGTTTATTCCCTAAATTTTGACATGACCACTCCTAGAACATTACTAAACCAAAACACATTGTTTTCACCATCAAAACAACCAAGAACACTAGAAATCCATCAAACACTTTCTTATACACAAACTTCACACATATAGCACTACATCACAATATAGTGCATAATTTAAATTGCATGGCACTTAGGCCCTTAAATAACATGGCTCTTAGGCCCTTAAGATGCATAAATCATAAACACTGAATTTCCACAATATATTTGCCTTTGACCTGCAAATACACTCAACAACACATATGCCTTTTACTAAGCCCTTAAGATCATTCTTCTAAGTCACTTCCCATAGGCTCCTTAGATCATTTTCTTAAGTAATACAAGCTCATTTCTCCTAAGACTTTAAACCACATAGGTTAGCACATTTACCCTTTTTCCCTCACAACTTCTTTTTGTTTCCTTGTTTAAATCGGCTAGGTATTTGATTCCTTGTCAACTACTAAACAATATACAAACATTAAAATGAGTATACAAGCTCCAAGCTTAAACTCATTGTAAACCCTAGGTTTACATTGTTTCAAAAACACTAATGTAATTGTTTTACCTTGGTCTTTGAAGAGAGTTTGAATATCTATCAAGAGAGGACTCCACCTAGTCCATGAAAGGTTGGAATGAAGCTAGAACAAAGTCACAAAGAGCACCATTAATGGGCATTTTCGGTCAAGGTAAAAACATGGAGGAAACATGATTTTTCTTTGAGATTCCTTACCTAGAAGCAATGGAGAGTAATAATATGTAGAAATGTAAGCTCAAGCTCCTTCAATGGTGGAACTCCATGGCACCGAAATGGGGCTCTTGAAGTTTTGAGAAGATAGGAATGAAGAGCTTGATGAGAAGAAGAGAATGGTGGTGTTTGTTTTTGATTTGGCTAAGTGAGCTAGACTTTACAAGAGGTCAAAGATGGAGATGGTGGTGTGTACTATTGCAAACCGTAGAATAGAATGAAGAAGAGAGGTTGAAGAGAGCTTGGAACCGTGGGAATGCAAGGAATAAAGGAGAAATGAAGGTAAACTTGCTTTTAGAAGATATTTGTAGTTATAAAGTAAATAGTACTTTAGTTAGTCATCTTTATTTACTTAACATATTAACAAGAGAGTGGTGAGTCACCACACTTAAGAAAACAGCCCCCAATAGTACTTAGGGGTATTATAGTCTTATTTGTCAATTTAATTACTTATACAAACATATGTTACAAACTAGCTTATTAAAATCATTATTCATAAAAACAAGGCACATAGAAGTGAAATTTTTGATTTCCCATTGATATAGACTTCCAAATGTGATACTATATAGTACACATGTTAATTAAAGAGTAATGATGGACATTTAGCCATTCGAAACTCATTTACAAGACAATTTTTCGAAAATGTGCTTTAAGACTCCTTAAAGCACATTTTGTGTTTTAACTTGTTTTCAAGCTTGGTTTTCTTTGGTAATTGGTTTAATATGTTCATTAGTATATAAATAAGGTCTTGGTAAGTTCATTAGGTCTTAACCAAGCTTATCCCAAGCTTAGAGCACATTTTGGCTCTTATTGACCTTAAAGCACATTTTGTGTTTTCTATTGTTTAAATTTGTTTACTAATGTTTTTAAGACTCTTTTTAGTCTTAACATACCATATTTAGGTGTTTAAACAACATACTAGGGTTTGGGGTATTTCAATCTACCCCCCTTAAAGAACTTTGTCCTCAAAGTTCACACTTCCTCATATCCTAATGTTAGAACACGGGAATACATATAAACAATGCTTCCATAATTATATTAACAACACACTTACATAACATTGGACACAAGGTCCATACAACATAACATCGGGTACATAACATTGGACACAAGGTCCATACAACATCATCCACATCATTCAGGCACAACGGTCTGTAATATGACAACATAACATAGACGATGTATTTAAATACACGTCGTACTCACATAACCGAAACGGCTCTACCCCCCTTAAATAGGGGTACGCCCCGTACCCTATACATACAAACACTAAGAAGTAAACAATGACGGGTACTTCGCCTTCATCTTATCTTCCAGCTCCCAAGTGGCCTCCTCAACGTCCTGGTTAGACCAAAGAACTTTCACCAGTCTCACAGACTTATGGCGAGTGTCTCGAGTCTTAGTATCCAGAATCCGTACCGGAGTCTCCACTGATCGCATGGTCGGCTCTAAGGTTAGCCTTTCAGGCTGAAGCACATGAGACGGATGAGACATATACTTCTTCAACTGGGACACATGAAATACATCATGTACCTTGCCCAGCTCGGCGGGTAGATCAAGTCTGTAAGCTACCGGGCCGATCCGCTCCGTCACAACATAAGGCCCCACATATTTTGGGCTCAACTTGCCTTTCTGGCCAAAATGAAATACTCCCTTCATGACGGATACTCTTAAAAATACCTGATCGCCCACAGCGAACTCTAGGTCACGTCTGCGCACATTTGCGTACGACTTCTGTCTATCCTGAGCTGTCTTCATATTAGCCTGGATCTGGCGAACTTCTGCCTGAACTTGTTCAAGATACTCTGGTCCTATAATGACCGTCTCACTCGACTCATCCCAGCATAATGGCGTGCGGCATGGGCTACCGTACAAAGCCTGGAAGGGAGACATCTTGATCGAAGCATGGTAACTGTTGTTGTAGCTAAACTCGATCAGATGTAACTTATCAATCCAGCTGGTCTGAAAGTCAAGTGCACATGCACGTAACATATCCTCAAGTGTCTGGATGGTACGCTCACTCTGACCATCTGTCTGCGGGTGGAACGCTGTACTTAGCTTCAGCTCGGTACCAAGCGCTTCCCGTGTGGACTTCCAATACCTCGATAAGAATCTGGTATCTCTGTAAGATACAATCGTTTTTGGCACCCCATGATGTCTTACAATTTCTCTGTCAAAGAGTTCTGCTAGTTTTGCCACTTTCCAGGTGTCCTTCATCGGTATGAATCGAGCCACCTTGGTCAGTCGGTCAACAATAACCCAAATCATATTCAGACTTCCCCTTGTAGGCGGAAGCCCTACTACGAAGTCCATAGAAATGTCATGGAACTTCCACTCAGGCACTGGCATTGGCTGTACCATACCACCAGGCCGTCGGTGCTCAAACTTGACCTTCTGGCAAGTGAGACACCTCAATACATAATCAGTAACATCCTTTTTCATTCCAGTCCACCAAAAATATCTTTTCATACCCTTATACATCTTTGAAGCTCCGGGGTGAATCGAAGTAGTAGAACAATGGGATTCACTCAATATGCGCTCCTTCAACTCAGCGCTACTTCTCGGTATACACAATCGGCCATTAAGCCTAATCAGGTCATCATCGTGGAGTCTGAAGTCATACTTCTGACCCTTGAATGTGCCATCAATAAGCTTCTGTCTAATCTCCATCATATACTGATCCGTCATCTGAGCACTCCGCACCTCTTCAACCAAGCCAGTATGAGAGACTAGCGAATGGAGAGAGTGTGCTCGGCGACTCAATGCGTCAGCTACCACATTTGCCTTACCCTCTTTGTTTTGTTGATTAATGTCGTAGTCGTTTAGAAACTCAACCCACCTTCTTTGTCTCATGTTCAACTCCTTCTGAGTGAACAAGTACTTTAAACTTTTGTGGTCCGAATAAATTGTCACACTTACCCCATACAAATAATGTCGCCATATCTTCAATGCGAAGACAATGGCTGTAACACCCCTACTACGTACTTAATAATAACTGGAATCACAGCGGAAATTAAACAACTAAACAATAACTAAATGATTGGTGCTACAACGCCGTCAACCACCCACGTGGTTAACAAGGCTGAATAAATACAAGTTGTACCGGTCTGATGATCAGACTGCCGAGCATAGAACTAAAACCATAAGTACATATACACATAACCGAGTATTTAACTTACAACCCATAATTATACACTGTCACTGTAAACTTCCATTGTACACTGTCAATAACTGAAATACATATTGCCACAGGAGCACAGGCGCATCCCGGGCCAACATCCAAAGGTACTCAAAAGTAAACTACATCCTGGGATCTAGAGCCACTCCGCTTCTTCGATCCTCATCCTGCAGTAAAAGAAATATGGATCCCCCGAGGGGGTCAGCAACCCTTGGCTGGTATGGTTAACGCGCAGCCCATCGGCTACCGGGATACGCGCAACCAATTGTCATGATGACATGGCATTCATTTTAAATCACACAACTTTTACATATATAACATAACATGGGTATTGTACACATCATCACACACGTCACTCACATACAATTCCTTTTAGGAAGAGAACCAACACAGTTAGTTCCCATTGAGAGCCTAGAGAATGTTGCCATGCTCATGCTAAGCTCGTTACATAACTCGCTACCGTCATTTAAAATTGAACGGATAGCTTAATCACAAGGTGTGTCGGATATAGTGATCCCAAGCCGCCGAATAAACATAGTATGCCCCTGTGGCCCGACGTGAGTCAGTAAAATAGCCTTGGATAAGCTAAAGGGAAGATTGAAACCAAATTGGAAAACAACCTCAACATACAAAGAGAATCGAACCGGTAAATGACATCGACTCCCATACTCACACGCGTGGCCGGAACTACCGGACTCCTCACTTCCCCGTTAGCACTTGTTAGAAGATCATCATTGTAACACAATACACAGGCCACATACAATTGGTGAAGTCTTGTTACACACACACAAGGGAAATGAGTCACATCTCAACAACATAATAATATGAACAACTGTAAACTCATTACATGACTTAAGTCTTACAAGGTCATAAACACACAGAAAACAAACAACACACAAGCCGGTGTAAACCGGTAGGCAACAGACTGCAAGAAAACCATACCTTGGCCCTTCCTTCGACTGGTTTCCACCTTGAGAGAATCCTATACACATTTAGTAACGTCGGTTAATTAACGCACTAGTCCACTGCTAACATTTCTACTTCACATCTCTAGTTATCTTACTTCCACCTTTTGTTTTGACTTGTCATCTTTTAAAATGTCATTATTACACTCCTAACATGACCTACATAACTTTATAACATCATCTGTAACTTATCCCCACCTTTAGACATCGTTTAATAACCTAGAACCAAGTTTATATAGTGGTCCGGGACTTGGTCCCTAACTAAGGTCCCGGACCTACACTTAACAAATCTCTCGGCCTCTTTTAATGGGGTGGTCCGGGACTTCATACAGGTCCTAAGTCCCGGACCATTCTAGGCAAAACCTCACGGGTAATTTAAGGGGGTTGGTCCGGGGCCTGTACAAGGACCCAAGTCCCGGACCAAGACTATGTAAAACTCTCGGCCCTTTTTGATATATGGTCCGGGATGTTATCCAAATCCCAAGTCCCGGACCGAAGCTACAAATTGACGTACTTGCATTTTCAAGTCCTGCTGCTAAGTTCTTTACACCCTCATATGATAAACTTCCCAAATGATCTTAGGTACACTCTTATACTCAAAACTTCACCAAATATACACCACATTACAAACATAGTGCACAATTTAAATTGCATAGCACTTAGGCTCTTAAAATGCATAAATCTTAAACATGAATTTCCCACAATATATTGCCTTTGACCTGCAAATACACACAACAATACATATGTCCTTTACTACTCTCTTGAGACATTTTCTAAGTCATTTACCATTGGCTCTTTAGGTAGTTTCAATAGAACATAAGTTCATTTCCAAAGGAATTATAAGCTATTTTTGGTTAGCATAATTACCTCCTTTCCTCACAACTTCTTTCTTGTTTCAGAAATCGGTAAGGATATTTGCTTGCTTGTCAACTTAGAACTTGAAGAGAGTTTGGAAATGTGTCAAGAGAGGACTCCACCCAGTCCTTGAAAGGTTGGAACGAAGCTAGAACAAGGCAATACAAAGCACCATTTTAAGGCAAATTTTCGGACAACATAAAACATGAAGGAAACATCATTTTTCTTTGAGTTTCCTTACCTTGAAGCAAAGGAGAACATAATATATGAAAAGATGAACTCAAGCTCCTTCCATGGAGATTCCTCTTGGCACCAAAATGGAGCTCTTGAAGATTTGAAAGGAC